>CM060177.1:51813137-52413137 GCA_030549775.1 Tamarix chinensis | reverse complement strand
CATTATTAAAACATCTTTTAATAACGGTTTTACTTGAACTGTTATTAAAACATCCATGCAAATTTTTATGTTGCCCTTTTAATAATGGTTTTGAACTATAACCGTTATCAAAACTATCTTGTGCATTAATTTTCATATGTTTGACAACGGTTTTCAAACCACTGCTATTAATGTCCTGTTATTATTTTCCATTTTCATAGTAGTGGTTATTGCATGATCAAGGCTTTGTCATCTTTACATTTAAATCTCAGAAGGATAGGGACTGGGTGCTTACAAAGCCTTATTAGTCATTCATGAATAGACCATTCATTCTAAAGGCTTAGCATAGAAAGTTTCAATTTTCGAAAGAAAATTTTCACTTTCTGCCTTTATGGATAAAACTCATTAATCTCCCTTTGGATTATTAGGATATAGATTCCCTAAGTAGGATAGGAAGTGATGTGGGTCGAGCTCTGTATTTGGATGGAATTACTTGTGTAGGTGATAGGATTTCATTTGCTCGTATGCTAGTGGAAGTTGATGTTTCGAAGAGGCTTTTGGAGTTAGTAGAGATTTTGGATCCTGGTGGGGAGACTTTGATTAAGAAGGTGGTTTATGAACAGATACCTACTTTTTATTCTAACTGTAGTGTGTCTGGCCATTCATCTGAGAATTTTTTGAAAGCCAAAGCACTTCATAATCAGGCCCTTCTCTTCCTAAACAAAATGATAAAGTACCTGTGGCTGGTGTTGAAACACAGCTAAAGCAGTGGAAAGTGGTTCACAGGGAATCTTCTCATAATGTTGCTTAGAAAGAGGGGCCTGATCTAAACAAAAGGACATATGTTTAGCCCTCCTCTAATGTAGCAGGGATGGAATGTTTAGGGGAATTGGTGAATAAATTTGATTGTTTGAGAGATTGTGATGCCTTAGTAGATCAATGTGATGATCAAGTGAGGGGTAGATGTAAATCTCTGATTGATGATTCAGTGATGCTTAACTCAATTATTGATCATATTCATGATAGGGGTTTGGAATGTTTGAGGCTTGAATAAGCCTTATAAACAAAAGAGTTGAATCACTAGTTATCGGTGCACAAAGTTTCCCTTATAGGGTTGGTAGAAACTAGAATAAAATTTAATAATTCTTATAAGCCTTGTGGCAGATTAGGTCATAATTGACAGAGGTTAAGTAATTATGATCACCATCCTAATGGTATGATTTGGTGTATATGGGACAGTAACGTTTGGGATTTATAGCTTATTGCTAATTGTGAGCAGGCAATGCATCTGTTAGTGACTGATATAGGGTTTGGAGTTAAGTTTTATGTAACTTTCATTTATGCTTTTATTGCCGGAGAAGATAGGAAAAGGTTGTGGAGCTAGTTGTGTAAGCATAAGGTGGATAAGGAGGCTTAGATTATTTTAGGAGATTTCAATGTTGTTTTACAGGCTGATGAGAAATTTTAATGCAATGCAGTAAATTTGAATGATGTTAATGATGTAAGAGAGTGCTTCAATTCTCTCCTAGTTCATGATTTAGGGTTTATAAGGCTGAAGTTCACTTGGTCGAATAGAAGTATGGGTGAAAATAGAATCATGGCTAAATTAGATAGGGTTTTGGTGAATATATTTTAGACTTCCTCTTTTCCATCATCTAAATTTGAGTTTTTCGATCCTCTTTTTTCTGATCATAGCCCTGGTCTGGTTCATGTGAATGCAAGGGTTTTCCAGTTTAAGAAGCAATTTAAATTTTTTTATATATGGACTTTGGACCTAGAATTTCTTCCTTTGGTTGCATCTTTCTAGAGTCATCCTGTAGCTAGTTTTGTGGCTTTAATGTTTAAGAAAAAGCTAAGAGAGTTAACTTTTAGATTGAAGCAATTCAATTGGACCAAGTTTGGTTATATTTCTACAAGGGTGCAGGAGCTAAGGGGTAGACTTAAAATGATTCATACAGAATTGGATCTTCAACCACAGAATTCTAGATTATAGGAGGAGGAAAAGAAGTGTTTAAAGCTTTATGAACGTTATGCTTTATGTGAAGAGAGCTTCTTCAATCAGAGGGATATGTGCACAGAATTCAATCCACTGATGGCCACTAGTTTTATTCTGCTAAGGAGATCCTACAAGCCTTCTTATCTTATTATAAGGGTTTTTTGGGGTCTAAAATTCTTGCACTAGCTCTATATCATATGATATTTTGTATTTAGGTCTGGTTATGTCTGTAAAGCACCAACATTTGTTGCTGAGGCCTATATCTAAGCAAGAAGTCAAAGAAGCTCTATCTTCACTAGGAAATTATAAATCTCCTAGCCCTGATGGGTTTACTAAAGCATTTTTTAAAGCTTCTTGGACAATTCTTGGGGATGATGTATGGCAGGTGATGAATAATATTTTCCAATCTGTTGTTGTTTCTCCTTTCTTGGGGCATACTTTGCTTGTTCTTATTCCAAAATCAGCTGTAGATCAATGTGTTTCTAAATTTCATCCCATTACATGTTGTATTGTGCTTTACAAGGTTTTAGCCAAGATTATTGTTGCTTGTTTACAAACCATCTTACCTTCATTGATTCATGCTTCACAAGCTAGTTTTATTGAGGAAAGAGTCATTGGAGATAATATTTTGTTGGCTCATGAACTGATTCATATGTATAAAAGAAAGAGTATTTCTCCAAGATGCAAGCTTAAAGTGGATATTAGGAAGGCCTATGATTCTTTGAGCTAGAGTTTCTTGGAGCAGGTGCTGTTAGGGATGCATTTTCCCCTACATGTGGTCAAACTTTTCATGGCTTGTGTTACTACTGTTAATTACTTCTTATCTCTTAATAATGGTGTTTTAGAGCCTTTTCTGGGGAAAAGAGGGCGAAGACAAGATGATCCTTTGTCTCCCTACCTTTTTGTTATTGTTATGGCATATTTGATTAGGATGTTGCAATCTTTATGTCTCAAGGCTGAGTTTCATGGGCATCCCAAGTGTAAGAGATTGAATATCATTAATTTGGCTTTTGTAAATGATCTACTAGTTTTCTATAAGGCTGATATATCCTCTATTCTTTCAAATAATTAGATTTTTTAGGATTCCAGTGTTGTGTCAGGTCTGCACATAAGTCTTGAGAAGAGCTCTATATTTTTTAGGGGTGTCAAGTAGGATTTGAAAGGTCTAATTTTATCTACTTTGCATTTCAATGAGGGAAGGTTCCTTTTCAAATATTTGGAGGTTCCTTTAGACTCTTCTAAAATTAAATATGATGTTATGATCTCTTTGATTCATAAGATTTCTGGAAGAATGCAACATTGGTCCACTAGAATACTCTCATATCCAAGTAGGTTTCAATTGCTAAAGTATGTTGTTTTTGGAATTACAATGTTCTAGAGTTAGGTGTTTCTACTTCCCATGAAATTATTGGTGCATATTATAGCATTATATTGATCATTTCTCTAGACTGGTAAAACTTTACCTAACAAAAGAGCACTTATAGCATGGAAAACCATTTATCTACCTAAGAAGGAAGGGGATCTAGGCATAATTGATCTACATTCTTGGAATTTAGCTACAATGGGAAAGCACCTCTGGAACATTTTTCTGAAGAAGGATTCTTTATGGATTAAATGGGTTCATACATATTATATCAAGCAGCAAGATGTTTCTACCTATCATCTGTGGGATTATGCAAAGAATATTTGCATTAAGGTCTTTACTTTTACCAGGGTTTCACTTGCTGCAGGTTGATTCTTTATATAAGATTTCTGATATTTATATGTTTATAAGGTTTAAGGCCCCAAATGTGCCTTGGTGGAGAACTATGTGGTGTAATCCTATAGCACCAAAACACAAGTTCATATTCTGGCTTGCTGCTCATTTTCGTCTACCCACAAAAGATCTCATGGCTAAGTTTATCCCTTCCATTGATTTGTAATGTTGTTTTTGTGACCAGAATGAAAGTATTATGCATTTGCTGGTGTTGTGTCCTATTATGAAGCACATTTAGAACTCAATTAGAGTTATTATGGAAGGTAGAAGATTCTCTAATTCTTGGACTATAGTGCTAAAAGATTTAGCATATTCTCGAGGAAGAAGAGTTGTTAAGATCCAATTCATTCATGCTTTTTATGCCAGTAGCCTTTATGAGATTTGAAAAGTAAGAAATGCTTATCTTTTCTCTAATGTTAGGTGGAATAGGAAGAGGATTGTTTTTCAAATTTCATATGCTTTGTCCTCTATTTGTAATCATCCTTGTAGAAGTCATAAGTTTAGTGGTTATGTAGGTTATATAGATCAATTGTATAGACTTGAATGTAATCTTTCCTAATGCTATAAAATTCCTTTGTTTTCAAAAAAAATGATAATCCTCAATTAGATAAACTCCTTGATGAGTATCGCAATGTTTTTTCTAATGAATCACCACCTGGATTACCACCTAAGAGGGGAATAGAACATGACATAGATTTAATGCCTAGTGTGTCCTTACCTAATACGCTTATATATAGATGTAATACAGAGGAGACGAAGGATTTAGAAAAATAAATGCAATATATGAGTGAAAGCACGAGTCTGTGTTGTGTTCCTGCATTACTAATCCCTAAAATAGATGGTACATGATGCATATGCATCAACTCAAGGGCTATTAATAACATCACTATCCAATATAAATTTCTAATGCCAAGATTGGATGAATGAAGTTCCTAGACCTTTTCTCAAATTTTCATCATAGTGTACTTAGATGATATATTTATGTACAGTCAGAGTGAACGTAACTATCTTATTTATCTAAAGAAATTATTTGATAAACTGAGGGAGACTAAACTCTATAGAAAAATGAAGAAGTATGACTTTATGCTTTCGAGTATAGTTTTCCTTGGGTATATAGTGAGTACCAAAGGTATTAAAGTTTATCCTATAAAAATGGAGGCTTTAAACACCTCCAAAATTCACTACTGAAAAATTTTATTTTATTAAAATAATCAGTAGAAACGAAATAACAAAACTGTGAACTTTGGGGATATTACCCAACACTTAGTACTAGATCGGTTCACTCCTACTATTCCAATACCAAGTGCTAAGGTTAAAAGATAAAAGTATAACTTACGAGAAACTCAAATATATTTAAATCAAAGTAGTGTACACAACACTTTACAATAATAAAACCCACCAGTGGTGGTTACAAATCAACAAAAACATTGAAACCATGAATTTTAAAGGAGAAAGAGTACAACCCTAGGATTTTTCAGATAGTTCTTTACATTCTTTCCCAAAGGCCCACTTGAATAGAACCTGAAAACGACCTGCAAGGGACACTGCCCATTGAATAGGGAGGGGACCCACGAATGGAACCCTTCAGTACTACGGTACTGAGTAACCCTTTAAAATACACTTAAACAGCAAGCCCGCAATGTAACACATGATACGACACTACATACATACATAATGAAAGGCAGATACTTAATATTCACATTCATGCATTCACATATTTAACAAATCAATCAAATATTAATGGGTCATAATGAACAATCGATACTTTTAGGGCCTTAAGCCATTAGTCCATCATTATCAATCATCTCGGATTATAAATATCCGTGTGAGTGTGGGAGCCCCACTATTATAGCTGATGGACCAGAATACATACAGGGCAGAATGCTCCTAACCACTGTTATTCCCGGTAGATCGGTCTCCAAGGCAGATCACTCCTCGCTACTATTATTCACCGGTGGACCGGTCTGGCTCCGACTCACATGGTGTTCCACTATAAGTGATTAGTATTTTCCTATAATTTATTCACAACCAAATCAAATTTATTGAGCTCGGGACCCCCACTATTATAGTCGGTGGATCGGAATACAAATATACATCATCTAGGGCAACACTCCTAAGCCACTATTATCTCTGGTGGATCGATACTCATAAACATCATCCAGGCCAAAATGTTCCTGTGCCACTATTATATCTGGTGAATCGGTACTCATAAACATTATCTAGGGAAAAACGCTCCTGTGCCACTATTATATCCGGTGGATCGGTACTCATAATATAATTCAACTAGGCCCGGCTCATTAGTATTTCACTTTCATGCTTAGTGTTTTTCATTTTTAATCAACACAATAATTCCATTTATTTGCCTCGATAGGGAGATCAAGATCCTAGGACACAAAGGTACACCGGTCGCACTGGTGCATAAAAGCTACTTAGTACCCTTCAACCATCATCCTAGGGATGCAAAGGTACCCTGGTCGTACTGGTACATAAAGCTAAGTCAGTACCCTACCAACAAGGACACCTAATCCATAAGTATGCATACCCCCTAAATAGGTCCGTATTTATAGGGTTTGGCTGGGGTACAAAGGCACACTAGCAAATACCAAATATCCATGGGCTAAACCATATCTTTAGAGTAGCGACCCCTAAAGAGCCACCATTCACGATCTCAAGGTCTTTCACTTTAAGTATTAGTATCTTAATGAAGGTGATCATAAAAAGCACAACAATCATATACTTATTCACTTTCAATCATTCTGATATCGTTAGATATGTCTTATTGGAACGGTTATCCAAGGTAACATAGAGGAATAATTAAAGCCATTATAATCTTATCCAATTTTGATTTAGGATTCATTCTCGTGATACTTACTAATTGTCAAAAACACTTATCTTGCTATTTAGTGTTACTTGAGTCATATTATAAAATTCTGCTATCACAATGACATGATAGATGCAAATTACTCATTTACCCCTTATATAATTGCTAAGTCATCCCTTCCTTACTTGACAAATTACCATATTATCCTCCTTGTTGCATAATTACCAAATTACCTCTTGCTCGATTTAGGTTAGAAAGTTATCTCCCATACTTATTAGGTCACCGACTACCCTTCATAATTGTTACACTTATCATATTTCCCATTTGGTTTGTCAGATTACCGAATTGCCCTTCTCCTTTGTTATAATTGCTAAATTGCCCCTTTAGTTGGATAAATTACCAAGTTATCCTTCTACATTATCATAATTACCAATTTGCCCTTTATTTGGTTAAATTACCAATTTGCCCTTCTCTATTATCATAATTACAAATTACCCTTTAGTTGGTTAAATTACCAAATCACCCTTCTCCATTATTAAAATTACCAAATTACCCTTTTTCTTACCAATTTACCATTTTACCCCTTTACATCCAAAATTACCATTTACCCCTTTAATTATGAAATTATCATTTTACCCTTGCCTCCAAATTCACTATTTTACCCCTTACTTCTAAAATTGCCATTTTACCCCTTTTCACTTACAAATTACCATTTTACCCTTTACTTACAAAATTACCATTTTACCCTTTTCACTTTTAAATTACCATTTTACCCTTTCCACTTTCAAAACTTACTATAATAGCATTTTACTTATAAAATTACCTTTTTCCCTTTACATCCCAAATTACCATTTTACCCGTTATTACACCACTTATATTAAATTATCATCACTACACGAAATATTAATATTAATACCCCATTCTCATCATCCAACTCCATTAACCATTATATTTCAACATAATACTCATTAGCACTCACACATCTTAGGCCACATTCTTGCACAAGACATAGTACTAAAATACTCCTAGGGCTGACAATAATATTAGCCATGCATTAATGGTCACAACAACATAATATAGCATGGATAAGTACTTAACATTTTTCATTAATAACCAAACTCTCCCTTAAGCAATATTTCCACACATGGCATATAAATTATCATGCTTTCCTTTTTATCAATCAATGTAAGCAACTACATATAATATATCAAACAATATATATCATACAAAATAACGTATTAAAACCCTAATGTGCTAGCATATGTTAATCCATACATTTAAGTAGGGTTTAACAATTACCTTAATTCCCAAAAAAACAAACCTTACTGGTATTCCGGTTAAAGGTTCAAGCTTTGATTAGCAAAACCAATACCTTAAAATTTATTACAAAAAACACACCAAAGCATACAGCAGCTCATACTGCTCATATAGCATGAGTTACATGCAAAATAAAAGGAAGGTGGGTGAAAGGAAGGGAAAAATGGGTTATTTTCGGGTTGGGATTTTGGGGCTAGGAAAGGAGGTGGATGGGGGAGGATTTAGGGAAAGGGAAGGGTGCAGAGATGGAGAGGGGGTGTAAGTGGTGGTTGGGGATAGGTTAACTGCGGCCAAGGGCAAGGGCGGCGGGGCGGTGGCGGCAGTGAGGCTGCAAAGATGGCGGCCGAGGTGGATGGGGCTGAGAAGAAAGGAAAATAGAGGGGGAGATTGAAGGGATGCAGGTGGTTGTTTCAGCCAAAGGGGCTATGGGGGTGGTAGAGGAGGTTGTAGGGATTAGTTTGGTGGCTCAGGTGGTGGCAGAGGCGGCGAAAGAAGGAGGTACAGGGTAGCTGCCGAGAAGGAAGAAAAAGAGGAGGGAAGGATAAAGGGGGCTACAGGGTGGCTCGAGAGGTGGTGTGGTTGTTCAGGGTGAAGTAGAGGGTGGTAGGGGGTGGTGTAGGTGGCTAGTGCGGCGGAATGCGGTGGCGGTGCAAAAATAGGGAGGGTGATGGCATAAGAAGAAAGGGAAAGAAAGAAGATTAGGGAAGGGCATGGGAGGCTCCAAAATGGTAGGATGAGGTAGGGAGGGAAGAAGAAAAAGAAGAGGGAGAGAAAAGGAGGGGATATCTAGCGGCTCGATAGGGTGACGGTAGGGTGGTAGGGGCGTGGGAGTTGCAGGGAGAGGGAAGGGAAAGGAGGGGCATGGGAAAGGAGAGAGAGAGGTGGTGGGGCTGATATAGGGCAGGAAAAATGGCGAGAGAGAGAGAGAGAGAGAGAGAGAGAGATAGGGATATCAGTAGGGGAAGGAGGGTTGCAGGTAGGGCGCCCAGAGATGGCAGAGGTGGTCGGGTATGATGTTGGGGAAAAGGAAGAAGAATAAAGAAAGAAGGGGGTGCATGCTGCGTGCAGGCCAGTGAAGGTGAAGAGAGGAGTGAGCTAGCCCGGTCGGGGGAGAAGGAAATAAAAGAAAGAAGGGATGTTAGGCCGAGCGACACACGCTGGAGAAGGAAGAAAAGAAAGGGGAAGTCTGGGCCAGATGATGCGAGTGGGAGAAGAAGGAAAGGAAGGAAATAAATGGCCCAGCGGCCCAAGGGTAAGGAAAGCAGGGCAGGTCGGGAAAGAAAGCGGAAGGACAGGAGAGAGGGAGAGATGGGCTAGTGGCCCAACGCGTAGGGGAGGAAGGCAGGCCAAGGCTTGGTGGCCCGAAGGAAGAAAAAGGAAAAACAAAGAAAGGAGAAAAAGGAGAAAAAGGAGAAAGAAAGGAAAAAGGGAAAAATGAAATAATTTTATTTATAAAATAATAAAATGTAATATTTTTGGGTAATAAATTTATTTAATAATTTAATTTAATATAATTAAATATATGAGTTTTAAAATGGTAATTTTAGTAAAATAATGGTTTGGAAAATTATTTAAACAAAAAGAGTATGATAAAATAGCAAAATATTTATTTTAATTTATTAAGTATTTATATCTAATTTTATATACTTAAAAATCCATAAAATAATTAGATTAAATAGATTTAAAAGCTATTTTATCCCAAATAAAAGTTATTTATTAAATTATAGGCTTTTTAAAATTTCAGGAGAATATAATTAAGGATTGGCTGACACATAAGAATATTTATGAAGTTAGGAGTTTTTATTGTTTGGAAATTTTCTATAGGAGATTCATTAAGGATTTTTCTAATATTTTCCACCATTAACCAACTCATGAAATATGGTGAATTTAATTAGAGTGAGTATGTGAAATACACCCAAAAACCCTAATTTAAGAAATTAAGATAAAATAGAAATTTATTAGGGAAATTAATTAAATATATTATTTTATTAAAATAAGGGGAGAAATTAAGACAAAACAGGAGGAAAATAATAAAGAATTTAATTAGGGAAGATTAAGGTATTTTGCTAATTAAAATAGAATTTAGGAAAAATTACCCAAAATATCCTAAATTAATATAAAAAGGAATTTAATTATTATTTTAATAACTTTCATTATTTTAAAACATTCAAAAATACCAAAATATTCCAAATACCCCAACCAACCTATTTTTACTTTTTCCTTTTTCCCTTTTTCCATTTTCTTTCTTCTTTTTCTCTTTTCTCCTTTTTCTTTTTCCCCCTTCATCCCTAGAGTGGGCTTGCCCTAATCATGGCCCAGCTCCCCCTCTCTTCTTTCCCCTTGAAGCCCAGTCTGCCATCTCTCTTTCTTTCCTCTCCCCCTCGCCCGCGCGCAGTTCTCCCCCTTATTTTTCTTTCTTTTCTTTACCCCAGACTGGCCGCTAACCCCCCTCTTCTTCTTACTCCCTTCTCGCACGCGTTGTAGGTCGAGGCTATGACTCTACACCACCCAACCTACCCCCTATCCTTTTCCTTTCCTTTTAAAACCTGACTTGTTTGTACCCCCTCCATGTATGGCCCCTTCCTTTCCTTTTCTCCTTCCCGACTGAACTTGCACCTGCCATTTTATAGGCTCGTACTGGCCTGTCACTGCTACTGGCGAGCCCTGCATCACCTGTCCCCTTTTCTTCTTCCCCCTTTGTCCTATCCTCCCTCTAATGGTGTATTAATAACCCTTACTAACTCCATTTGACCCTCTTTACTCTGCCCAAAAAAATCCAGCATCTTTGTGCCACTATTACTTCAGACACCGCCATCATACAACACGGCTGCCTAAAACATCACCCAAACACTTTCCTGCATTACGCTCCACCAAACCACACCACTCACCACCCCTAGTTCCCCCTACACGAGCCACCCCCACCGTGCAAAGTTGGCTGTTGGACCTGCCACTTTGCATTCATCGCCACCCCTCTTGTTGTCGTGCACCACCTTATTCACTACAATGACCACGTTTTCTACCACCCAATCCACTCAAAAAAGCCTCCCCTATCTCACCCTACATTTCTTTCTCCCTTTATCCCTCTCCTTCATCCTTCCTCCTTCTCTACCACCCTCAGCCAACACAATAACCACCACCTACAATGCCATCTTGCTAGGCCGCCACCACCACTCCAACCCTCTTAACCCGGAGAGTCCACCACAACCAGAACCACGATCTAATTCTCTCTCTTTTAGCCCTAAAAGGCCACCTCTCCAACCCCCCACTTCCTCCACCACCATTGCCACCACCGCCTAGCTGCCACCACCACTAGGTTGTGCCCTAACCTTCCTAACTCTTAAGTATAAATAGTGTAATTATTATTTTATTCTATTAGTGCTGTTATTATTATTATTACTAATACTACTAATACTAATACTACTATTATCATTATCATTATCATTATTATTATTATTATTATTATTATTATTATTATTATTATATTATTATTATTACTATTACTATTATTATTGTTATTATTGTTATTATTATTAGCATTGACGTTACTAGTATTATTATTATTCTTATTCTTATTTGAACTATTATTGTTGTTGTTGTTATCATTATCATTACTATTTTTATTATAACTAGTATTATTATTATTATTATTATTATTATTATTATCACTATTATCATTATCATTATTATTATTAAAGTTATTATCTTTAGTATTGCTAATATTATTACTAATACCTTATCATTGACCAATATAACCACCTAAACCTATTTTAGCTAATAATAGCATGATTAACAATTTTAAGGATAATATCCTTATTTTCACTAATAAAGCTATTATTATTATTAATATCCCCATCACTAAGTTATGATAATGGTAAATAGGAAATAATGATAATATTGGTAAGAGGGAAGTTAACCCTAGTATTTTCCTCTAATAGGTGAACCAAGTCCAAACCCTAAGGAAGTGTAGGAGTGTGCTCCAAGCCCGGTGTCATTTTAGGTAAGGATGTAGTTAAGGCCTAATATGTGCATTATGTGCTTTGTATGTTATCTGTTATGATATGTTTGTGTACCTTATATGATTATGACTACTTACTTGTAGCACAGTGTGGAGCTAAGGTAAGTATATGTGTTCTCCTTATGGTGTGTGTAAAGTTATATGTATGTTGTGCTTGTGGTGCTTATGTGATGTGGCCCTTTAGGACATGCATGCTAGGATACTTTAAATATATGGTGTGCGGTGAAAAGATGAAAGGGGGAAAATGAAATGAGTTGACTAGAGGGAAGTAAGAATGACCTAATTACCTTATGACTTATGGGTGGACAAATAAAAGGATAATATGGATAAAATAAGAGAGTGAAGTGAATATTGCATGGGGAGTCTAGGGTTTGCATGGGATGGATGATTTTTGCATGGCGATGATCCTTACATGGGAAAAATTGACTTAAGGCTTAAATAAGATAACGGAAAAGTTGTTGGGGTGATTGGAGTACATGGGTGAAAAATAGTATGTAGGTTAGTTTAAGGTTGCATGGGAAACTTGGCTAGGGATTGGAAGGAAACCCCTAAGTGGAGGAGATTGTGGAAGGGAGAAATAATGTCAAGGAATGTAATATGGGGTAAATAGTGAGTAAGGAATGTAATGTGGAGTAACATGTGTAGGTGAAATTATAATAATAATTGGTAATTAATGTATATAATATAAGTGTTGATAACTAGGTGTTTTGGGGTCTCATGTGTAGAATGGGAAGTAAAATGGGATGCTTGGGGATGAATCTAGTGGGGTGATGAGTTGGGGGCAAAGGAGCATGAGTGTGTGTGATAAAGGAAGGTTGTGCCATATAGGTTGACTCGGATGTCTGGAGAAGTGGGTCTTGACGCACATACTTAGGATTTGAGCATTCTTAGTAAATGAGGAGATGGTTAAAAGGATGTCTGGACGTATTAGGAGGCATAGAAGTCTCAAGATATGGGACAGGCCCTTTTAGGAGAGTAGGAGTAGAATGGTTATTGAAGTAGATAACCCAAAGGATATGCATGTCTAGGGTGAAAATAAATATATATATATATTAAAAAAGATGCAGATAAGACACTAATCATGTAAAGGAAAAGATTATTGAGCCGGGCCCACACCAATCCACCAGTATAATAGTGGCCAGGCGCCGAGGTGCCTTGGAGACCATTCCACCAATGAATAATAGTGGTCAGGAGCGTTCTATTATGTATGTTTCTAATCCACCACCTATAATAGTGGGGGATCCAAATCTCAATAAAGCAAACCTTAATTTATGATAAGACATAGGAAAGATACTAATTACTTACTGTGGAACACCATGAGAGTCAGATCCAGACCGATCCACCGACATAATAATGGCCAAGAACACTTTGCTATGGAGACCGATCCATCAGTAAATAATAGTGGTCAAGAGCATTTTTCCCTATATGTTTCCGATCCACCGACTATAATAGTGGGGTTTCTGTACTCGCATGGACTTATAAAGGGCATGGTGTGAAATGGGTCCCGATCAGAAACTCATAACAATTTAGTACCAATTTAGTACCAAGCATATGCCATAAAGTTTGCCAAAAATAACTCATAAACTTGACATCTCGATCAGAAACTATGCTTTTAGGTTTTCCATGAAGTTTAATAACCTCTTGAAAATACAAGTCAGCAACATGCGTGTCATCATCTGTTTTATTACATAGAATAAAATGAGCCATTTTAGAAAATCTATCTACTACCACAAGAATAGAATCTTTACCACATTGCGTTCTTGGTAACCCTAGGATAAAGTCCATACTAACTCCTTCCCATGGTTTATCAGGAACAGATAAAGGTGTTTATAAGCTTTTATGAAAGTAACTCTTACTTTTTTGACATGTGGAACATCTACTTATCATGGCTTGTACATGTTTAACCATTCATGGCCAATAGAAATTTTCTTGTAATAATTCCATTGTTTTATGTATACCAAAATGTCCCGTAATGCTACCTTCATGTATTTCCTTGATTAGCAAGTCTCGAATACTAGATCTAGGAATACAAAGTTTATTTAGTCTAAACAAAAATCCATCTTGTATGAAATAATTTCCATGGTATCCAATTTCTTTACCTACACTAAACATGTCCTTAAAATATTCATCCTTAGGATATAAGTCTTTTATCATTTCAAAACCTAATATTTTTTAATCCATCATAACAAGTAATGTAGATCTAAGAGAAAGAGCATCACCGACTACATTTTCTTTACCATCTAAATGTTTGACAGAGAACACAAAGGATTGTAAGAAATTTACCCATTTTGCATGTCTTGGATTAAATTTATTTTGACTATGTAAGTATTTTAAGTTTTCATGATCCGAATGTAACACAAATGGTTTTGGTCTTAGATAATGACTCCATGTCTCTAGACTCCGCATAATGGCAAAGAATTCCATATCATAAGTTGAATATTGAAGTTTGGCTCCATTCAACTTTTCAGAGAAAAATGCTATAGGTTTCTTTTCCCGGGAAAGTACTCCTCCTATTCTAACTCCACTAGTATCACAAAATATTTCAAAAAGAAGATTAAAGTTGGGTAAGGATAGAATAGGGACATGACAAAGTTTAGTTTTAAGGGTTTCAAAGGCTTGAGTAGCTTCTTGTCCCTAATAAAATTCACCCTTTTCATGAGTTGAGTAATAGGTGTAGCTATAGTAGAAAAATCCTTAATTACTCTTCTATAGAAACTAGCTAATCCTTGAAAACTTCTCACATCATGAACTTTCTTAGGGATAGGCCATTCTTTTATAGCCCTAATCTTATTAGGATCTACTTTAATACCTTCTCCACTAATAATATAGCCTAGGAAAACTACACTTGGAAGCATAAAATCACACTTCTCAAGTTTCCCATATGTTTTAGCTTTCCTTAGCTTATCAAATAATTTCTTCAAATGTACAAGATGATTATAACTATTTTTGCTATACACAAGAATAACATCCAAATATAAAATAATGAAATCACCAAGGAAAGGTCGGAGAACTTCATTCATAAGTCTCACAAATGAGCTAGGTGCATTACATAACCCAAAAGGCATAACCATACACTCATAGAGACCATATTTTGTTTTAAAAGCAGTTTTTCGTTTGTCTCCATCTCTAATCCTTAATTGATGATATCCACTTCTCAAATCAATTTTGGAAAATACTTGTGCACCAAAAAGTTCATCAAGAATATCATCTAATCTAGGCATAGGAAAACGATATTTGATAGTAATATTATTCACTACCCTAGAATCTATACACATAAACCAAGTACCATCCTTTTTAGGCACTAGTAAAGCAGGAACACTACAAGGACTCATACTTTCTCTCACAAATCCTTTATCCATAAGCTCTTGTATTTGTTTTTGTAATTCCTTAGCTTCTTTTGGGTTACATCTATAAGCCGGTTTGTTAGGAATAGGCATACCACGAACAAGATTAATGGCATGTTCTATACCTCTTTTAGGTGGTAATCTAGGAGGTAAGTCATTAGGAAATACATCATTATACTCATCAAGCAACTTAATTAGACTATTATTTTCAATTTGTTGTTTTTTAGATTTAGAATCTTTAGAAACTAAAGCATAACAAATTCCTTCTTCTTCTATGCATTTTTCCATAGCCTTTTCATGTAAAAATAATCTCTTTTTGTCATCACTCAAAGGCATTTGATCACATAAAGATGGTGTTAGTCTATACAATTATTTTTCTTTTTTCACCACATATTCATTAGGTACTCCATCATGAGTTGCTTTTCTATCATATTGCCATGGTCTACCTAAAAGTAATCCACAAGCATCCATAGGCAAAACATCACATAGAACTTCATCATGATAGTCTCTAATAGAAAATGTGATTAAAGCTCTTTTGTTTACTTTAGCTCCTTTATCCTTATTTAGCCATTGTAAAGAATAGGGTTAAGGATGATTAGTAGTTTCCAAACCAAGTTTCTTAACCATTTCTTCACTAGAAACATTTGTACATAAACCGCTATCAATTATGATCTTACAAACCATGTCACTTATTTTACACTTAGTCTTAAAAAATTTATCTCTTTGAGTAGGTGTAACACTAGGTTGTATTTGTAAAACTCTTTGAATTACAAAGCACTGATCTCTTTCTTCTTCTTCCATAGTTAATATTTCATTAGGAGATTCAACTTCTAAAACCTAATCATCACTACATGGTTCCATGTTTTCTATTTCATGTAAGGTTAAGGCTCTTTGGTTAGGACAATCTCTAATAAAATGTCCATATCCTTTACATTTGAAACATTGTTTATTTGCCATTTCAACTACCTTATTTTTACCTTTATCATCTATATTATTCTTTTTATCATTAATAAAATATTAATTTAGGTGTAAAGGTGTTAGAATAGGGTTTAGTTGAAGTTGAAGCATTATACACATAGGCTTTAGTTGTTTTGGTTTGTCTTTCAAACTTCATAGCCAATTTAATCAAGTCATCAAGAGAATCATAAGAGTACATGTCAACTTTGTCTCTTATCAAATTATTCAACCCACCTAAATATATAGCACACTTTTGTTCTTTTCTTTCATGAACATCACAAATAAGGGCTAGTCTTTCAAATTCTCTAGTGTATTCTTCTACACTAAATAAACCTTGCCTTAGACTAGTAATTTTAACATACATATCTTGCTCATACTCTCTAAGCACAAATTTCTTTCTTAGGTGCTTTTAAACTTTTTCCCAAGATTTTATTTTTCACTTCTCTTGTCTTTCTCTTGTTCATTTTAAATTATCATACCAAATTCGAGAAAACTTTTTGAACTTAAGAGTAGCTAGTTAGCATTTTCTTTCATCCTCATATTCTCTAAATTCAAAAATAGCCTCAATATCATGCAACTATTTAAAAAATGACTCCACATTCAAATCACCAGAAAATTCAGGAAGGTCAAGTCTAATACCTTGATCTTCATTGTAACACCCCAAAATTCACTACTTTTTTTAGCGGAAGCAATTAACATAGAAACACTTAAAGATTAGTACCAAACCGGTTCTCTCCGACCATTTCAGTACCAAGTGCTAAGGCTAAGAAAAGATTTACATTGAACTCAACCAACAGTTCATAAAAGAACTCGAAAGATCATACGTTAAAAATTAGAGTATGCATAAACGTTTATGAACCATAATAAAATAGAAATCAAAGTGCAAAATCAAAGAGGATAAGTACTTAATACAAGGTAATAAATCAAAGAGGATAACTCCAATACAAAAGAAATAATGAAAGGAAATAGAATTGCATAAAGACTGAAATACGGCCACGACACTCTCGAACTTGAGCCAAACATGCTCAACACACAGCCCCGACGGATATCTCACCCACCTGCACAAGTCAGAAGGGCACACTACTCGTGGGAATGAGCAGCACCCATGAAAAGGATGATCAGTACGCTACGTACTAAGTAAGGTAACCGAGCACTAAGGCCAACACATAAGCACATAAGCTATGCATAAGAATAGAAGAAAACAATCACAATTGCATATGATCAACCAGGTAAAAGTACAAAGGCCCAAATATAATCCAGATTAATCATTTAATTAATCTCTTATCAGAATCCGATTCACACCATGCCTTTTATCAATCCATGCGAGCATAGGAACACCCCACTATTATAACCGGTGGGCCGGTCACAATAGAGCATCATGCCCTAACCACTATTATTACCGATGGATCGGTCACAATAGGGTCAAACCCTAACAACTATTTTAACCGGTGGATCGGTCACAATAGGGTAAAAACCCTAACCACTATTCCTAACCGGTGGATCGGTTCGGTTCTTCCTCGCATGGTGTTCCACTATAAGTAATTAGTGTCTTTTATTTGTCTTAGCAAAACTCTGGTTTATTTTCATTGAGATCGGGATCCCCCACTATTATAACCGGTGGGCCGGTCACACATAGGACATCATGTCCTAACCACTATTATTACTGGTGGATCGGTCACAATAGGGTAAAACCCTAACCACTATTATTACCGGTGGATCGGTCGCACATAGGGTAAAACCCTAACCACTATTACTGACCGGTGGATCGGCTGGTCCCGACTCAACATCTTCCACTTAGTGTCTTAAATATTTTATTTAAAGGCTTTCACCATGACATGCACAAGTCATAAATCATAAATTCCATATTCATCATCATACTTTACTCACCAATTACACATGTGCTACCACCAAACCCTAGACATGCATGAATCGCTCCCTTTACACTTATCCTCCAATTCTACTTCACATCTCACTCTAGGGTTTTATCCCGAAACCCTAATTTAGGCCTTAACATCCCCTCTTACTCCACCTCACATCACCCAAATCATTTTAACACTCCACACATCACAAATCATCGATTCCATTCTCATAATTACACCTTAATCACCAAAAACACATGATACAACAAAAACCTTAAGCAGCCACACCAAACCCCAATCAACCACCACAAACCATAATTAACCACTCCAAACCTTATTTAACCATAACAACCATAATTAGCCATTCCAAACCTTAATTAACCACGACAATTCACAATTAGCCACTCCAAACCCTAGCTTCATCTCCTACGTACCCAGATAATGTTCCACGTATTATTTTCCATCCAAAGTGTTTAACTACCCAAACAACGCTTGCATTACCTTCCTTACATCCCAAATTAACTTTTCATACGTAAATTTTACTCCCATGCAGACTTTACACATCCCATGCGACCATTCAAACTTTTCATGCAAACCCTAAATTCCATGCAATCATTAACTCCCATTCAAAACCCTAACTCCACCACGCAACCCTAATACCACCACACAACCATTAATACCACCATGCAAACCCTAATACCACCATGAAAAACCCAAGATTCCGTCATACAATACCCTAAATTCAATCCATACCAACCAAATATTCATCCTTACCAAACCCTAGATTCAAATCACATAAAATCGAAGATTCATCCTTACCATACAATTGATTAGATTCTCCCATTCATAACCACAAATTAGATTTTCCCATACAAGACCATAAGTTAGATTCTCCCACATAAAATCATAAATTAGAATCTCCCAAGCAAAACCATAAATTGGATTCCCCCAAACAAATCATAAATTAGATTCTCCCAATCAAATCATAAATTAAATTCTCCCAAATAACATCATAAATTAAATTCTCCCAAACAAACCATAAATTCTATTTTCCCATATAACATCATAAATTAAATTCTCCCAATTAACATCATAAATTAGATTCTCCCAAACACACCATAAATTTGATTCTCCCATATAACATCATAAATTAGATTCTCCTAAATAAAACCATAAATTATATTCTTCCATATAAAACCATACATTAGATTATTCCTTATAAAACCATAAAATTAGGTCAACTCACTTCCCTTAGTCAACTTCTTTCCCCATCCTCCTTTTTCATCCTTTCTTCCACACAAACCACATCAATATCCTCTCATGCATGTCTTATAGGGTCACAACACATATCGTCACATACACATAGTACACATGCCATACAAAAACATACTTCAACTCCATGTCATACTACATACAAAATAATTAATAATTATAAACATAGAATACATAGCATATGAAGCACATAATGCATATAAGCACACAAGAGGCCTTAGTAACACCCTTACCTGAAACGACACCGATCTTGGAGCACGCTCCTACACCTCCTTAGGGATTTGACCAAATAGTAACATATTAATAAAAATACATTAACTAATTACTATATTTACTAAAGATATAAGAAATAATAGAATATAATAAAAGTTGATAATATAGGGTTAAAGACTTTAACCTAATAATAATAATGATACTAAAATAATAATAGCAAAGATACTAATAATAATAATAATAATAAGGATATTATTCAAAAGCAAAGTAAAATGAAGGCTTCGACCCCTTTATTAAAATAATACTAATAATAATATTTAGTAAAATAAATAACCAAATTTAGTATTAGTAATAATAATAATAATAATAGTAACATTATTAACAACACTAATGTTAAAATATTTGTAATAATAATAATGGAATAAGAATAATGGAAATTTGAAATAGGAAATAATAATAATTATTATAGTTATAACATGTTAATATTAATAATAGTAAATATAGAAATAATAAGAAGAATAATAATAAAATCGAATTAAAATACAATAGGCTTCAGCCCTCAACATAAATAATAATAAAAAACATTAATACTAATAATAATAATCCTAATGCATATTAAAAATATAATATTAAGAATAATAATAATAGTATTTATATGCAAATAATTGAAAAAAAATAATTTAAGGATTATAAAAAAAGGAAAAATAGCTGAGAGGGTCTAGGGTTCAACCATAGGCTGGTGGGGATAGGCGGCGGCGGCGACGGTGCACGGCGGCGGCGGCGGCGGTGGCCGAAAAAAGAAAAGAAAAAGGGGAAAGTTGCATGCTGGGAATAAGATAGGGAGAATTAAGATGGGAGCTGGGGTGTTTTGAGTTGCCTAGAAGGAGAGGGACAGAATGAGGGTGGCGGTGCAGCCAAAGATGGCGGCGCACGGCGGCGATGGCGGTGGCCGGATGGAGGAGAATGAGAAAGAGAGAGGAGAAGAGGGAGAAAGAGGAAAACTACAGGGAAGATAGAGGAGGGTCTGTAGAAGATTTTGGAGGTGAAAGAAGAGGCAGAAATGGCGGAAGAGGTGGCTAAGGGCGGCGCAAACGGTGGCGGGGGCTGGAAAATAGGTTGGTCGAGGAGGGAAGTTCGCACAGTCGGGGAGGATTGTGTAGAAAGAATCGAGGGTGATGAATGGTTTGGTTAGCTATAGGGAGGTGCAAGGAAGATTTTGGTGGCCATGGATGGCGGTGAAGTTGGCCGGAGGCGGAGGATGAGGCGTCTAAAGCGTCAGCGGCCAAAAGGGTCAAATTCTGGGTAATGAAATCAAAGGCTCGATATAGGTTATCATGGGGGGTATTTATAGAGTGTAAATGATAGGTTAGGGTCTGTGGATCGGCTAGAGAGTTGGGAAAGTAGGGTTATGGTCATCGGTGGCGTTGTTTGGCCGGTGGCAGCAATTCGGGGTAGGGGGTTGCGCAGGGAAAGGAGAGGGAAAAATCGCAAGGACAGAGGAGGTTAGTTGAGCGAGAAGGGCCGGAGAGTTAGGGGGAAGAGAGAGGAGGAGAATGGCCGGTCAAAATGGGCAAGATCGCTGGCGAAAAACCAGGGCAATGGTGGCGAGTTGCAGGTCAGTGGTCGGTGGGGCTGAAGAAGGGGGGACAGCTGGATCGGGCAGCCGGGAAAACAAAAGAAAGAAAAAGAACGACCGGGCCCGTCGGCGTGGCTAAAGTTTAAGTTTAAATGGAACGCGAAGTTTCGGTGGGAAAAGTAAATGAAGTGCAGCGTTTGGGAGTCGGGCCGAAGAAAAGAAAGAAAAACAAGGAGACGGGCCGCGGGAAAGGAAAGGAAGATGGGCCGCTGGGCTGGGCCGTGACGCAGAAGGAAGAAGGGAAAGGACTGGGCCGCTGGGCTGGCCCAGTCGACGAGGAGAGAAAGAAAAAAAGAAAGAAAAAGAAAGAAAAAGGAAAAGAAAGAAAAAAAAAAAAGGGAAAAAGGAAAAGAAAAATAATTAGGTTGGATATTTAAATTAATTCAAATATTTGGGACATTTAAAAATAATAATATTTAAATAAAATAGTATTTAAATATGTTTTTAGGCTAAATTAGGACTTTTAAAAGATTTTCCATAAATTCTATTTTAAATAACAAAATACCCTAATTTCTCCAATTAAATTATTTATAAAATTCATATTAATTTGGAAATATTTTATCCTCCTTATTTTAAACAAAATAGTTTATTTAATTAATTTCCAAAATAAAATCCTTCATTAGCTAAAATACCCAAATTTTTCCTAATTAAATTTCTTCTTAATTTGACCTAACTAATGCCCTTTTTATTTTAATAAAATTAATTTATTTAAATAGTTTTTCTCATAAAATATCATTTAAATATAATTTATAAAATTAGAAATTTTCGGGGCATTTCATTCATGGTATGCATGTCTTACTTGAAATGTAGGTGGTCTTCTTTGGTTGCTTGAGCCAAAGGAACTCATCTCATCTTCTCTATCTTCATGGTGATGCATATTGGAATGTCCATTTCCACTCTTTGCATGGTCGATAGGCTTCATTCTTCCTTCCACACTATCATGTGTGGTTTCCATGTGAACTTTCCATGGTTTATGCTTTTCTTATTCGGCCAATTGAGCTTCCACACTTTGTAGTTGATGTTGAAGCGTGTTTGAAAGACTCTACCAAGGCACAAACTTCTTCACTAGCCATGGTGAAGGTTGACACACAACTCTTTTTGTTGCACACAATAGAGTCCACAATGTGTAGGTATTGGAATTTGTTTTTCCTGCAACCAAACAAGGCACAACACTTTGCTAATTCTCAGTCAATTAAATTTCACTACCTACACTCCTTTATTAGGCACAAATGAGAAGACGTAACCACAAGAACACTGATTGCACGTAGGGACACCAACGATGGAATTGATCTTCTATATATGGCCCAAAATTTCAGCCACATAAAATCATAGAGTGCCACATTTTTCTTCAACTCATACTAGTCTTCAAGTTGAAGATTCGAACTTTTCTCTTCATATAAGATGTAGAGGAGACATAGAGGGAGAGTATAGAGTGGTTCTTTGAGAGAAAAATGAGAGGAAATGGCTCGAGGAGGCCAGGATGCACACACGTTTGGTTCGGTCGTGTGCTGAGATGTACTCCAGCTCTCAGGTTTTTTGTTTCCTTTCCAAATTGATACACGAAATGGTAATGAAATGGATGGATTAACACAAGATCACACACATATAGGGAGGAGAAATAAGAGGAAAAAGAAATGTTTGGGATGAACAACTCGTAGTAACACAAGGCAACACACATAAGGAAGTTGCGACTAGATTGCAACCTGGTCAAAGATTGATGCAAATTACTGGGGAAAATGCAACAGGATTGTTGCAAGATTCCAAGAACTTCGAACAAGAACCTCATGAAAAGTTCAATAAGATCATAAAGATGCAAGAATTCAAAGAAAAGATCAAGCTACCAGTGAGTTTTTGATGCAAGAACACCACATATAATAACCTATCTGCAGGGGGAGTTTCGATCGACAACTTCCAATCAGCCGAAGCTTTGATTCCAAAAATGATGTGAAATCAAAGTGGAGAGCCAATTGCATCGATTGATGATGATTTGGAGATATCAATCATGAATTTTAGTAGAAGAAACAAATGTTTAATATGGATTAAACTCGAAGAAAAATAGGTTGAAATGCAGGTTGGTTCGAATAGTTTGAATCAGGTTTCAAAGGTTTGAATGTTAAGATCAATGGAGGAAGGAAATTACCCTGGGATTTCCTTGCTCAAAGAAGACTCAAAAGGAGAGATAAACGTAGGATCTACTGGCTTGATTTTGTGTTCAAAATTCTGTATATTCATCATTATTTCATGCGTGTACAAATAGGTGTATATATAGGTGGAAGTTTCAGCTGGTTAGCACAGGCTCTTCCAGTCGATTCTTACCCTTAATTCAAAGCCATTTAACTTGGTTGAATTAAGCCCATATAACACTTAATCCTAATCATAATATCATTGGCTAAATGATACTAATGACTAACATTACAAAGCCATACAATTAACTATGATGCATACATGAAATTATATCAAACCCTAACTTACATAAAATACACTTAGGGTTAGGGTTTGCAACAAGTTAATACAAATAATGAGAATCATCACCATATATTCTTGTTGTAAAGTATCATCCCATGTATGCCATAGTCTTACATGCTTTGAATACTTGTACACTTTAAAGTGTATTAACGTCTTCTTCTTGCAAATATGTAACATACCTACAAGAACAACTTGAATTATTTTCAACACCAAGCATATACAAATTATCAAGAATATTTAATATGATAGGCTCCAACATTAATAAATCTAATTCTTCCTTACCTTGATAATTAAGATGAATATTAAAATCATTAGATGCTCCTGCATCAAGGTGTACTCATACAGGAAAAAATGAGCTACTGCACTTTTTTGTGAGAAATTAGATGCAGCGAGACTAAACTATTCCACATATGACAAATATTTCTATGTCATCATACAAAGTATAAAACATGGAGTCATTACCTAAGGTCTAAACCATTTGTTTTGTATTCGAACCATGAAAGTTTGAAATGTTTACATGGGGGAAAAGAATTTTTTTTTGAGGCACTCAAAATGGGATAGTTTCTTATAATCCTTTATGTTTTCAATCAAGTATTTTGATGGTAAAGAAAATGTCATGGTAGATGGTTTGTCTTGTAGATCCTTGATATTAGTAATGTTAGATGTTAAGTTTTTGGGATTTGGGATATTAAAGGAGCTGTATGATAAGGATGAAGATTTTGTTAACATCTATAATATGTGCAAAAAGAATGGTTGTTATGGTAATTATTTACCACAAGATAACTATCTCTTCAAACTTAATAATTCATATATAACTAGTTCTAGTGTACATGATTTAATTGTTAAAGAATTACATGAGGGAGTATAGCTGGTCATTTTGGAGTTCATAAGACCATGAAAATACTATAAGAAAATTTTTACTTACCATGAATGATAAAACTAGTATAAGAAATTATAGGAAGATGTGTAACTTGTCAAAAAAGTAAAAGTTTTTTCCATAAGGGTTTTTATACTCCTTTACCAGTGTTAGATCAACCTTAAGAAAGTGTGAGCATGGATTTTATTTTAGGATTACCAAGGACGCAAAGGGGGTAAATATTCTATTCTTATGGTAGTAGACAGATTTTGGAAAATGGCACATTTTATACCTTGCAATACAACTAATAATGTAAGAGATGTAGCAAACTTATATTTTCAAGAAATAGTAAGGTTACATGGAGTTCCCAATAGTATAATATTGGATAGAGATGTCAAATTCTTAAGTTACTTTTAGAAGGCACTTTGGCACATGTTCGTAACTAAGTTATCATTTAGTACTTCTCATCATCCACAACTGGATTTCAAACCGAAGTGACTAATAGAAATCTAAGTACTTTGCTACAAGACTTGGTGAATAAGACTACCAAAGATTGGAATATAAATCTTTCACATGTTGAGTTTGCATAAAATATGAGTCCTAGTACAACTCAAACATGTCCTTTTGAGGTTGTCTATGAGGTTAATCCTTATTTTCCTATTGATATGTTATCATTTAAAAAAAAGTGATATAAAGAATTATGATGTTAAGGAAATAATCAAATTCTTTAAGAAACTTCATCAACAAATTAAAAACAATATTGAAACATTGAATGTTGAATACCAAGCTCAAGAAAATAAAAATCTAATTCAACAAGTGTTTAAACCAAGAGATTTGGTATGGTTGCATCTAAGAAAAGAAATATTTCCAAACTTATGAAAGAATAAGCTAATGCCAAAAGCTGATGCACCACTCAAAATCTTAATAACATATGGAAATAATGCTTATGAACTTGAATTACCTAAACATTATGGAGGAGTATCTAGGACTTGCAATATTGATAACTTATCTCCTTACTATAGTGATACTAATTTGAAGGAATATTCTTCTTTACCAAGGGAGAATGATGTAGGAGAAACTCTAGATCACTCTGAATATTATTCGTCAATTGATGAAGAACAAAAAGAATTAGCATACATGGAGAAGGAACCCATTGTGCTTTAAAATTTTTATACTTCTAATGTTTTATCAAGTAATTATCATATGTATTGTATATGTTTGGCAAAATTTCATTCTATTAAAGATCTATGATGTAAAATACAGTGAAAATGGAATTACAAGGATTATAAAGTGCAATGAATAACAAGGCTCTAGAAGACACAATGTTGAACTACATATGATTACATCTATGTATTACATTATTAAAGTTGTGTAGCACTGTTATTTTTTTGTTTACTTTGTAATACTTGTAATTTGTTATTGTAGCTCTTTAAATTTGTGTGTGAACCATGTCTTTGGGGTTAATTTCATTAATAAGGGTCAATTAGTGGACTTATTAATGAAAAGGCTTGCATGGGTGCATGCATAGATAAACCCTTATACACATTGATTTTAAGGTGACATAACATGAACCAAGTTCATTCAAATTAACAGAGAGCTACATGAGAGAAAGTGTTTTCTTCTTCTTCACTTGTACTTCTTCAATTGATTGTATTAAAAAGTATCAAGAGTGTTCTATTCAAAAATAGGAGATTTCTCATTAAAAGGCATTTGATCTTGGAGTAGATCAACTCCACCCTACAAAAGCCATCTAGTATTATCAAGTTCAAGGTGACGAAATTAATCATTTGAGGAGTATTTCTGACTTCTAATTCTAAAGAAAATTTTCCTAGTTGTAGAAGATTATTTGGAGATAATATTCCACATTAGTAATGTAAGTTCTTCATAGAATATAAGAGCCTCAAGAACATCTTCACTCAGCGTCAATTGAACATGAGATAGTGGAGGTGGCTAGAGTTGATTAAGGACTACAATTTAGATTTGACCTACCACAAGGTAAGACAACATCATAGTGGATTCTCTAAGTAGAAATAACTCATTATCACTAGGTTCATTGGTTGTTTTAACCTAATTAGGCAAGAGATTAAGGATATGGGCATTGATATCATTTGGTTCGGGGATCTTAAGATGACGATGAGCACTCTCACAATCATATCGACAATCTTCAATGACATCTAAGCTAGTTATCTAGGAGATGTCAAGGTTAATGGATCAAAGGTGCTATAACAGAGGGTATAGCAGTAGGGTTTAGATTTTTGAGGATTGTATTACCCATTTTTGAGGTAGATGGTGTGTTTTGTAGAATTATGGGGAGCTTAAGATGAAGTTTTTGGAGGTGGATCATCATGTGCCTTATTCCATCCATCCTGGAGTTTGCAAACATCATAGCTAGGTGCTTAACTAGGTAAAAGATAAACATCAAGCATAAGTTTCCAATAGGTTTGGTTCAACCGTTATGGGTTCCCAAGTGGAAATAGGATATTATGTTGATGGAATTCATAGTTGGGTTACCAAGGATGAGTAATGGCTTGGATTTGATCTAATTTATAGTTGATTGGTTAACCAATTCTGTAGTATACATACCAATGAAGTCGAATTAGAGTATGGAGTAAATGATCAATGTTTACAAGAAGCTTATGGTACGATGCCATGGGCTAGCTAAGGACATTGTGTCTAACTAAGATTCTAAATTATTATCATACTTTTGGTAGAATTTGCAAGTAGCTTTCGGGAAATAGTTAAAGAGGAACACTATTTTTCATTCGACTAAAATGGGAAGACTTACCATAAGTTTTAAACTTTAGAGAATATGCTTCAAGTGTTAGTACTTAATTTTTAGGTTAATCGGAAGGATCTTTTAGACTTGATATAATTATTCTACAACAGTATTCTTCAGGCAATCATAAGGATGGAACCTTTTAAGGAACTCTATGGGAGAAGTTATGTAGTCCCATGTGTTGGAGTGACTTAAGCAAGATAGTTGTGAGGGATTAGAGATGGAGGAGGAAACTACTGAGCAAATCAGGCTGATTAAACCGAAAGGTAAAAGAGTTATACAAACATACAAAGGAGGATAGATGGGTATGAGGTGAGTGATCAAGTCCTTTTGAAGGTGTTTCCCACCAAGAGAGTGATATGTTTTTGTCAAAAAGGAAAGTTAGCATGAGATATATTAGATTGTGTGAAATTTTGGAATAGGTTAGAGAGGTTTCTTATAGAATAGCCTTGCCTATTGAGCTTTCATTCATGCACAATTTCTTTCATATCCCTTAAGAGAGGAAGTACGTGGTAAATTCATCACACGTCATTCACCTTGAGATGATTGAGATTGGTGATGCATTGTCATATAAAGAGCAACCACTTAGGATCCTTGATACTAGAACCTGGGAAATATGTTGGAAGGGTTTTGCCATATTTAAGGTCTTGTGGTCATTATAAAGGGCTTAGGAGTGCGAGGATGAGATCAACATGAAGTATCAAAAGTTCATCGTTTAAGTACATTGAGTAGGTAACACCATCTCTATTAAGGGGTAGTTCCCTTCTCTTGTGTACTAAATCTCTATTGTTATTTTATTTTTTCTTTATGGCATAGGGTTTTATCATGCTTTTAAGCTTATGAAAAATTATATTATGGACTTCAAAGATGAAGTCTCTTCTAAGGGGATAGTGTTATAATACCTCATCCTAAAATCTTTCAAAAAAAAACAGAGTAACGGACTGTTGAGATAAGAACACGCCTCACGCGTGCGACCAATTCCATCTCCTGTGATGGGAAAGAATCAACAGAAATGTACCAAGCCTACCGGCACTTCTGCCGGAAAGGAATTGCCGATTGCTGAATCCATTGAAGATCAGATCAGTCCTGCTCAGAAACTCAATTTAGATACGCTAGAGGATTCCTCTCGGGGTCTATTGAACGAGGCAAAAAGGAATATTGAATCGAATGTTACCTCTATTGATTCATTGATGGGAGTAAATACGCCCTTGCAGATTGATGATCCTATTTCGATCGGGTTAAACTGTGATAATGATATAGAGAAGAGAGAAAATCCAGTTGTTAATAACCTTACCGATAGCTGGAAGGATATTTTGCTTAAAAATCAAAAGGAGGAGGGTGTTATGAGTCTGAAGTATGCTCCCCTGGTGATTGTGAATGGTGAAGCCAGAGCACAATTAGTCTTAGAGGAAATTGAAGCTGAGGAAAAAAGATGGGCGTATACTATAGTGGGTATGGTTGCTGGTTTTCAACCAACCCATCCTCAAATGGTGAAATATGTAAAAGAAAACTGGACGAAAGTGTCTAGTCCTCCTCAAGTGTTTTTGCATGATCAAGGGTATTTTTTATTTCGATTTGATAATGAATTCGACTTCCTATCCATTTTAAGAACGCCCTACTGGAGTTTTGGAGTGCGACCCTTGCTCATCAAAAGATGGAACCCAAATGAACCTTTTGACAATGCTGAATGGAGGAAAATGCCTCTCTGGATTACATTGTCTGGTCTCCCTATGACCCATTGGTCTGCTGATTCACTAAGCCGTATAGGAAGCTGTATTGGAATTCCATTATGTGCAGATATGGTTACAGCCACTAGAGCACATGTGTCTTATCCTCGACTGCTAGTGGAGGTGGATGCTATCCTTCCTGTAATTGATCATATACAGATTGCTCTACTGAATGGCATAGTAAGAAAACAGAAGGTTGATTATGACTGGAGACCAAGGTACTGTCCTAAATGTGATCGGGTGGGACATGATGAGAATGTTCACCTACAAAAACCTCAGCTAGGGAAAGGACAACCCATCCAATGAGTATGGCAATTTAAAAAGACTGATCCACAGCAGATTAACAAACTAGTACCAGGTTAGGAGAGGGGTTATGATATTCCTCTGAATGTAACTCCTAGTTTGCAGAGTAGGACATTGGACTCTGTTGCAAGGTCAGAGCCAATTCCTTTCAGTAAGGAGCAGGAGCTATTAATGTGCTGGACCCTATGAATAAAAATGACCTATTAGAAGTTACTACAAAGGGGAAAGGCAAAGGGGTGTATATTGAACCTGGAGGGGCTATTGCACAAAGTGGTAATGTACCAATATTTGAACTCAAATGAAGCTTGTTATGTGGAATGCTAGGGCTATTAATAAACTCCTGAAGCAAAAATTAGTTAGTAGATATATACAGTATAATAATCTTGATATTATTTGCCTTTTAGAGACTCGTGTGAAAAAAGGAAAAATGAAAGGTGTTTTGCAGAGAATTGGGAATCAGTACTACTTAGTCCATAACTATTCTGCACATCAGAATGGTAGAATATGGATTCTTTGGAGAGACTTTATGCTAAAACTCCAAGTTCTGGGTATTTTTGAACAAGTTATTCATGTTTCTGTTGATTTAGCTGATGGCAAACAGTTTTATGCTTCTATTGTGTATGCTCATAATGATAATGTTGCCAGGAGAGCACTGTGGTCACAGCTTGTGGATTTTCATTCCTCGCATAAGGGTAGCTTAGTAATTGGTGATTTCAATGTAGTTCTCTCAGCAAGGGAGAAGAAAGGTGGTAATTTACACTTAGCTGATATGGATGATTTTGCAGACTGCCTGTGTACTTGTGGATTGGGGGAGCTACGATCCACTAGCCCTCTTTTTACATGGTCTAATCAACAATCAGGGTCAGCTAGAGTCAGTTGTAGACTGGATAGGGCTATTGGTGATCGGGAGTGGTTTGCTAGATTTAATCATGTTTGGGTTGAAGTGGTTGAAGACTGTCTCTCTGATCATTGTAGGCTACAACTTGTGTGGCAGAATTATGATAGAAGTGGGGTGAAACCTTTTAAGTGTTTTAACTTTTGGACAACTTCTCCTGACTTTTTACAATGTGTTGCTAATGTTTGGCAACAACTTGTTCAGGGATCCAAACAGTTTTGTTTGGTTATCAAGCTCAAACGGTTAAAACAGGCTCTAAAACAATTCAATTTAGAGCACTTTGGTAATTTGAGCAGAAAAATGGATCAAGCTAAATCAGATTGGCTACAGTGTAAGCACAATCTTCAAGCCAATCCCGGAGATACTGAATTGGAGATACAAGAGGGTATTCTAAGGAAGAGATAGTGGTAGCAAGCTAAAATGGAAGAACATTTTCTTCAGCAAAAAGCCAGAATCCAGTACATAAAATTGGGGGATGGAAACAATGGCTTTTTCCATGCAAAAATTAATGAGAGGAGAAGATACAATGCTATATATGCTCTGTATGATGCAAATGGGAGAAAGCTCACTTCCCAGATGGATATCAGCACAGAAATCCAAAACTTTTATGCTCAGCTTCTTGGTTCTTCTTCACACATGCTAGAGGTGGTTCATCCTGAAATTGTGAATAAAGGCCCTACACTACACAGTGCTCACCGAGCACATCTAATTAGACCAGTTTCTGAAGGTGAGATAAAGGAGGCTGTATTTAGTATGGGAAACACAAAGGCTCCTGGACCTGATGGCTTTAATGCCCATTTCTATAAGTCAGCTTGGCCTATTGTGGGGCAAGATGTTATGGATGCTATTAGACAATTTTGGGGGAGACAGGCTTTCTTTTAAAAACTTTGAACAACACTTCCTTGCATTTAATTCCAAAAAATTCTGCTGCTCACACTGTGGTGGATTATAGACCCATCTCATCTTGTAATGTTGCTTATAAAATTATCTCCAAGATACTCACTACCAAAATGTAGAAGATCATGCCAGATATAGTACACACCTCATAGAATGCTTTTGTGGAAGGGAGATGGTTAGGTGAAAGTGTTCTGCTGGCTCAAGAGTTGCTGAGAAAGTATGGAAGGAAGGATATTAGCCCTCGTATGATGCTCAAGGTTGATCTAAGGAAGGTTTATGATACTGTGGAATGGAGTTTCATTAAACATCTTATGGAAAGTATGGGTTTTCCTAGTTACTTTATACACCTGATCATGCAATGTATTTCAACAACACAATTCTCCATTTGTTTGAATGGTACCTTATGCAAACCATTTAAGGGTGGTCGGGGATTAAGATAAGGTGATCCCTTGTCACCATATCTGTTTGTTTTAACCATGGAATATCTCCATCGGTTATTGAACACTTTATGGGATGAAAACCAGTTCAGAGGGCATCCAGAATGCAAGACCACAAAGATCATTAATATCAGTTTTGCTGATGATTTACTCATCTTTTGTAAAGGGCATGTTAAATCAGCTGAGTTGATTCAGGAAAAGCTGAAGATCTTTCACCTCACCTCTGGTCTCCAAGCTAACCCTGAAAAGAGAAGTGCATTTTTTGGAGGGGTTAATGAAGTTGATAAAAGACTGATTTTACAGAAGTTAAATTTTAAAGAGGGAACATTTCCATGCAGATATATTGGTGTTCCTCTAAATCCTGCTTCTCTCTCTGTTAGCCAATATCAAACTCTCATTGATAAAATTGTGCATAAGCTGAAATCCTGGACTGTGAAATATCTTAGCTTTGCCGGGAAGTTGCAGTTACTTCAGTCAGTTATTTTTGGTATTGAAAATTTTTGGATGCAAATGTTTGTTCTGCTAAGGCTATCATCCATCAACTAGACAGTCTGTGTAGATGTTTCCTGTGGAACAATATGGATCCACAAAAAAGAAGAGCACCTATTGCTTGGTCGAAAGTTTGCATGCCTTAACAAGAAGGAGGGCTAGGCTTGAGACAATTGGTTCACTGGAACTCAGCTTGTTTTGCAAAATTCTTGTGGAAGCTTATTGAAGTTAAAGAAAGTTTATGGGTTAAATGGATTCATGAGAGGTACCTTAAAGGGAGGGATATTTGGCAGCTGGAAGAGAAACCAGAGTTTTCATGGAATATAAAACAACTGCTAAGGGTAAGAAATCAGATAAGAACTTGCTATGCCAACTGCTGTCATTCTGGAAAATTAAGTTCTAACCTAGTGTATCAGAACTTCAGGCCTACCAGTTGACTGGAGTGCTTTTGTTTGGAAGCATAGAGGGTTGGAGAAACATAAATTCATTGTCTGGCTTATTTGTCATTGTGCTTTGCCTGTTAAATCCAAACTGTATCAATGGGGGATAACCATTGATAAATTGTGTGAAGTTTACAGAGATGAAGAAGAGGATCTAGATCACCTCTTTACTAAATGTCCAGGTGCTCGAGTCCTCTGGATTTCTATACTGAAGTGGCTGAAAATGCAGGGGGATTTCAACAACTGGCAGAGTTGTTTTCAATGGTTGATAAAGAAGACTAAGGGAAAAGGAAGGAAAGTGGTGTGGAGAGCTATCTTCAATGCACTGCTCTATCATATCTAGATTAATAGGAATTTGGTTTTATTCCAGATGCTACAAAGGTATCCGAGGACCATTATTAGACAACTTATTACTGAGATTTTTGATTGCTTTGGTGACACTCCGAATGTGCATATAAAAAATTATCTAGAGAGGCTTAATAGATGGATAATATAGTTTGATAAGGGGAATGCCCCTATGAGGTTGTGTATTTTTGACAATCTGTACTCCATTTCTCTATTTTGGTAATAAAATATTTTAATTACCAAAAAAAAAAGTCTTTCAAAATATATTTAAAATTATATTGATATTGGATAAATTTGTATAGTTTTGGAAAGGGTATGAAATTCTAATAAATTTGTGAATTTAAGGCACATCAATCACTTCATTTCCCTAACTGATTGACCAATACCCTCAAAAAGTAGCAATTTTATTTTCCAATGAACTAACCAACTAGTTCACTCAAACTGATCAACTAGTTATCCTCTAATTTTAGATCCTTCATTTATTTGAATTGATTCTTTTTCCAATAGTTATGAAAAATTCTTATTAGGATGTACTTGTGCTAATAAGCATATTTTAATTCTTTTGTATTATTTTTACATTATCTATATCATTCTATAACTTTTTTAGCAAAAATTCCCAAAAACCACCTTTTGAGGCATGTTTCACCTTCTATCTTCTCCTTCACTTTTCTCTCTCTTGTAGCATCCACAGGTATTTATTGGACTTCCTATACTCTTTCCTTGAGTTACCAACCCTCGACTATGATCCCTCATAGCTGCACTCCACCTTTCTGACTTACAAGTCCTCTTACACATTGGTTGCCCACACTTAACAAAGTGAGCGTTTTCCTTTTCCCTTTTACGGATATCGACAAAATATCTTCATTATACTAAATTACTAATAATTTCACTCCTTAACTTCTACACTTTCTCATTCTCTACCTTTTGTTTTGTGAAAAATTCCTAAGTATTGACATTCTTCACTTTCTCTTTTTTTTTCTTCTTGACTAAGAAAATAGAGGTTGCCTCTAGTTCCGTCATCCGTTGTTCAACTTCTTATCTTCTTCCTTCCCCTAATCCTATATTTATCTCGTCCTTGTTTCACTTATATAATAAAGGATTAAGGTTTTGAGAAAGGTTGAAGATCTTAGTTTTCTCTCTTTAATCTTAGTTCTAAGAAAAGGTTGTGCTATGGATTTTTTTTCTCCTTCTTCTTCTAACCTTTTTTGACAAACACTTTAGAAGGAGTTTTAATGGTTTTGATTCTTGACTCACTTATGAAATTTAGATCTTTATACAGACCATCAAGTTAGGAGTATTTTGTACAAAATTAATTGCTTGGTGGTAAGACATCCTTATCTCCAAGATGAATGAAGCTTTACGTTGTTTGTTGAGGTTATATGTTCTTAGAATTTTTTGTAATGTGTAAGTATTATGTTGAGTTTTTTTATTTTCTCATGTTTTATATTTTTATTTATGATGTTTTTAGAGCATGTTTGAGTATTTTTGGTAATATGCTTACGCTTGGTGAAATTTATGCATGATATTTTTGATTAATGATTCCTACCTTGATTTATGTGGAGTGTGCCTTTTTACATGTTCTACAACATAGAAGCAGTATATGATTAATTTAGAAAGGTTGTCAAATTGATTCATACTTGGTTTGTAGATCTTGGTGTTCTTTAACCCAAACTAGTCAACATGTGTGCCACAACCCATCGACTAGTTGCTTGAACAACCCGTCAAGTTGCTAATCCCATTGACCAATTACCATGTGACCATAGTTTTTTGTTCTCTACTTAGACCCATCGGCCAGTTTAGCCAAACCCTTTAAATAGTTCTTATGAACATTCAATTAGTCAGACCCCGTAGATGATTAGTTTCGCTGTGTGGTGTTTTCTAAGGTTTCGTATGGCTAAACAAGTCAATTGGTCCTAGAGACCGATCAACTAGTCCACTAGAAGTCACCATGTTTTCTTGTTACTTAATTTTATTTATTTTGGACTTCTATATTAATTTTTTCCATGTAATTACAACATTATAGTCATGAGTTCAACTATTCTTAAACTGAATTTAATATGGATCAAAATGATAATATTACAGTACCTTGAGCGGTTAAGTTTGATGTCACCTCTAATAACCCACTTTGTGGCTTATATATCTTATGTTGTATTTCATGTTATCCTTTGAAAAACCTAATTGGTTATTAATGGAATTCAACTATGATTTGTGATATCTCTTGGTAATTAAAAATAATGGATTAAGATTTTGTTTGAGGCTTTTTCTCTAACTCTTAGTATAGCTAGCTATGAGTTTAGTGGGTAGGTTACCCTGTATTTTTATCTTTTCTCTCGGTATTATTTCCTTCTCTAATAGGTTGTTGTCAATAAGGGTATATACACATCTTTGAGGTATAGGATTATATTATGGCGGGCCAACAAGGCATCTGTATCTAGTATGGGTGGGTGAGGTATCCCAATACAAGCCCCTTCGCACTTTATATTATCCATTTCTTAGCTAGGTATGGTATCTCAACTTGTGTAGCCCTCCCACTAAAGTCATTTAAGTTGTAGTGGGTAGGTATTCCAATACAAGCCCCTTGATGTACTTTAACTCCATGTGTCAGTTTGGGGATCCTAATATGTGTTAGCCCTCGTAGCAAGTGCATTTGATGTGTGGTTGGTGTGGTATGCGTAGAGAAAATCCCACATCAATTTATCATGGCCCTGTGTAGTGGGTGTCGTATCACATTATGTGTGTATACTAGCATGACTTATGTTCATGATGGAGAACTGTATGTGTTTGAATGAATTATCTTAATATCTAGAAACATGTGGTCACTAAAGGAAGGTTTATAATATGATTTTTGTTATATTATTCTAATGTATGACCCATATTAATGTTCTTCCCTGATTTTCATGCAAGTAAACCTCGTTATATTACTACCATGAGCCTAAGTTTTTTACTATATTTATCACCATGTTACTATATGACTTCAATCTGTAGCATAAGCTCTTACCATATTTTAAGTAGTTTGTTTTACTAATATTTTACTGTACTATTGGTACATTTGTGGGGTTGAATTTTATCCTATGAGTAGAGGACGAATTGTAGGGCCATGATTCACAGCTAGAATACATTGAGGATGATGTCGTGAGTCAATAGTTGGTCATTGCTAAGGTTTTATTCTATAATATTTCACTCATCATTGTGATTATTAGTATTGTTATATTATTAGTAGAGCACAAATTCTTTCATTCATTTTTTAGTTTTACCTTGCATCAAACATGGATTAGGTGATAGTCACACCTCTCTTATGGTTATTGTGGTGGTAACACTTCCCAAATTTTCTTTTATAAATGCTTCCACATTATTTTTATAAGAAAATTTTCTGGTCCAAAATTCGGGGGTGTTACAAAGGTAATCTCACCAAAGGTATCATAATTTTTAAATATGCATACCCTTATAGAGTTTAAATGCTCATATAGAGTAGAAAAGACACGTGGCTACTAAATATATGACTAGTTACGCCTTTTGTTTAAAAAACATATAAAACAAATGTATAGAGGACCACATTTTTATATCCCTAAAACAAAGTTAGGTAAATCCTAAATATTAAAGGTAGAGGCCATAATACTAACAAAAATTAGAGGAAAAAATCCATGAGAAAAATGTTTCAACAAGAGAAAGCATTACACCTTCTACCAATCAAGAGTTGTAAAACAACAACTAAAAGTTAAATTTAGGTCAACAATGTCCTAAAGTCCAACCTTACTTATTATTTATCTTTTTATTCAATCAATATCTAAAATACACTTTAATGACTTAAAACTTGATCTACATATGTTAGATACCTTGAAACTAGTTCAAACAACCAAAAACTCACTTTATCCATTAGGACAAAAATAAATGAAAAACATATATAAATACCTTAACCATATCAAAATAAGTTCCCATGCTAAATTTTAAAAAATTACAATTTACAAAATTACTATAAATTAAGCAATAGAAAATGAAATTTTATATGCATAAGGTTAAAAGAAAAAAATCAAAAATATTTTATTATCTCGAATAAATTGTAATACTTCATTTATAGAAACCCTCGTTTAGAAACCCTAAATATAAACTAATAATTATATATAATTAATTATAATAATTATTATAGGAAATTCTATATTAAATGTATAATTATGTGTGTTATTAAGGATAAATAGATAAAAGTTTAATTAGGGTTAAATTTGATACAATTTAGATTATTAGTTTTAACCCTAATTTTAACCTTAAGATGTACTTATTTTACTATAAAACCCCTAGCTCTACTAACTAGATGTTTTTCCTCAGTTTGGTTACCCAAACTAGAACCCCTAATGCTATTATATATATTTTTTTATCTTCTTTCACCCCTTTATGATTGGCATATTCCTCTCCTTCATGCCTATTTCCATTTAAGCATACCACGTTTCTATATCTTGTGTTTTCTTCATCGCCGTATGTTTGTTCATTCTTATGCCCATTGTTTATATAAGCCTCCTTCCAATCTATTTTTGTATTTTGATGCACAAAAATCATATCCTTTGGTTTGTGCACTTCTCCCCTTCGCTCTCAAGCTTCCATTTGTAGAAAATCCCCAACCTTATCCTTTATTGTCTTCCATTTTCTTCTAAAACATCTATATTGAATTTCTATAACCTCCTGCTACTCCCCATTTATTGTGTGAGAAACTTAAATTACACCATCATTGAGAGCATGAGCAACGCATGTTGCTATCCCTTTTTTTCATCTGAAACACATGCAGTCACTGCACATTGAGGCCTTTTCCTTTACTAGGTAAGCGTTTCCCATTAAGTCCCTTTGAGTTGTTTGACTTGTGCACATTAAACCCCCTATTGCTACGTGAGATAGGTGTATTGTTCCTCCTTTTCTATGTGACCTTTTTATGTTTTCCACCCCCTTATAGTGTGAAAACCTCACACTACTAAGGCCTTGCTGTGCGAGATTAACCTAATGTTACACCCTTGCTCAGTTGTTGCCTTGTGTAGTCTTCCTTGGCCTCAATTATTTTCTAACCTTTTCCTATTTTGGTTTTAGTTAAATTTTTTTATTATTTTTGTGTTGTTTTAGATTATAATATATGTCTTGTTTGGTGTTTTTTGTTTAAGTAATCCTTGAGGTGTTATGAAGAAGAATATTTTATGTATTTTTGTGGAGCGTTGAGTTAGGAAACCCAATCTCTCATGAGATGGTAAAATTTATGTATGAGCATGATATGTTGTTCACATCTATAATTACGATAGGGTTTCAAATTATACATGTGATATAGAAGGTTTGAATGTTGAAGACATGATCTTAAGTAAATTAGCATATGTTTGAACCATTACTAAATATAAGATACGTACATGTGAAATATATATGACTATTAATGTATGCTTGTCTAGGGTTTTGTTATGTTTACGTAATACCTTAAAATTTTATCTAATATTAATTTAGAGTAATTAAAATCTTTACCTAATTCTAATAATATAAATTTAATAATTTTATACTATCTTAAATCCTTATTCCTAAATATTAGCATGATCCTTATCTTTATTCCACGCTATTAATATATTTAACCTAAGTTGATGTAGGTGCAAAAACACAAGAATTGGATTTCATAATAATGGAACCACTTATTCTTCATTTGTAAAGTGTCTCCCGCAAATTTGAAGAACAACGGATGATTACATTGCTCAAAACATAACAAACAAACAATTAAATGTCTACATGCATGTGCATGGCATGCGTGACATGCAAGGAGAGAGTAACCACGTGCATGAGGAGGATGTTGGTAGGATTTTTTAGCATTATTAAGTGATTTAGCTATTTTACTAATTAAGTAATAAAGTAGGATAATAAAGTTAGCAAAAAGTTAGCATGAAAGTAGCATAATTTCTTTTATCTTGGAATCTTTTGGAATATGAATTAGCTAGTAATGTTAAGAATATTGAAGGTCTTATGAAGAATACAAGTTGAAGATCAACATTAAATGAATTCTGTGTGAGTTTAAGATCAAGCAAATAGAATAGGTGTGAACCATTTGGCTTGAAAGTTTTAATCTCTTCATCTGTGTGAATTAGAGATTAATCCATATCTTTTCTACTATTCTTAATCCATATTTTCTTACCCTAATTACCATCAATTCCTACTCTAGTTTGTGGCTAAACCAAACCCTAAATCAATATACAACACTGAAGCCCTAAAACATTCCTTTAAAACCCTAAACCATCCATACCAACCAAATGCCACCTTATTTCCCTCTTTTTGAACCAAACCCTAACCTTAACCCTAAACCATGATTCCAACCTGCATCTAAATCCTAAATTTCAACACTAAGCATCATCATCAATATATCATCAAATGCATATATTAATTAGTGTGTGCCATTCAAACCATCATCATTCCATCAATGATTCACCATCATCATTCTTCTACCATAATTCAAATCACCATCATCTTATATCCAACACTTTCGATGCTCTAGTATTTTAACTTACCATCATCGATCCTTTATCATATGATACAAACTCCATTTGAACCATTAGTTCCATATAATTGAAGATTATAGCCTCCCACAAACATCATAAGCATAACCCTAGATGGTTGATAATTAATTATATCTTGATATTTTGATCTAAATTATTTTAATCTTATCTAATTCTAACCCCAAAATAATTTTATTCTCTCTTTTTTCCTTTTTTTTTTCCTCCTTCTCCTTTTCCTTTTCCCTTTCCTTTTTCTTCCTTCTTCCCAGTTTCTCTTTTTCCTTATCCTTCATCTTCTTTTTGTGTGAATTTTTCACCGAGACCATATCCTCTCTTACATGCTTCCATAACCTACACCCTACACTCATCATCACCGCATCAACTCTCGCTTCCTACGTTAATGACTTTTAGTTCAAAATTTTCCTAAGCCTCCCTTCTCCCCTTCTACCAGTGCATATAATATGGACATTATATGTATGTGTGTGTGTGTAACTCATAGACTTAGCCAAATTTAATGCCTTAACTGCCTCATTTCCTCTCTCCATTTTCTTCCAAAGAGTGCTGCAACCACATAGATTTTATTTCATTCCCTTCCTCCTCGTCGTGGGTAAAAACACTACAAAAACCTAATAAAATCCCCTATTGCATTTCTTTTCCCCTTTAGCACCAGCTATTACAACTAAAACACCTTATCTTTGGTCATCACCACCATTCCTTTCCCATTTATTTCCCCATCCACTAGCTTAAAAATAATTACCAAACGTGTTTTTTCGTGGGAGGAGTTTTTGTTAGTTCTACTATATTGAGAATAGGGGGTTACATGAACTCCACATAAAGAAAAGAATGGATTATGTTATATCTAATAATGAGCTATAAAAGTGCTATTTACCTTGCATCGTTTTATGTTAAAATGCTTATGTTCTTATTCTTTTATGTGAACTCATGTTTTTTTTGTGTAACCCTACCTTGACTGTATTATTACCTTCTTAGTAAAATTCGTACTAATCATTGTCTTCATGGGTGTTTCTCATTCACATGAGCATACAAAGTAGATGTTTTTGAGTAGGTTGATGAGGACTTGTTGTATGATTTTGATGCATCATATGCCTTATGTGTGGAGGAGTAATCTTATGTATTAGATTTAACATAGATTTATGTTATCTAGTAGTTATCTTTGACTAGGATACCTTTTGGACACTTAGTTCCATAGGATCTCTTTTATATATTTTTAAATATTGTACTTAGAGTTAATCTCCAAAATCATATTTAAGTTTATGATGCTCCCCTCATTATCTATTTATCATATTTTATGTTCTAATTGTCTTTCCTTTTGATTGATGTATGGATGGTATAGTAATATATACTTATCTTAATTACAAGGGTAACACCCACCTATTTTTTTATTATTATTATGCTTCTATAGAAAATGTAATTTTTCAATAGTAAAATTTTGGGATGATACAAGTTAGTATTAGATCTTTGGTTTTTATTATCATTTTTTTAGAAATGTAGTTTTTAAATAATCCCTTATATGATTTATCAATCTATTTCAAATTTTGAAAATTATAATTCTTCTAAGATTAGACTAACTTATGAGAAATCAATAATTGATAGACTAGGAAGCTTTTAAATGTGCTTATATGAAAAATGTACTAGTAAGCTAGTAATGATTACCCTAAACTATTTTCTATTTTGTAGCTATCTTGTCATGGCTAATAATGTCAACCTTTTAGAGGAGGCTTTTGATGCCTTCATCAAGTTTGTCAAGTGTCCACCACCACTATAACCTCTACATTACCCATAGGAAGGTATCATATAGGACTAGCTTTGGAAGAATATAATATATCATCCACCAATCTACACTAGTGATGAGGACCTATTCATCCTAAAGAGATGGATCCATTACATGGATAAGACATATGAGATAGTTTATTATCCACTTGTTTGAAATATGAACATAGTATCTCTGTTTCTTCAGGGACTCATAAACATCTAGTGGGTAAATTGTCTTGCACAAGGAGGATGGTCGATACCCTAATAAGACTTTAAGACAGTGACATGCACTAGGTTTTACCCCAATGGTCTTAGGAATGATAAGATGAAGGAGTTCATGCATTTGACCTAGGGGAGCATGATAGTGTAATAGTATCATGTGTGGTTCATAGAGATAATGATTTTTGCATTGGGTAAAGAAGATGGTAAGTCGATAGTGGTATATTAGTTTGAGCGAGGGCTTTATTTTAGAAACTAAAGGATGATGGGTGCCATGGTTTTCTTGGACTTGGCCACATTATATGATCAGATAGGTGTTATCCCTATGATGGTTTAGGAGAAAGCTTCCCTTTTGGGTAGGAGGAAGTTGTAGATATAGGTTGTGGACGCAAGATCTTATTTAAGGGAGGTAAAAATCTAAAGTTCTAATATAGGGGTCAATTATAGTCTTAAGGTGGTCAGTTTTAGCATCCGGGTCTGATAGGAGGACAGAGAAAATTTGTGGGAATGCCAAGATGCTTCACATGTCATTTTTATGGTCATGATTATCCTAGAGGAGATTGATAAGGCCTTTCTATTCAATATCCAGTTTGTAGTTAGTAAGGTCACCGATCATTTGAGTGCCAGCATTAGCAAGGTCAGGTCTAGTAATAGGGACCTCTTGTAACCCAATAGTAGGCTTATAAGTAGTTAACCTACCAACCACTATCACAGTAGCAATAACAGTAGAGGGCACTTACCTTAATAAGTGTACAAACAAGGGAGGCTAAGGGGATACCATAAGGGCCTAGCCTATTTCCTTAAGGAGGAGGATAAACCTAGGTTTCTAAAGGGTATCATGGTGGATACTATGGTGGATAGTCAGAAGGGCACCTAAATGTCATTAGCTAAGCAGACTGGTATATATTCCATCCTATATTTAATATTATATTTGTTATTAGATTCAATTGAGTCTTTATCGTTCATATCTACTACTTTTACTGCTAGAGTTTCCTTATCTCCATCTACTAGTGTATCTATATCTATAATGTTTCCTTATAAGGATAGATTGATTAAACTATACTCTACTTAGATGTGAATTTATAGATATGTGAGGTAAGCTTATTAGTGGACTTCATTGAGATGGACCTACATGACTTTGATTTTAACCATGGGAAGGATATGTTGGGGAGATACCGAGCAATGATAGATTGCTCATAGGATTGAGTTGTGTTGTTATGACCTTAGGGTGATAGGGTTTTTTATAGAAGATACAAGCATTGGCCTACAATGAAGGTCATATCTACCCATAAACTATATTCCTTTGTTGATAGAGGTTACACCATGTATTTATCAAAAGTTTAGGAGCTGCATAAGGAAGTGTCGACATTGGATGATATTTTAGTTGCTTGGGATTTTCTTAACATGTTTCCAAAGGAGATACCTAATATTCTACTAGTACATAAAAATACATCACCATTAAGTTAGTACTGGGGGCATACCACTTTCGAAGGCACCTTATCGAATGACACCAATAGAGTTACGGGAGTTGAAGAATCAGTTGTAGGATCTAGTGGCTCACAAGTACATCTAATTGAGTGAGCCTCCATGGGGAGTATCGGTTCTCTTCATAAAGAAAAAGGATGGCATCCTTTGTCTATGTACAGATTATTAAGGTGTGAACCAATTAATGATAAAGAACCACTATCTACTTTTGATTAGCTTTAGGGTGCTTTAATTTTCTCGAACATAGACATAAGGTTGGGTTATCATTAGCTACTCATGACCAAAGTAGACATCACAAAAATGGCCTTTAGGACATGGTATGGGAACTATAAGTTAACGGTGATACCTTTTTGGTTGAACAATGCACCTAACATATTTATGGATTTGATGACAAGGATTTTACCACCATTCCTCAATCAGCTTGTGGTGGTTTTCACTAATAATATTTTGGTATACTCTCGACTAGAGAGAGGATCATGAGTACCTTTACACTATTATGTCACTCTTTAGAGAAAGCATGCTATATGTCAAACTCTCTAAGTGTGAGTTTCATCTTATGGAGATTACACTTTAGGGTCATGTGGTTTCGGTAAGAGGAGGAGTCATAGATCCAAAGAAGATTTTGGTTGTCATCAAGTGGAAGGCACCTACTAGCAGTCCTAAGCTTTGTAGTTTCCTAGGTTAGGTCAGGCACTATAAGCTATTTTTTAGGACTTGTCATTGGTAGCTATTCCCTTGACAAACCCTATGAATAAGACTAATAGATTTTAGTAGGAGGATGCATGAGAGAAAGTAATTCAAGAGTTGAAGGGGTGACTAACTACAATATTTATTTTGACTCTACCATTAGGATTGGATGGATTTCAAATCTCTAGTGATGTGTCAAAGTATGGATTGGGTTGTGTATTGATGTAGCATGCTATGTTAGTGGATTATTATTCTCTCTAGTTGAAGCATCATGAGTATACCTAGCCAACATAATACTTGGAATCAACTATAGTTGTCTTGGTGTTAAAGATTTGGAGTAGGATGTAGTGCATATTCTTCACCAACCATAAGAGCCTCAATTATATATTCACTTAGAAGGATTTGAATATGGGGGAGAGTAGATTGATAGAATTGGTGAAGGACTATGATATCAAGTTGATCTACGAAGAGAGTAGAGCTAACGTCATTGCATATTACTTGAGTAGGAATACATCATACTCTTTGAGTTCTTTTGTGGTGTATAGTTGGTTGATAGAGGAGCTTGGTGAGAAGGAGATAGAGTTAGTCCATGGTGATTTATAGGTCTAAGTGAGTGCCTTGACGATTACACCAACTATTTTTGATGAGATGGAAAGGGATGTTAACCTTGAGAATATTTGAAAAATGATACAGGATGGTTGAGTGGAGGATTTCCAAATTCACGATGATAGTAACATTAACTAGTTATTTGTGTGTGCCTCATAGTTACATTATTCTAAAGTGCCAAATTTTAGAGGAGGGCCACTATACTCCATATTTCATCCACCTAGGATAAAATAAGTTGTATAAGGACCTTAAGAGTTTCTATTAATCGCCTTATATGAAGCGAGAGGTAAAGGAGCTTATGTTGAGGTGCCTGATCTGTCAATGTCAAGAATCGGAGGCCTATGGGGTTGATCCAACCTTTATATGATCTAAGGTGGAATCAAGACTCCATATTAATGGATTTTGTGGGCGGAATAGGAAGGACTCATAATGGATGCAATATATTTTGGGTTGTCATCAACTAGTTAACTATGTCGGTAATGTTTGTACCGATGATGTTAACTTGGAGTATGGATCAGTTATTCGATGATTATATGAGGTTTTTAGTGAGTAGACATGGTACACCTATCGACATAGTGTCCAATAAATATTCAAGATTCCCTTCATACTTTTAGGGGAAGTTGCAGGAGGGAATAGACCCAAAGTTGAGGATGAGTATTGCATTTCACCCAACTATATACATATAGAATGAGAGGATGAATCGGACACTCAAAGACATGCTATAGTATTATATTTTAGACTTCTAAGATATTAGGGAGGATTGCCTACATTTGACTTATTTCTCATAATATAATAGTTATCATTCTAGTATAGGGATGGCACCCTTTGAGGCACTATATGGACATAAATTCTTGATGCCTTTATGTTTGAGTAACATCAGTGAGACTATTGCACTTGCACTAGAGATGACTAAAAAGACAACTCAATGGGTTCAGTTAATCTAGAACAAGATGAGAGCAGCCAAGAGTCGACAAAAGCACTATGTTGATCAGAGGCATTGTAGTGATGGATTTGAATTGGGTGATAGGGTTCTCTTGAATATCTCACCCACAAAGGGGGTACAGAGGTTTGGTAGGAAAGATAAGCTAAGCTTGAGATATATAGATCCTTATGAGGTTCTTAATAGGGTTGGTGAGTTTGCATACCACCTAGCACTTCCACTAAAGTTAGCCGAAGTTAATAGCGTTATCCACATCCTCAGCTAAGAAGGTATATTCCACATCCATCTCACAAGATCAAACTCGATGAGATCGAGCTTGATGATTCTTTATCCTATGGGGAGAATCCCTTACTAATTCTTGACACCAAGGTTTGCCAGACCTATACAAGCTCAATTATACTCATGAATGTTCTTTTTATTTGCCATAGAGTCAAGGAGGTGACTTAGGAGCCTTTGATAGACATGCGTGAGTTGCATCCTAAGCTTTTTAGCAGGAGTATGTTAGGTTTTGGGGTTCTTCCTCTTTTAAGGGTGTAGTACTGGTTAGTGTTGTTTCAAGTTTGATAGAGTTAACAATTAAGACCATATTTCCTTACACACTATTTCTCTTCTTCCCCAACCTTAGCTCGCTAAATTTGAGGACAAAGTCTCTTTTAAGAAGGTACTAATGTAATACCCTAAAATTTTATCTAATCTTAATTTTGAGTATTTAAAATCTTAAACTAATTCTAATCTCGAGGAATTGATAATTCTATCTTCTCATAATTCTCTAATCCTAAATTTTAACCTAATCATAATCTTTATTACTAGCTATTAGTATTTTTAAACTAAACCTAATCCTGCATGATTGATGATTTATTTTATCCAAATACCTTAATCAAAATTATTTTAACCTAATTCTAATTCTAACCCCAAACTCATTTTCTTCTCTCCTTTTTCCTTTTTCTTATTTTCTCCTTCTCCTATTATTTTCCCTTTTCTTCCTCCTTTTAGGTTTCTCTTTTCCTTACCCTTCTTTATCTTCCTACATAAATCACTCCCCACAACCATATCCCCTCTATCATTCTTCCATAACGTACACACCACACTCATCATCACCACATCAACTCTTATCTATTGCAATAATGGGTTTTTATTGAAACATTTGCTCAAATGCCTCACCTCCATATTCCCTCTATGCTAGTACATACAACATATGCATATATATATATATATATATATATATCACAGACTTAGCCACAATTAATGCCTCAAAAACCACATTTCCTCCCTCTATTTTTTGTTAAAGAATAGTAGCAACCATGTATCTTTTATTATACTCACTTCCTCATTCTCATCGTTGCAAAAAAATGCCACAAAAACCTAGCAATGCCATCCTCCACCATTCCTCTCCCCCCGTTAGCACCAGCCATGACCACCTTTAACTTCAGTCACCGTCATCTTTCCTTTCCTATTTGTTTTGGCATCCACTATCAAAACCACCCCCTCACATTCGGCCATTTCTACTTTTCCTCACCCACCACCTTTATATTCCCTTATCTATACACCCCCCATAACTGGTATCTATTGTCATTTCTAACCCCCTGGTCTTTAAAACTTGTTGTCATTCCCCCTCTTATTATTGCACAAATTTTTATTGATACACCTTCGAGCCTTACAATTTAATTTTTGCTCAATCCTTTCACTCTATGTTACCTTATACTTTCCTTGTTATATCCTTAATTTCTATTTTTTGTTTTATTATTATTTCGTAGGTGATTTTTCAAAGGTATTGGATGAGGTAGGATTTGATATACTAGCTTTAAGACTGATGCCCTTTTCGGTAAGGATAGTTGAGATTAAGGTTTTGTGATAAACATCATGAATTTGGCTTTTATTATCATGTTGTTAATTTCATTTTTTTTAATTTTATGATAAGATAATATGGTTCATATGATGAAAATTGCATAAGAATGAGAAAGCATATGCTTATACAATATCATTATGATAATTCTTATATTATAAGCCCTAAGTGAATTAGCATTGTATATGGTATGGTAATATAAGTTTGATAAAGTGGGGTAAGTGGGAAATAAGTTTCATTAATATGGAAGGTGATGCAATTAATTCATGATTTGAAACTAATGATAATAGACATATAAGTATTTGTGAAGTAAGGGTGTTTGGCTAGCCTTAAGGGCATTTTGGCAAATATGAGTTAAATATAAAAATTATGGTGTTTCAATGTTTTAATTGGTTTAGAATATTTTAATTATATCATGTTAAATTTTGGAGCAATTATGAATGGCCTAAATCAAAACAAAATGAAAAAGTGGCTTAAATTAGAAATAGCAACCTAGAAGAGAGGTTAAAATTGCATGTGTAAAATATTAGATTTAGACCATAATTTTTGGATATGTTGTTAATATAGGAATTTTACAAATTCATGTTGAATTGGTTGAGTATATGAATCTTTTAGAAAAGTTTATACCTAACTTGGGAAATTAGGGTTTTGTTAGTGTTGTGAATAGTAAATTAGGAGACTGAGTTTTTTTTTTTGGTAAATAATTGAGTTTTATATACAAAAATGAGAGAGAAATACAAATTCAAAATTATGCTTTAATTCTAAGCCTAGCGATCAAAGTAGGACAAAATATGCCTATACATCCTTTTCTTACCACATAGGGTTAATCTAGTATGTATCCTCCCAATAATATCTTTAACTACTAATCTAGGGAGGAATATCTAGTAATCTAAAAACAGCTAGATTACGGCCTCTCCAAATGTAGTAGATACCAGTAGTAATTGTGGCTTGAATAAGCCTATCATATGTAGAATTCCAACCATCAATTTCAGCCATTATGTTGATGAAGCTCTTCCAATCTTATGGATAGAAATGCAACTCTAACCAGTCAAACAAAGATTGCCAACACAACTTGGCAAACTCACAGTGCACAAATAAATGATCCAAAGACTCCTCATGTGCCCCACAAATACCACATAGATTCTGAATGTTAGGAAACCACTAAGATAACCTTGCTCTAGTGAGAAGTGCATTGCGTATAGCTAGCCAAGAAATAAATTTATGGCTAGGGAAGCCATCATGTTTTCAAACAATAGCATACCAAACCTGTGGTTCATTTCTAATATGAATAAGGTCATAGGCTTTTTAGATATGATACTTCTCAACACCACATTGACCATTAACAATTGCAGTGAGAAAGTGAGGTCTAAGCTTCAAAACACATCGAAAGATCCATGATTGATTCATCTTTACACCAACTTCATGGACTGGTCTATTCTTAATATAGTAGCCATGGACCCATTTTATCCATAAACCCTCCTAGTGGTGAACAATATGCCACAGCCATTTCCCCATTGCTGCTAAGTTCCATCTGTAGAGATCATGTATGCCTAGACCTCCCTCTTGCTGGGTAAACATACCTCCTTCCAAGACACCAAAGTAGTATGCTGCTCCATATTGGCTGACCATAGAAATTTCCTACAGATCCTCTCAATGTACTTGACCACTCCTGTAGGGAATAGCATGATTTGGGACCAAAATCTAATGGTACCCATGAGAACAGAATTTATTAGCTGTAGTCTCCCAGCAGAGCTTAGCAGCTTACTAGACCAATGCTTCACCTGAGAGAGAAGTTTATCTAGCAGTCCCTGATAGTGATGAATGCCAAGATAAGCATTATCCAGAGGGACCCCCAAGTATCTAAAAGGGAAAATACCTTCAGCAGATGCAAATAACTCCAGCAAGGAGTTTTTGATCTCAACAGACACCCCATAGAAAAACAAAGAGCTTTTGTTTAGATTTATCTTTAAACAAGAACAGGAGGAGAAATATTGCAGAACCTCATGAAGGTGAGTAGTAGAAAGCATATCTCCTCGACAGAAAAGAAGAAGATCATCAGCAAAAGTGAGATCAATGATCTTCACATCACCACACCCAGGATGTCCTTTGAAACCCACTCTATCCCATAGCTGCTTTAAAGATCTGTGCAAATATTCCATAGATAGCACAAAAAGGTAAGGGGAAATAGGATCACCTTGACGTAATCCTCTTCTGCTTAAAAATGGGGAAGTAAGAGAACCATTGATGCTAATAGATAGTCGGATAGTAGATATACACTGGATAATCATCTCAACAAACTTCCAAGGAAATTGGAAAGCAAGTAGGACTTGTTTGACAAAACCCCACTCCAAGGTAACATAGGCTTTCTATAAGTCAACCTTCAACATCATTCTAGCACTCATATTTTTCCTGCTATAATGTTTAAGAAGTTTAGAGGCCATGAGGATATTGTTATATAATACCTTATCCTTGATAAAAGCAGCTTGTGACCGGTCCACAATCTCATGGACCACTTTATATAGCTTGTTAGCAAGAACCTTGGAGAAGATTTTGTATAAGACATTAAAGCATGCAATAGGATGAAAATCTTTAATTCTACAAGCACCTAGGATTTTGGGAATGAGGGTTATAGATGTGTGATTGATCTGCTTCAGTAAAAATTGGGTTTTCCAGAAAAGTAGAATAGCCTCACAAACTAAGCTTTCTTATAAAATAATGCATTGAAACCATCAGGCCCTGGAGCTTTTAGATCCCCCATCTCAAAATTTGCATTCTTGATCTCCTCAGCTGTGAGAATTTGTAACAGATAGCTTGAGCTTTCATGAGTCAAAAGAGGGCCAGCTTGGCAGATGGCAGTATCAATACTCTGAATGGTCAAACAAGATTAGCGAAGTAGCTCCTTATAGAAAGCAATGATGGTGAGAGCTATATTTTCCTCTCCAGAAATAACTGAATCATCATCAGTTACAAGCTTATATATAAAATTTTGTCGATTCCTAGCTTTAGCGAGGGAATAGAAATACCTAGTATTCTGATCCCCCAGCTTAATATGTGTAATTTTGGCTTTCTACTGGTAGAAATTGTCCTCATCCCTTGCTCTTCTGAATTAGACCAAAGCTGTCTTCCTTTCATAAATGATACAGTCCTGATTTGTGGGGTCTGCAGACAAAAGTTTTCTAGCAGAGTCCCACTCACCCCAAGCTTGATTGGCTCGATACGATATATGACCATTTGAGGCATTCAAACCACACAATCTATGCTTGAGGAGCTTAAGCTTATGAACGAGCCTGAAACATGGACTTCCTGCAATATTAGTGCACCAAATTTCTCTCACTAGAGGAAGAAAATCCTCTCTGTCAGTCCAAAAATTCATAAATTTAAAGGGGGAAGTCCTCTTGGGAACTGAAGACTTTATATGCAAAAGAAGGGGAGAATGGTCAGAGATAGGACTGTGTAATACTTCAACATAACTACTAGGGATTTGATCATACCAACTACCATTACATAATCCCTGATCTAATTTGCAATAGATCCTGGATTCAGAAGATTGTAGATTAGTCCAAGTATAAATGTCACCAGTAAAGGGAAGGTCAGATAAACCACAATCATGTAAACACTTGCAAAACAATATGTGTCCTTGTCAAAGGGTCATGAACTCACCATACTTCTTCTTACAGAAAGGATTGGGGTAGAATTGAGCTCAAAATGCCTTAAGGAAAGGTCCTCAAATAGTAATCTCTTCACCTCTATGCTAGATGTTCCTCTACCATGCGCCTTCTCTTCCCCTCAAGTAGTACACTTCCAAGGCAACTCTCTTGTCCAATGGGCAACCATAAGCGGTCAAGATCTTCTCCATGTCTCTAACCCATATTTTCATGATGTTAGGGTCTTCTTGACCCTCAAAGATTGGTGCTTGATGATGCTTGACCCTCTTAAGCCAATCCTTTAGAACTCATGTAAGTACTAGTACCAGTAGTAGTTGTGGTGCTCGGATCTAACCTTCCATGTAAGCAAAATAAGTCTCCATAAATGCCTTAATGCACTCATAATGGTAGTTAGTGGCCATCGACGCTTAAAAATTAGGACTAATCGGAAAAAAAAAACTAATTTACCTAGTACGAAGACTCACACAAAAAATCGATATAGAGGCTATCTATAGCACATTCCCAACCCACTCTCACTCACAAAAATTCCATTTTTGAAAATAATTGAACTTTTAGTTAAATACTCAAATAGTTAGGAAAAACTTTAAAACAACCTGTGGAATCAGTTAAATGTACTTGGAAATAAAATACCTTTAAGAAAAAACTATAATAACAACCTATAATGCCACATTTATGACTAATGAACAATTTTATTTTAAAATATTATAGAAGTAGAAAAATACTAAATACGCATAAAAAAATTGGGTACTATCATCACACCTAATATAGGATAGGCATCAAACTCTCGTCCCATGTTAGATACAAGGCTAAGAAACCAAACCAATCAAAACAAAAGCAAAAGTGAGAAATAAACATGATATGTATACACTAAAGAAAAAATAACAAAATAGGACCTCGAGGGCCCCTAAAATATTCAAATACATAAATGAATATTCAACTGAGATACAAAACTATAATGGTAGAAAACAAAATTAGGGTATAGCCCTAAACCCTAGTCCATTAAGGACCAAAAGATAGTCTTGGGATTTCTACGCTCTCAAGTCCCAAGCCCAAAATAAGTTGGGTCCATTACTAGCAATCCCCATAAACCTACATATGATCATCTACTTGTAAGAATGAGCAAGTGATTGAACAAACGGGCATATCATTATGCTTTATACTGAGTAAGCCAAGTTATCTCCTCAACGAAATTTACAAGCATATAAGGGCCTAGCATAATGTGGAGATCATGATAAATGTATATCATGCTTATGCCGTACAGTTAGATATATATGCTTTATCATAATCATATAATGCATTAGAACATCAATTCATACACGAATCGGACAATTCAAGACTCAGCATGCTTATCAATATAATATTATTTTCCATTGGGTCTATTTTATCAACATAACATATTTATCATCATAACATATGCTTATCAACATAACATAAATATCATATATAGCAACATACAATTTACTAAACAAGTTATATAAACAACTATTAGGGTTTCTACCATCCATTCACGTAGTTTTCCATTAGGTCTATTTTCCCAACTTACATAATCCATTAGGTTAGTTATTTATAAGCTATTAATTCTTTGTCCCATTCATTTCCCTTTTTCTTTATCAACGTCCTCATTCTTATTATTATCAAGCGATGGATTGTACACCACCCCATCATCTCATATACCATAGAAGCCTATCAAAACTAGAGGTGATGGAAACCTGTTAGGGTTTCACGAAGGATCGAAAGATTAATCGAGCGCAAAGTTCGATTTCGCCGGCACAGCCTAAGGAACAATTCCAAAGGAAGACCAAAGATTCAGAAGCACAATTTGTACAACGGCAACTGAAATTTGAAGGTGAATGATCAAGATCGATCAAGGTGAGAGCGAGAGCAGAATCAGAGAAGATGAGCGAGCGAGAGAATCACTGAGAGAGAGAGAGAAAAGAAATCGCGAGAAAGCTCAAGAATCAGCCAATATTATTCTGTCAAAAAGTTACCCGTATTACATGTATTCTGTCTATTTATATGTACACAATAGACCATATATGTCGACACATAAAATACGGAACAGATACAAGCCTGGAATAGAACGGGTATTAAAACTTTGGGCCACAATAAGTCGACCAGCCCACTTCAACCCAACATAAAAAATGTCCCAAATACAATTAAGCTTAAGGCTTAATTTCCCATCAGCTATAATAAATTTAGCTAATCATGGTTATTAAGGATTGATTAATCCACAATCCATCTAGTCCAAATTAAGGACCGGGTGGCGGATTATACAACCGTCCTAATTTCCATTAGCCAATTTCGACCGGCAAATGCATCATATGGGATTACAAGTTATTAACAAAAAATTACATAATCTGCACACTTCAAATACATAATCTGCACTTCGCAGCAACTGTATCCAAAGTTCCACAGAATCCATATGCTGCATTACACTCCTATTAGTTCATCAAATAAGACAAACAATTATAAGTAATTAATTCACAGCAATTTTCAAAATTAATTAAATATAAATTCATAAGATTCACATCATTCCCCTCTTCTTGGAAAGGTTTTGCCTTTGAAACCTGAATAAGTCCCAGAAATGGACTAAGATCAGCCACATTGAAAGAGTTACTCACATTCCCAAATTTAATAGGTAAATCAATTTTATAAGCATTATCATTAATTTTCTCTAATACAGTAAATGGTCCATCCCCTCTAGGGTCCAACTTTGACTTTCTAAAATTTGGAAACCTTTCTTTCCTAAGGTGAACCCAGACTAAATCTCCAGGTTTGAAAATCATTTTTCTCCTTCTTTTATTAGCATGTCCAGCCATCTGTTGTACCTTTTTGTTAATCTGTTGGCTTACAGTCTCATGTAATCTTTTTATACTATCAACTCTAGATTCAGCATCAAAATTTTGCAAGTCAGCATGAGGTAAAGGACTCAAATCTAATGGAGTTAATGGATTAAAACCATACACAATCTCAAATGGAGTTTTATTAGTTGTAGAATGTAAAGTCCTATTATAAGCAAATTCCACTTGAGGTAAAACATATTCCCATTGTTTAAGATTCTTTCCAAGGACAGCTCTTAACATATTTCCTAATGTTCTATTAACCACCTCGGTTTGTCCATCAGTTTGAGGGTGACAAGTTGTAGAAAAAAATAACTTAGTCCCTAATTTTACCCACAAAACCTTCCAAAAATGACTTTAAAACTTAACATCTCTGTTTGAAACTATAGTCTTAGGAATTCCATGTAACTTAACCACATTAGAAAAAAATAATTCAGCCACTGCTATAGCATCATTTGTTTTATTACAAGGTATAAAATGAGCCATCTTACTGAACCTATCTACTACAACCATTATTGAATCTTTAGCTCTATTAGTCCTAGGTAATCCTAAAACAAAATCCAAAGATACATCAACCCAAGGATGATTAGATACAGGTAAGGGGGTATATAAACCAAAAGGTTTTGAAGTAGTTTTTGCCTGCCTACAATTAATACAATTGACAAAATGTTTTAAAACATCATTTTTCATGTGTGGCCAGTAAAAATGTTCAATTAAAACATCTAAAGTTTTCTGAGATCCTAGATGTGCCATTAACCCACCACTATGGGCTTCTTGAATTAATAATCCTCTATAAGAGCATGCAGGAATACACAACCTATTTTCCCTAAACAAGTATCCTTCATTAATAAAATACTTCCCTTGTGAAGAAACTTCACATCTTTTATAGATTTCTTTAAAATCAATGTCTTCTAAGTATAATAGTTTAATACTAGAAAAACCTAATAAAGTAGTATCAGCAGCATTTGATAAGGCATATCTCCTAGATAAAGCATCTGGAACTATATTATCACTACCTTTCTTATATTTAATTATGTAAGGAAAACTCTCAATGAATTCTATCCATCTACCTTGTCTCCTATTTAACTTTGATTGACTCCTTAAATACTTAATAGCTTCCTGATCAGTATTAATTACAAATTCTCCATGTATATCCTCAGGAAACAACTCACTATATTCCTCTAATAACAGTTTCACTGTGCTAGGTACTTCTTCAATTGTTCCTCTCTGACACTCATAACAGTCCTTAAAAATCATCAAGTATACATTGGCATTTCTTTTTATTGCCTTTCCTACATCCTTACCTTTAGCATAAAATCCCAAAGTTCCTTTCATGTCCTTTGTACTAAGATCATTCCCCAAATTAGACTTAGATAACTCCTTATAATTAGATTTAATTTTGGTTTGATCCTCAAATATTTCTTTTGGAGTCATAGGTGCTAAGACAATCTTCTTATCATCCTTCTGGACTGTATACCTATTTTTATAGCCATCATGTACTACCCTTCTATCATATTGCCAAGGCCTACCTAACAACAGGTGAGCAGCATGCATAGGAACTATGTCACATAAAACAGAATCCTCATATTTTCCTAACTTTAAATTCACTAAAACTTGTTGACTAACCTTAACATCTCCCAATTCATTAAGTCATTGCAATCTATATGGTTTTGGATGTTTAGTAGTGGTTAATCCTAACTTAGACACCAATAGGGTACTAGCAGCATTAATACAACTACCACTATCTATGGCCATGTTAAAGCACTTATCATCAATTAAACATCTAGTATGGAATATATTTTCTCTCTGTATAACATTAGAATCAGGTAATTTATTACTATTTAAAGCCCTTCGAACCACAAAAAGATCCCTACTCACTGGTAATTCTACTTCCTCTTCTAGGTCACTATCATTATTTCCAACTATATTCACCTCTTCTTCTTCTTCTTCAGATTCAGATTCAGATTCTATATCTCTAGACTCTCTAATCAAAATGTTTCTCTTGTTCGGGCATTCAGAAGCTATATGTCCTAAGCCTCCACACCTAAAACATTTAATATCCCTAGTCCTGTTTGATCCATTTACAGGATTTGTCATCACATTCTTGCCCTTATCAAACTTATGTCCTGCCTTAACTTCATTGTTTCTACCCTTAAATTCTACCTTACTATTAGTCTTCCAGTTTCCAGAAGTATTTCCCCCAAAATTTCTCCTTACAGTAGTCTTGAACCCAATCCTAGGGGGTTTATATTGCCTAGATTTCCTTAATTGAATCTCTATCTTAGTAGCTATATTCACCATTTCATTCAAGGTTCCACAAGGATACAGTTCTACTTTATCAGCTATCTCTGAATTTAACCCACTCAGAAACCTAGCCATGGTAGCGTCATCATCCTCAATAACTCCTATCTTAATAATCAAAACTTCTAATTCTTTATAATAGTCATCAACTGTCCTTACTCCTTGACTAATAGTTTGCAACCTCTTATGCAACTCCCTATAATAGTAACTTGGCACAAATCTCTTTCTCATTAAGACTTTAAACTCTGCCCAAGTCTGTATAGCTGGTTCCCCACACCTACGTCTAGTTAACACCAAATTATGATACCAAGAGGACGCATACTCAGTAAATTCTACTACAGCCACCTTAATTTTCTTTTCTTCAGAGTTATTATGACACTCAAATACTATTTCTATTTTCCTTTCCCATTCAAAATAATAATCAGGGTCATTCCTGCCATTAAACCCTGGTATACTAAGCTTAAGATTATTCAAATTCCTATCAATGAACTCTAATTCCCTATCCTGCCTATTATTCTGTCTAGGCATCCTATCACTATTATGAGATACTTGGTCTTCCAATTCCTCTAGATTAGCTATGGGTGGAATTCTAATCCTAGGATCCATTGGAGCCCTTCCTAAAACTCCTGCCTGATTAGTTTCAACTCTGTTATGTTGCAACTCGTTGATTCTTACTTCCTGTTCCCCTAGTCTTTGTTCTAGGTTAGCAGATAAAACAGCAAATTGTGCAGTCATTTGTTCTTGAAAAGTTCTAAGGGTTTCTAAAAGATCATTACTAGACACAGATTGATTCACTGACTGACCATTGTTAGACATAATGAAATTCAATAGCAGTTTAAAAAACTAACACAGCAGCAATTTAATTAACAGAAACAACTTATACAAGAATTTCAGATAACAGAATACACAGTATAGTCTCAAGAAGTATCACAGTATCAAATATTAACAGTAATAGCAACAGTAAAGCTTACTCAGATTTATTCAATGTCTATAATAATTCGACAATACTAATTAAGTAAGAGGGAACAATATTACCGCGTCTGCTTCAGCAATCAATTCACTTATCTAGGGTACCCCTCTTCTTGGAGGTCTATCCCTTTTCTTGTAACCAAAATGGTTCGCCGGTTATGTTTTTAACCTATATACTTATTAACAAACAGGTAATTGGCGAAGAAATTGGAAATTAAGTATAGCAGATAGTAGTATTAAACAAAAAATTTACGAATCGAAGGTTACCAACAACAATCTGTCGCGTTGTTAGTCAAGATTCAAGTTCTTGACCAAACCCTAGGTCGATTAGGGTTTCTCTTCAGACTTTCGAAACAGCGGACCAAAACACTTTAGTCGCCGGTTTTAGAACGACGATAATCAAAACAGACTTCGTCGCTGTAAACCCTAAAATTTCACACTTCAAGATAGGGTTAGCGAAATATAGAAACCGAATCAAAAATGGAAGAAAACTTAATCAGTAACAAAGAAACTACGAGCACTCTAATAATCGAGGCTCTGATACCAAATGATGGAAACATGTTAGGGTTTCACGAATGATCGAAAGATTAATCGAGCGCAAAGTTCGATTTCGCCGGCACAGCCTAAGGAACAATTCCAAAGGAAGACCAAAGATTCAGAAGCACGATTTGTACAACGGCAACTGAAATTTGAAGGTGAATGATCAAGATCGATCAAGGTGAGAGCGAAAGCAAAATCAGAGAAGATGAGCGAGCGAGAGAATCGCCGAGAGAGAGAGAGAGAAGAAATCGCGAGAAAGCTCAAGAATCAGCCAGTATTATTCTATCAAAAAGTTACCCGTATTACATGTATTCTGTCTATTTATATGTACACAATAGACCGTATATGTCGACACATAAAATACGGAACAGATACAAGCCTGGAATAGAACGGGTATTAAAACTTTGGGCCACAATTAGTCGACCAGCCCACTTCAACCCAACATAAAAAATGTCCCAAATACAATTAAGCTTAAGGCTTAATTTCCCATCAGCTATAATAACTTTAGCTAATCATGGTTATTAAGGATTGATTAATCCACAATCCATCTAGTCCAAATCAAGGACCGGGTGGCGGATTATACAACCGTCCTAATTTCCATTAGCCAATTTTGACCGACGAATGCATCATATGGGATTACAAGTTATTAACAAAAAATTACATAATCTGCACACTTCAAATACATAATCTGCACTTCGCAGCAACTGTATCCAAAGTTCCACAGAATCCATATGCTGCATTACACTCCTATTAATTCATCAAATTAGACAAACAATTATAAGTAATTAATTCACAGCAATTTTCAAAATTAATTAAATATAAATTCATAAGATTCACATCAAGAGGACATTAAGTCTCACTGAAACCAAGTAACCACCAATGGGCATAAAGTCTGGCCAAGGCCAAAAGCCACCTAGGTGGCCAAACCCTTTATTATTGATACCCTCTAGTACATCATCTGTGTCTAGAGCTAGATAAAGCATCAGGATCTACTAAGATCCTGTCGGAAGGCACTAATAAACACCCAAAGGTAGACTAACCCCTGTTAGCTAATCAAGGATTGCATAACCCAGACCCATGCACAATTTGCTCATCTTTCACTCTATGATATTAGTTTGTTATTTTCTAAGGTTATGTGATCATACTAGGCCTATACGGCATCCAAGTAACACATCCACTTACTCATTCCATCTTAACCATTTTTACCTTCCAACCATGTGGATGAATTTCCATTAATGCTTAATGAATATTAATCAATTCATTATGATAATCCATTTTAGCCTAAGAACCCGGATTACATTACCATTTTAAAGTCATAACATACTTATTCAATTTTTTCCACTAAAGCCTTTCTAAGCACGTGTTGAGATTAATGCATTAATTATGATCCATTTAATCCATCCATTAGGTTAGGCAAACCATGCCAAAAAGTGTATTTGCATCATTAAAGAATCATATAATAACATTAGGCATAGTCTCAAGACATATCAAATCTAAAAGAAAAAAATCACAAGCTTTAGCTAAACTTGTCTATCGGGTTGGGCCAAGTTGTTGATCAGTTTAGCTCATCCAAACCCTAGGGTTTCCTCATACTAGTCAATCAGTTTGGTCAAACAAGTCAATCGTTCTATGACTAGTCAATCAGTTTTGACAAACCATTTGATGGGGTTAAGCAGAGAGTAACTAATGTTGCCATAAACCAATCGGTTGCTCGGTTAAAGCTAAACAGTAAACTATTCTATAGACTAATCAATTAATTTACTTCTAGACATTACATATCAGAAATTTGCATAAGATTCACACTCTAACATCTTACCACATCCAAAACATAGTAGGTCACAGCAAGATACCAATATTTAACAAGCTCATAAACTGAATCATGCTTCACTTTAAAGCAAATTAACCATATTTTCTCTAAAATTAGGCATTTTTTTCAACATTCTTAATTGATCCAACATGCATAAATTAGAATCCAAACACTCCTAAAGGCATATAAAATTAATGTTTTGGAGAATACATCACATCACATGCTTATTCATACCACATTTTAATGGTATGAAAGACTTACTTAATACTTCGCAAAGTTTTCCACTCAATAGGAAAAGCTCAAGCTAAAAGATTTCAACTTTCAAAACATTTGAAAATAATAAGTTAAAACTCATAAATCATTAAACAACTTTCACAAATCAAAAAATGGAATTAGAAAAGAAAACAAACTTATCAAACTCAAGAGAAAAACAAAGAATGATTTAGCTAAAAACAACTCAAATCTCTCCTAGGCCTAACTCTTTCTTACTTAAGAATAAAATAATAGGGAGATAGAAAAAGGGTCAGAAGATTGAAAGGAATTCGAATGTAAGCTCATAATGGAGAGGGAATAACACAAGTGCTAGAGGGATGAGATATTTCGGAGGTTGAAAGAAAAGTGAGAAGAAAGGGTAATTAAAGTTATTTATAGCCAACAAATCGGTTAAGGAGCAAGTGAGGTTATTTAATAGATTAAAAACCTTAATTTTACTATTTAAAGCTAAGTTGAGTGGCAGACATATCTAGAATAGGTTGGCTACTATATTATAGCTCAAACGGTAATTTTCTAGAGAATGTTGGTCAAGTTCTTCTAGAAAATATCGAGAAGGGAAATGGAGAATCGGCATGGGAAGGAATGTCCGGGCTAAGTAGTGATTGTCTGGAATTGAAGCATAATTCTAGAGGTGTACAAAGGAGAGAGGACGAAGAAAAGAGTGAGGTCATCCTCTTATCAAAATTGAACCCTCGAATTTGTTTGACGTAGCAACTAAAGCTGAATAAATGATAATAAGGTTTAAAAATCACTCAAGAACAGTTTGGAGTTAGATTATCAAAGTTTTCATTTTGACACATGATATTTTCCAAAAAAATCAAACATCGAAAAGTACTCATCCCAACCAATCAATCAATCTATTTACCTAGACCAATCATTCGGTTTCCCAAGCTAATCAATGGTTTGGTCAAACAAAACCCCTTTGTTGAAACATTGAACCAGTCAATCGGCTCATAGAACTAATCGATCATTCTGCCTGAAAACATATTTTAGTGAATTTTCCAAACATTACTAAAATTCATTTTACCCTCAAACCCAATTATATCTCCAAATTGAGATAAAAAATTATCAAAGATTATTAAACATCATAATTTTTCATTTTATAAATCATACAAAAATAAGATGTATTACACCCACTACTTTAGTGTCACTTATAGGGGTGTTGGTGATACCATATTATAACACCCTCAAAAATCACAGTTGAAATTTTTTGTTTGATTAAAATAAATATAAGTACGGAGGTGCTGCTACTGTGATTAGTACAAGCCCGACCTCGGCTAATCTCGTACCAACCACGAGGCTAAGGAAAATTTTTCACAAGATAATAGACACACTTAAAACAGAGATTCATAGAAAACTGAAATGTTCATAACCCAAGAATCAGAGTGTGTGATAAAAAGTTAATAGAACCCAAATGGAGTACATAGTCAAGGTCCCTAGGGGGATAAAGGATACAATACAATAAAATGAAATGGAAATAAAACAAAAATGTAAGCAAAAAGAGATCAAAGAGAGTCCAGTATAAATCGCTCTCAGGCCCCCATGCTAAGTTCAACGGTCAACTCTCAGCCCCGCTCGACGCCTCATAAGTATCATAGGCCTCAAAGATGGCATCTCCTACCTATACAAACTCAACAAGGCCCTCTACTCATGCGAATGAGCAGCACCCATAAAATGGGTGGTCAGTATGCTACGTGCTGAGTAAGGTAACCATGCACCTAAGCCCATATACAAAAAGGTATATAATACAAGAAGGATCATACAGATAAACCATACAAGCAATATAGATAGTAGAGGTCGTGATATAGTCCGGTTAACCTTAAGCATTAAATCTCTAGTCAATATTCCCATTTCACACCATTCTTATCATCCATCCATGCGAGTATGGGAACCCTACTATTATATCCAGTGGACCAAAAAAACATATAAGGCAGAACGCTCCTGACCACTATTATTCGCCAGTGGATAGGTCTCCAAGGCACCCCGGCTCCTGGACACTATTATTTGACGGTGGATCTGTCTGGGCCCAGCTCAACAATCTTTCTCTTTAAATGGTTAGTATCTTATTTGTGTCTTATTTGATAAATATTACCACCCTAGACATGCATGTCCTTTGGACTACCCGCTCACAAAATCCATCTACTCCTATTCTCCCGAAAGGGCTTGTCCCATATCTTAGGACTTATGTGCCTCCTAATATGTCCAGATATCCTTTCCCTCTTCTCCTAACTTACCACGAACACCCATCTCCTAAGTACATAGGTCGAGGCCCACTTTCCCATACCTCTTAGTCAACTCACTATTTCCCTCTAAGGTTTTCCTCTCGAAAACCATAATTTGGCCTATATGGCCCAACCTTCCTCTATCCCACACAACCCATACTCTTTTGCCCCCAACCCATCACTTCACTTAGATTCAGTCCCAAGCATCCCTATTTACTTTCCATTCTCACATGTGACCACAAAACCCTAGTTGGTCACCCTAAATCCTAGCACCTCTCTTTTCTCATATGATATTCTCCCATCACTCTCACTTACCATTCCCTCTTCCACATGACACATACACATCCTCCATGTGACATCCTTCCACTCTTACCCCATATTCCAATTCTCTCCATTATTTCTCCCTTCAACAATTCCTCCACTTAGGGTTTTCCTTCCAAACCCTTACCAAGTTCCCCATGCACCATTATACCAACCTATGTACTATTTTTCACCCATGGACTCTAATCACCCAAACAACTCTTCCCTCACCTTACATAAACCCCAAGTCAACTTTTCTTACGTAAGGATCATTCCCATGCAAACACCATCCATTCCATGCAAACCCGAGATTCCCCATGCAAGATTTACTTCACTCTCTTATTTTGTCCATATTATTCTTTTATTTATCCACCCATAAGTTGTGAGATCTATAGGTCATTCTTACTTCCCTCTTAGTCAACTCATTTCCCCTTTTCCCTTTTCATCCTTTCACCCCCACACCATATCATTACAGCATCCTAGCATTCATGTCCTAAAGGACCACATCACATAAGCATCATGACCACAATATACACATCATTTTACACGTGCCATAAGGAGAACATATAAATGCACCTTAGCTCCACTCTACGCTACAAGTAAGTGGTCATAATCACTTAAGGTACACAAAAATATCATAACACATGGCATAAAAAACACATAACACACATAATAGGCCTTAACTACATCCTTACATAAAACGATATCAGGCTTGGAGCATGCTCCTACGCCTCCTTTGTGTTTGAACTTAGGTCACCTATAAAAGGAAAATACTAGAGTTAACTTCCCTCTTATAAACACTATCATTATTTTCCACTTTACCTTTATCATAACCTAGTATTAGGGTTATTAATAATAATAGTAGCTTTATTAGTAAAAAAAATAAGGGTATTATTCTTAAAGTAGCTAATCATGCTATTATTAGTTACAATAGGGTTAGGTAGTTATTTTGGTCCATGTTAAGGTATTATTAGCAATATTGACAATACAAAAGATAATAACTTTAATAATAATAATAATAATAATAATAATAATAATAATAATAATAATAACGATAATAGTGATAATAATAATAACTTAGATAATAATAATAATAATAATAATAATAATAATAATAATAATAATAATAGCAACAATAACAACAATAATAATAACCACAACAGTTCGAATAACCCTATTAATAATAATACTAGTAATAATAGTGTTATTAATGTTAATGTTAATGTTAATAATAAAAACAATAATAATAATAATAATAATAATAACACTAATAAAATAAAATAACAATTACATTAATTATATTTAAGGGTTAGGAAGGTTAGGGCACAACCTAGTGGTGGTGGAAGCTAGGTAGCGGCAGCGGTGGTGGTGGAAGTAGGGGTTGGAGAGGTGGATTTTTAGGCTAGAAGAGGGAAAGTGAGATGGTGGTTGTGGTAGTGGTGGATTCTCTAGGTTGAGAGGGTTGAAGTGGTGGTGGTGGCATGGCAAAGGTGGCGATGCAAGTGGTGGTGGAGAGGGAGGAAGGGTGAAGGAGAGGGAGATAGGGAAAAAGGAAGGTAAAGAGAGGTAGGGGAGGCTCTGCTAAGTATTTTGGGTGGCAGAAGAGGCGGTGCTTGTGGCAGAGAAGGTGGTGCACGACAGCAAGAGGGGCGGCATTGGGTGCAAAGTGGCAAATTGGGCAGCCTACTTTGCACAGCTAGGGTGGCTGACGTAGGGGGAATTAGGGGCGGTGAGTGGTATGGTTTGGTGGAGGGTAATGCAAGGAAGATTTTAGGTGGTGTTTTGGGTGGCAATGTTGGACAATGGCAGCGGAGACAACATCTAAAGCGGCGATGGTGCAAGGAAGGCTGAAATTTCTAGACAGGGGAAAGAGGGCCGAATGGGGATCGGTTGGGGTATTTATAGGCCATTGGAAGGAGGATAAGACAAAAGGGGAAGAGGACAAGGGGGCAGGTGTGGCAAAGCTTGTCGACTAGCGATAGCATGCCTGTATAAGCCTACGATTCTGCAGGTTTGGTTAGGTCGGGGAGGAGAAAAAGGGAAGGGAAGGAAGCACACGTGAGGACAGGTACAGGTAGGTCAAGGCTAGAATTGGTAAGGAAAGGGAAGAGAAAGAGAAGGGAGGTGGCAGACCGACGGTACGGTGGCTGGGCAGGTCAGGGTGTAGAGTTGCAAGTCGCTTGCAATGCATGGGAAGGGAGGAAGAAGAACAAGGGGGTTGGCCAGCCGGTCTAGGGGAAAAAAGAAAAGAAATAAAAAGAGGGAACCGAGTGGGTCAGGCGGAGAGGAAAAAAATAAAGGCAAGTTGGGCCGTGTGGGGGCGAGAAGAGAGGAAGGAGAGTTGGGCCGCGAAGGGCACAAGCCCAAACCAAGAAGAAAGGAAAAAAAAAGGAAAAGGATGAAGGAGGAAAAGAGAAAAGAAAAAGGAAAAAGGAAGGAAAAGGGAAAAAGAAAAAAGAAAAAAAATGTTGGTTGGGGTATTTAGAATATTTTGGTGTTTTTAAATATTTTAAAATAATAAAAATTAGTATAATAATAATTAAATTCCCTTTTTATATTAATTTAGGATATTTTAGGTAATTTTTCCTAAATTCTATTTTAATTAGCAAAATACCCTAATCTTCCCTACTTAAATTCTTTATTATTTTCCTCTTGATTTTGCCTTAAATATTCCCCTTATTTTAATAAAATAATTTATTTAATTAATTTTCCTAATAAATTCCTATTTTAACATAATTTTCTAAATTAGGGTTTTAGGGTATTTTACATACCCATCGACAATCATTTTGTATCACTGTAGGCCTACATTCCTCCAACATCTGAACCTAGCTAACATGACCCCTAATGCTTAATGCAATTGTTTTCTCAATCTATTTCATGTGAAGAGTGAAGTTTCTAACCATACAAGACTCCAAAGATGCCTCTTTTGTCTTCAAATTCTCAATGGAAATAACCTTTCCCCATAATCTCACAATGTTGAAAAAAGTGCCATACATCCATGATAGTAATCGAACTTTGATAATCTCAAACCAAACATCCCTCCACTCCATTTTTTATGCAGGTAACCACTCTTATATCTAGGATTACCATCATAGCAACCACCAGCTTTCCAAAATTGGTTCTCTATCCTTCACTATTGGCAAGGTTATAAGGTGCTTTTGACCTCCCATAGAGCTAACTTGATACCCATTACACCCTAAGAATTAATTTTTTTTTCCGATAATGCTAGTATCAAGATAGTTAGATTTTGTAATACCCACCATACTTTAGTTCAACACCTCAAGGTTGTCACTGCTCACCATGCCAAGCACTTCTTTAGATTTGTTTGTTCCTTTCTCCACCATAGTATGCATTTTCTATCCTCCGTCACCTTCCTTTCCTAGTCACTGGGGGCTCATTAACACCTTGTAAGTGCATCTATAACTATAGGTTATCTTCCAATTGTGAATTGTTCCTTGATTTTTGGTTGCTTAATCCTTTCCGGTGCTTTGGACTTAGGCCTATCAAACTTTGCCTTCTTAACCATGATAGCTTTCTATTCTAGCTTGAGCCCATTTTCACTCTCCATTGCTTTATTGGTGTCCTCCTCCCTTTCAAATTTGATTAAAACGAACCTCAAGGGACAACCCTTGACATACACGTCATAAACCTTACCATACCTCTCGAACGATCTTCTCATGAGTGCATTGTTGGTGCCCATGGGAAGGTAATAAAAAAAAGCATGAAGGGAAAAGGGTTGGTAGATCCTCTCAAGTGGCCTACAACCTGTGTTGTGGTTGGATTTTTTTGGGGGGGGGGGGTTCTCTCTCTAAACTCTCATATTTTTTCATGAATCCTAATAATGTAAATAGGGTGTGGTTGTTGTTTTAGTTGTTTTGGTATCCGATTGTGATGGCTATTGTATGTTGTTGTAGCATATGGTTGTTGAATGTTGTTGATGCACATATGCTACGGTCTAATCCATTTCTCTCTTCTTCTTTTTTAATATCATTTTTATAATATGGTATTGTGATACTATTCTCAATCCCTCATCCATAATCTTCTGTTGTATGATCTTAGTTAATCTTGACTTGAGGCCAAATGCAAATTTTTGGATCCTGCTGTTGTTGCTTCTTGATTTTGTTGCTATATTGATTGTTACTCCTAATCTGTTGGTATTGAGAACATGGTGTCTGATCTTCCGCACTTTGCTCCAACCAAAGCTTGTCATAAAGTCTTACCTTTAATCAAAAGGACATAGCGTAATACTCAACAGCAAGGTGGTTGAATTCTTGAAAATTCTACTAGGTGTATCTGAATTACATAAATCCTTAGATTTTCCTTTTGTCAAAATTTATTGCTCTTTGGCTTTATTATTATTTATTGTTTATGTACTTTTAGCTTTATGTTAAAAAGAGTTCAGAGCTATGCTTTTAGATTATAAAAATTTAATAACTTTGACTTAATTATGATGAAGGTAAAATAGCATAAATTTTTATGCATCTAAAAAATTTATTAATTTCAATTTTTTATGTCATTTAATAAAATTAATAAAATTTATATTTACCCAAAAAAAATGTTAACTTATGTAATATTGTATGATATATTTTTTAAACTAATATAAACCATTGGTATGACCAAGACAAACTATTAGTTCAACAAACGAATCACTAAATCAGTAATAATTTATAAATTAATTACTATTTTATCATATATTTTGAAAACATTGGATGATGTATGACCTGTAAACCAGTCGCGACAAATGATGGCAACAAGTCTATGGTAATAGTCAGCTGCACATCAATAAGATCCATACTTGGTATTAAAGAGCGAATCTTAAGATTATTTTAAAAAAATGTGCTATACATATTCTATTAGTATCAAATTTTTACATTCCTCGTACACAGATCCTTCAGCCCGTTCTGATAATACAAAATATTTGTACTTCAACATAGAGGACCCGGAGACATTCATAAGCATTTAAGACCACCTACCACCATTCTGCTGCGAAGAAAAGCAACATGAAGGACAAAAAAATTGAAGATTTTGCATCTACTGCCCAACTAAAATTTTAAGCCGGCGAGAGATACCTGAATGAAGCGAAGGAGAGCAGGTGAAGCACTAATATGCCGTGCGATGAAATATGCTCGTGCATTTTCATCAATACCGTCCAGCCTGCATTGTGTGACATGATTAAAATTTCTTCAAGAATTTGGAATTTCCCATCATATGTGATGTCTTCTTTGGATTCACTAGTTATGCATTTAGTATAATTATATTATATTTTTAACACATTTTGATATACATTTATAAAATTATATTAAATGTATAAAAAATATACGAAAAATATATTATAATTAAATTAAATATATAAGCATTATGCCCATTTTAGGTGCATCTGATTCAGGTAATAACTTCTACCCACGCACTTACATATGATCAACATAACATAAGATCTCTTTCCTCGTAAAGTCCAACTTTAAATACGGGCTTAGACGGTAGACAATATTTAAAGGCAAATATATTCTATGGCATAGTTTTGTGGCACTCCGGAAGTGACCACGGAATCTGGTCACCAGAGCTTGATACAGATTGGCCACATGAAGTGGGTGTCATAATGCACTTTTGAACAGTCACCGCTACCAAAGAATTGATCAAACGGAAGGGATAGCTCTTTAAACGCAGATTACCTGTAAACATAATTCACCATGATGCCTCCGCTTTCTTTGAGACGCTTCTCTGATCTGTCAGCCATCCAATTCAACCTTTCCATCATCTATCAGACAATTACATTGTGTAATCAGTACATAGAGTACACTGAAACTCGCGTGAAGACAATTCCAGTTGAGCCCAAAAGGCTACACCCAAGTTACAATCAGCGTTTTATCATTACTGTAAATGATAATAAATTTACTTCAATGCCCACAGTCACAAAGAGACCAGAACATTAACGGGAATTCTATACGGCCTAGACGTCTAATCAACAAATGCGGAGAGTGAAGGGTTCCTTTAACGGCCAAAGTAATTAGGCTTATCAAACATACCGCTCCATTCCGTAGGTGAAAGTTTGCAACAGGGTCTAAAGCTTTTCCCCTCTTTTTCTCTTGAAGAAGATACCTAAAACAACAGTTTATAGAGTTCATAAATAAAACATAGAAATCCATTCTTACAAGTGCAATTGATCCAAGGCTATTATATCATTATAGTTTAACACAAACTCCCAAATATTCTTAAGACACTCTGAAAATATGAGAGACCTACAATAATGAAAACGACAAAGCAAGATCCTACCTGATAATGAAAAATGATAAAAGATGACAGTGAATGAAAATTGACTCATCAATATCTAACCAACACCTAAAGTAATGGGGCCTATGGAAAGAGGTGTCCCTAAGGCGAGTAGGCTTGCCCAGATATTGCCCCCCATGGCAAGCATCTATCTCTACATATTATTATAAACAATTAGGATAATTTAAGATTCTGTTAGAATCATAAAATGTACTATATTATGATTAGTTTAGCTGTCTTTGTGTTAGGAAGGTACGAAAGATCAAAGCACTAGCTATTACGTAAGATTTATAATTTAGGCAAAGATTCTATTAAGTTGGTAAATAAATGATTATCATCTAACACTATCCCTTTATGGTAACATTAGGATTATATCTCCCTATATACAGGATCCCGTGGTAGCAATAAAAAGTAAGAAGTCAAGATGAGAAAAAAACAAAGAGTGTTGATACTAAGCTATTAAGCTGCCTTATCAATCTCTCTCAACATACTCAAACCCTTTCCCTTTCACCATCATCCATTGATCATTAAATTCGTCTCATCATTTATTCAATTCATCCAATTCAAGCACTCAACCAAAGCTATGGGTTTCAAAATGAAGAATGGCAAGGATGGTCTTAACCTCAAAGCTCCCCCAACATTCAAAATCTGGGCCAATGACATGACAAGGTCCAACTCATGGTCTGATAAGTACATAGTATCAAGAGCGGCCCATCACTATTGATTTGACCTATACGATTGTTATGATGCAACAAGAAGCCATCAAGTCACCCTATTCCAAAAGCAGATATCTAGGATTGAGGAAGAGTATCAAAGGATGACAGAGGTTATCAAAGAAAGTAGGGCCCAAATTTGGTATCAATCCAAAACCTATTGATAAGTTGGAGAAAGTTATGCGTTGCAATAGGTCCAAGTCCCATAGGCTAAGGTCCAAATTGCAATAGAAGAGTCGAGTCTATTTCGGAAGAACAAGATGAGCAACAGTAGAAACAACCAATCCGGATTTCTGACCACTACTTCAACCATCCCCATTTACTCTATCAATCACCACCAAACAAACAACACCCCCCTCCCAATAGAAAAAAGCCTGAACAACCACCAAACCTGATGCGTGTGGATGTTGAATGAATAAATTATGGTGCTAATAAGCTTCGTTGGTGATGGTTATGGCTAGGGTTTGATGGAAAATGTTGGTCTTGAAGAATTAGGGATTTAGGGTTCTATGAGGGGCGAATAGAAAAATGAGTTTGGCGTGGATTATGGGGTATGCTTACGGTTGATTAACATCCATAAACTACTTTATTTAACTCATAATCAATAAAAATATAGGGCTTCTTAATTATTTCTCACAAAGAATGGATAATTAGAGAGGAACTCACAAAGAGATCAAAGGTTCAAGGAGACTAAACTTGATTTCAAGTATTATTAATTCCAACATAAATTACAAGGCTTTTTTATAACCAAGTTTGCACCTCCTCAAGCCTAATCTTCTTCCAAATAATATAAGCTAAAAATTAAGACAAAAACAACATAAAATACCAATAGATCACACAACAATTAGAAGATAACTAATACACTTAAAACTAATGCAACAAGCTTCTTAATTACTAAGTAACCAAACCACCTAATGACAATCAAGTCCTAATATAACCAGCCTCAGCCAACGTCTCATGTCTCTTGCATGAGACTCATTAAACTTTTAATAATGACATGCTAACCCCTCTTAATGAATGTCTATGCTTTCTAACCCATGCATAAGTATGTTACCACCTTGTTTAGCCTATTTGAACTCTTTTGATCCAAGTCTTCAAATATACCAAGTGCAAGCATGTTTTTGCATCATTCTCCAGTTATCAGGAATAACAAATCCTCAAGTTTACATCATTACAATATGTGAAAGATCACAAACATTGAATGCCCTCGATACCCCTCCATAAGAATTCAACAAGCTAAGCTCATAGGCACTCTCCAAATCTTCTAAGTATCTTGAAAAGACCATCCATCCTTGGCATAAGTTTGTTCTTTATTAGATGAGGAAACATTTAATTTCTCAATTGTAACCACACCATGACTCCAAGGGCAAACACATGTTGGTGTTGACTCTTATGAACTTGCATTAGTCTTCTCAATGGTCCTCTTCACTTGTTTATGAGGCTTCGGAAATAACTCCACACTCTCTTGTGCTTCAAAGCTCTCCATATCACCTTTCTTTAAAGACACTATATCGATTGGCAGGTAAAGATTTATGTCATATACCATTTTAGAACTTGCAGATTGTGATGGAATTATATTGCAGGCAAACTCTGCATGTGCTAACTTCACATCCCAATCCTTAATACACTTACTCACCAATCCCCTTAACAAAGTATCAAGAGTACTATTAACCACCTTAGTTTGACCATCAGTTTATGAATGATGAGATATATTACATACAAGCTTAGTCTCCAACAAATTCCATCAGGTTTTCTAAAAATAACCTAGGAACTTCACATTTATATTAGAAATAATACTCTTTGGAACACCATGCAATCTCACCACTTCTACAATGCGTTTAGCATCATCAGTCTTATGGCTTGGAATGAAGTGTCATCTTGGAAATCCTATTCACCACTATCATAATTGAATCTTCACATCTCTGTGTCTTCAATAAACCAAGTATGAAGTTCATATTAAGTCCTTTCCATCGTCGAGTAGGATTGGGTAATGGTACATAAATCCCTTTATAGAAGAAACTTTTACACTTTTGAAATGTAGCAAATCTTCTAACCATAGCTTGTGTTCCCTTCAACATCTTTGGCTAATAAATGTGATCTTAAAGTAGCTACAAGGTCTTGTTCACTCCAAAGTGTCTTGCTACCCCACCATCATGCATCTTTTCATTTAGTAAGTCTCAAATGATGATTTAGATACACAAAGCTTGTTTTGCTTGAATAAAAAATAATCTTGATCACATAAGTTCTATTGCTTTCATGATTCCTACAAGCTTCAAAAACTTCAACAAAGTCTACATCCTTTAGATACAATTACTTCAACATCTCAAATACAAGTAGTTTTGCATCCATAAGTGCGAGTATCATATACCTCCTAGCAAGTACACTTGCAATCAGGTTCTCTTTGTTACTTAAATGCTCAGTAGAAAACACAAAGGATTGCAAAAATCTCACCAACTTGGCATGCCTTTGACTCACTTTCTTTTGTCTATACAAGTATATCAAGCTTTCATAATCTAGATCAAGGGAAAATAGCTTTGGTCTCAAGTAATAGCTCTAATTCTCCAAAGACCTTATAATAGCATAAAACTCATTATCATAAGCTGGGTAGTTGAGATTTGCACCATTCAACTTCTCACTAAAGAATGTAGAAGGCCTTTTTTTCTTTGTAAAAGAACACTTCCAATCCCTATACCACTATCATTACTAGTTACTTCAAATAATTTATCAAGGCTAGGTAAGGATAATACCAATGCATTAGAAATCTTAACTCTTTAAAATCCTTTGTAGCAACTTCATTCCATTTGAATTCTTCCTTTTCATGAGTTGTGTAATATGAGTTGTAATGGTTGAGAACTCATTAATAAACCTCTTATAGAATGATCTCAGGCCATAGAATCTTCCAACTTCATGAATATTAGTAGGTATTAGCCATGTTTGGATTGCCTCAACGTTAGATGGATCAACTCTTGAACCATCTCCACTAACAATGTAACCAAGGAAGATCAAACTTTCCATCATAAGGATACACTTCTCAAGCTTCCCATTAAGCTTCATCTCCCTTAGTTTCTCAAAAATTCTTCTTAAGTACACTAAACACTCCTCTTCTCTCTTTTTATTCACCACAATATCATCAAGGTAGACTACTAAAAAGATACCTAATAATGACCTTAGCACCTCATTCATCAATCTCATGAAAGAACTAGTGCATTACAAAACCCAAAAGACATCACCATCCACTTGTTTTAGTCATACTTAATCTTAAAAGTTATCTTCTACTAATCACCTCCCCTTATTGTCATTTGAAGATAACTACTCCTTAAGTCAATTTTAAAGGAAACCCTTGCCTCATATAGCCCATCAAACATATCATCAAGCCCTGGCAAAGGAAATCTATACTTTATGGTTACGTTGCTGACTATCTTTGAATCAATACACATCCACCATGTACCATCCGCACTAGCAGAGCTGGAACACAATATAGATTCATACTCTCCCTCACATAACCTGTGTCCAAAAGCTCTTGAATTTGCCTTTAAAGCTCTTTTAACTCTTTAAGATTACATCTATAAGCTGCTTTGTTTAGAAAGGATGCTTAAAGGTGCTAATCCAAGTGGCAAGTTTTCAAGAAACGCACCTTCGAGCTCCAAAATCATAGCTAGCTTTGAATTAGTGCTTGAAATCTCCCTTAGTTATGCCGCTTTCACTATCAAAGCATAGCAAAGACACTCCTTTTACAAATAGGCTCTTGAGCTTATGACCGTTTTCTCCTTTGATTCATCCTCAACATCAACAATAGGCTTGAACTTAAGTTTCTTCTTCCCGTTGCACACCATGTACTTATTAAGGACTCCATCATGTGAAAGTTGTCTATTATATTGTCATCTCCTCCCCAACAAGATATGGCATGCATCCATTGATAATATATAGAGCATCGTCAAAATAATTACCAATCTTAAAAGAAATAAGAATTTGCTTAGAAACCCTCAATCATTTCTGATTTTTGAAAGAGTAGTGTCTTGGATGCTTTGTAATATTCAATCCAAACTTCTTCACCACCAACATTGGTGCACAACCACTATCAATAATAACCTTGTGCACTTTGTCAGCGATCTTACATTATCTTAAATTCTTATCCCTTTGCGTTAAGGAAGGCCATGGATGCACTTGTAAAATTCTTTCCATAATACAACACTTTGTCCTTCTCCATATGTGCTATCAATCCCATCACTTTCCTCACTTCCTTCCTCCAACTCCTCATCACTACACAACTCTATGGATAAGGTCTCCCTCAATGTCAAAGCCTTTTAGCTTAGCTAATCTCTCGCAACATGTCCATAACTATAGGTGACAATAGGGTCTGGTGGGTTGGGTTGGGTTATAGCGGGTCGGGTTGTCTCTCAGATCAAGTTGTTTGCCAGTCATTTTCATTTGTGGGTTGGTTACGGGTTGGATTGGGTCATTTCGGGCCACCTTATTGTTCGAGTTCGGGTCATTTTAGGTCGTTGCATATCCAGGTTGTATCAAGTTAATTTACCTGATCGGGTTGAGCTAATTAGGATTCAGGTTTGGTCGGGTCGTGTTTGGATCAAGCAAGCTTGTATTCGGGTGATTTCATATTTGAGTTAATTTGACGAGTCATGTTTAGGTTAACTTGACGAATTGATTTTTTTAATTTTTGATGGGTTAGGTTGGGTTCGAGCCAAGTTAATCCTAAATCAAATCACTTTGGATTTAGGTCAAATCGGACATTAACCGACAATATTAATATAACTCCTTAACCTCATAAATAAGAATTAAGTTTGACTTAATGTATGCATGTGATTAATAATGTGTTATTAATTGGTTTATGTTTAGTATTATGACTTTGTTATATTGTATTTTTATAAGAAAATTTTTGGTAAAATTAAAATATCATTGGTGAATAAATATTTTCACAATAAAAGTAAGAAAAATAAATAAAATTTATATAACAATATATTTGCAAAGTTATAAATACATAATAAGGCATGAGTAATTTTTTATTATCATAACTAGTTAATATCGAATTTGGTTTAGTCGAGTCGGGTGAGGTTGATAATAAGTTGGGTTGATGGCTAGTCAAGTTGATAACAGGTCAGGTTGACGTCGGGTTACAAGCTATATTCAGGTAAAGTTTGGGCCAGATCACTTATATTCGGCTCAACATCAGGTTAGATCAATATCATGTTGGGTTTGGGTTGGATCAGGTTGATGAATTTCTCGGGTTATGTCAGGTCGTATTTTGCGTAGGTCGGATCGGGTCAAGAGGGTTGGGTCAACTTTTGTTAGCTCTATCCATAACCCCTACACTTGTAACATTGCTCATTTAACCTCTCAATCACCATGTCATTCCCCTTTTCCATTTGGCCTTCCTCCTTTTATCAAAATTAGGACTTGCATTCAATTAAGTCTTGAAGTTTGAGGTTGATGGATTTGAAGTCACCTTAGCACTCTTAAGTTGCTTCACAAACTTAAGAGAAAATTTTACCAAATCTTCAAGTGTATCGTATAAGCAAACTTCCACATTTTCCCTTGCGTTCAAGGTAAGACCACCATGGAACCTTGCACATATTTGTTCCTTTCTCTCTTAAATATCACAAATCAATGCCAACTTCTCAAATTCCCTTACATTCTTCTCCACACTCAAAAACCCTCGCTTAAGAGTAGTTATCTTGATGAAATTGCCTTATTCAAATTCCCTAGATACAAATTTTCTCTTGAGATACTTTTTCAATTTCTCTCATGATCTAATCTTCTACCGGCCTTTTCTCTCACATATCTTTTTCAAATTTTCATACCAAGTCCTTGTAAACTTTTTGAGCTTCGAAGTTGCAAGCTTACACCTCTTCATCATCAAAATCATTGTAATCAACGATGAACTCCATGGTTTGTTGCCACTCTAAGAAGACATTAGGCCCATATTACCTTCAAAATTTAGGTCGAATCTAAGGCCTTTCTTGCCATCATTATAGTACCTGCTTACATTCAACCCTTCTCTCCAATTATATCCTACACTCTCCTCTTCATCCTCGCCCATGCAATTATAATGTGTGTTGCCTCCCCTTGATTGTTCCCTTCTTCTAGCCACTTCTTTCTCTTAATCTTTGTGTATATCCACATGATTTGACACCCGCTCTTGTGCCCTTTCTGCAATATGTGCTTGAGTTGCTTTGTTTTGTTCAACAATTTGATGCATCAATTGTTGAATTTCGTCTATTAAATCATTGATTATATCTTCACTTGTCATGTTTGCGCTTGGTTGAAGGAGAGTATAGTTAGACCTCATCAAACCATGTGCTCTCCTTCAAAGTTTGATAAAGATACTCAAACTAGAAGGAATCTTGATAAAACAAAATCCTCCTACTTTCTTGATGAATGGTAAGAATCGTGCCTAAATCTTGATCAAATGTGTGAATAGTGGCCTCCATCACCCTAGGCCAAATTGGATGAATTGGAATCCTTGCTCTAATATCAAAATTAGTGTGTGTGAATGTTGAATGAATGAATTATTATGCTAATAAGCTTTGTTGGTGATGGTCATGGCTAGAGATTGATGGAAAACGTAGGTTTTGAAGAATTAGTGTTTTAAGGCTCTATGAAGGATGAATAAAATGATGAGTTTGGCCTAAATTATGGGTATGATCATGGTTAATTAACGCTCACAAACCACTTTATTTAATTCAAAAACAATTAAAATAGAGGGTTTCTTAAGTATTCTTCACAAAGAATAAATAATAAGAGCAAGTTGAATCAGACTAAACTTGATTTCATGTATTATGAATTACAAGGATTTTTTACTCCCGTGTTTACATCTCCTCAAACCTAATCTTCTTACAAATAAGATAAGATAAAAATTAAAACAAAAAACACATCAAGTAACAATACATCACACAGCAATTAGAAGATCACTAACAAACTTAAAAGACGATCATGTCCTAATATAACTAGCATCCTTAACTAATATGTAGACCTAGTCATTAACTCATTGGGTAGGGCTAGGACGTGCAAAGGTGGGTCAGGTCATGGCTCACCCGATCATTTTATTAGTGGGTCTTAGGCGAATATGTGTTAATATAGGGTCGGAGCGACTTCTAGGACTTAGAACATAATATTTATTTATTTTCAATCGAATATTTTTAATACCATTTACAAGGGGAAAAAAAATTAGAATTACAAGATATATATTGATTTTAATATTGCCTTGATGAATGTTTATAAACATATACATATCATGTCTTATTTTATCAAATTCTCATTTTTCAATAGCATGTTGAAATCGAATTAGCTCTTACAAGATTGATATTTTTTATCATGTCATTATCTCCATTCAACACCATTTTTCACATAAAAAAAATACTTTTGATTTAAAATAAACTTATGTTATTTTATTTTTTTCAATAATTTAATTGTACTTTAAAAAGAAATAAAAGAAGTAAAAAAAAAAAAAAAAAAAGGCCCAAGGTTTCTTTTCAACTCTAGGACAAGGAAGATCATATATAGCCTAGATTTTGAACTTTCCTCCTAAGACATAAAATTGATTTATCAAGTGTGGTAAAAGAGTATCCTTGAGGCTAAGAATTTTCCTGAAAATCCAAGAATAATGTGGCTTGGATTGACAAGAATGAATAGATGAGTCTTTGACATACATTTCATGCATCCATTTGATCCAAAGACCCTTTTTGTGCTCCATTATATGCCATAGTTGCTTTCCAATTACTACTCTATTCCACCAAAATAGATGGCATACACTCAACCCAGCCTCTAGTTTAGGTAAGCAAATGGTCTTCCAAGCCACAAGAGACTTATTTCCAGTATCAAGACCAGTCCAGAAATACCTTCTACACATGGCCTCTATTTGATGAATAATTTTCTTTGGCATAAGAAAGATTTGAGCCCAAAATTATAATCTTCCTGCATAACTGATAAACTTTGGGGTCCAATAGTTCATCTTACTCATGAGCCTATCTAGAAGTAGTTTATAGTGTTGAGCAGCAAGAGTATCCATGGTAAGGGGCACTCTTAGGTACCTAAAAGGAAAGGCACCCTCAGTACAACCTATACTCTTCAACAAATGTATTTTGTATGCCTCAGCCACACCTCTAAAATAGGCACGGATTTTTTTAGGGTTAGCCTTTAGCCCTGCAACTTAAGCAAAAATCCTCTAATTTCTTCATAATGAGCTGATCAGAGACCAAGTCTTCTTTGCTAAAAATAAGGAGATTATCATGATCTTAAGAAACTTGCAGCCTGAGTGACATTTGAACATAGGATTACCCCACAGAACTCAAACTCCTGTGTAAATATTCCATTCCTAGAACGAGATAAGGAGACATGAGGTCCCCTTGTGTCAAACCTCTTCTACTAGGGAACGGACGTAAAGAGCAATTAATTTCCAAGGATAATCTTAGAATGGTCCCACACTCCCTTCCCAAATTCACAAAACGGATAGGAAAACCATATGCAATGTGAATATCATGGATGAAAGACCATTCAATGCTGTCATAAGCCTTTTGAATGTCAATTTTGAGCATAAGGCGTAAACTAAGATTCATCCAATCATAATGCTTCACAAGTTCCTGAAGCCAGCAACACATTGTCACACAAATGACTCCCTTTAACAAAAGCAGCTTGTGAATTGTCAGCCATTTCATGTAATATTTGTTGCATTACATTAGTCAGGGTTTTGGATATGATCTTGTAAATAACATTGCAGCAAGCAATAGGGTGAAACTCCTTAGGTCTAGCTACATTTGGAACCTCAGGGATAAGTGTAATAGCTGTATTGTTAACTGTTTCAACAGTCTCCCTTTATCCTAAAACTCTCACTGGTGATCTCACACCCTCCCCAACTATGTTCCGATACTTATACAAATAAGGATTGTTACCATTCGGTTCTGGGCTTTTAAGATCCTACATGAAGAAAACTGCAACACGGATTTCACTGTCAATAATAAGTTGTAACAGGTTGCTTTTTCTCTCCTCAGAAAGAGCTTTCATTGGCAAAGTTGTGGATCAATATACTGCAACAAATCAAGCCTTGTACCCAGCAGTTGCTTGTAAAAATCTACCACAGTACAGACCATGGAAGCACCAAACACCTCTTCATCTCGATTGTTTAGTAACTTGAGAATGTTATTCTGAGATATCCTTCCTTTCACATTAGCAAAGAAATAATGTAAGTCACTATCACCAAGTCTAAAAAAATCAATGTGATTTCTGTTGGTAATAGACCTATTTGTGGTGTTCTGTGTTTACCTACAGCAGCTGCCTTCCTTTCTTGATCAAGTAGACAATAATGGATGTCTGCCTACTATTTTAAGGCATGCTTTTCTTCATAGTAACATGTCCCCAGTGATGATTTAACTCTTTGAGCTTTTGTATAAGTAATCTTAACTTCTTTACAAGTCAAAAAAATTTTGAACCAGAGAAGTTAGTAGACCAGACTTCCATAAAAAGAGGATGGAAATCAAGGTTCAAAGTCCAATGGTTATTAAACCTGAAGGGTTTAGGGTCAACTATGATCTGCATCCCATACTTCAAGATACAAGCTGAGTTACCAAAACACCAGTGGGTACTAAACTCAGCCAAGGCGGTAGGGTATTTAGTCATCCATTTGTCATTTCCTAGCACCATATCCAATTTGCATCAAATTCTATCTTCAGAGTTTTTCTTGCTAGTCCAAGTTTGCAAGCCCCCCAATGAATTTGATATTACCAAGACCACAATACAAAAGACATTGCTGAAAATCATCAATATCCATGGAGTCTAATCATCCATCTACCTTCTCATAAGCATAAAAATAAAGTTAAAATCCCCATTGACAACCCAAGGTAGATTGCATTGAGTTTTTAAGTCACCTAGCCAAGACTAAAGCTTTCTGCTAGCCATATCAGAGTTCATGGCATAAACAGCAGTGAAGAAAAATTCTTATTGAGTGTGCTTCTATAAGACAGGAGTATGAATGCCTTTATTCATTCCTTGAAGCATAGTAACAGTATACTGAGAAGTATACCCCAGTAGAAGGATCCTACCATTATCATGATTCAAGCCCCGTTCAGGATGCCTATTACCCAATATTAGGTCTTTCCAACTCATATTAGTTTTCGATGGGTCCTCAACTTCCGTTATCAAATCACCATCTTCCTTCGCATTGATTTTGTTGTTGTTACTCTTGTCCAATTGAGATTGTTCAAGGATTTGAATAGGAGAATAAGGTAACTCAGCAGAATTAAGATTGTCTTCCTGATAAGGCTCAGTTTCTATTTTATTCGCATCTTTTACCAAGTTCACTAAATCCAATCAAGTCACACTTATTTCTAATTGAGATTGCAAAGCAGAAATAGAAATTGATGTTATCATGATGAGATTCTGCTTAATCAACTTCTTCTTCACCATGATACCCTAATTCTTCCGTTTGAGCTAGAAGAGAAGAGTTGACTTCCAAAATCTATTTTTTGTACTATTATTTACCACAACATTAGCATTATTAATACTGTCTAAAATATGGCTAATTTGGAGAAAAGAGAGAGGGGGGAGAGAGAGAGAGAGAGAGAGAGAGATTTTTAAATGGTTTTTATAGGTAAAAAAAAAATGTAATGTCAAATGATAGTTATATCATTTTCATTAATAGATAGATAAATAATAAATTAAAGAATGCTTATATTGATAAAATTCTGGATATACATGACCTTTTTAGAATCGACCCATATTTAAATGAGTAGACTAACTTACATCCATGGGTCTCATGGATTAGGCCAACTAAGGGTCATAAACGAATCAAGCTAGATTAGTCAAGCAGGCCACCCTACATTTGTCCAATTCTACTAGTAAGTAATCAAACCACCTAATGACAATCAAGTCCTAATATGACCAGCCTCATCTAACATGCCGAGTACCTTGCATGAGACACATTAAACATTCAATAATGACATGCTAATCCAAGCACCCATGTCTTCTAATCCATGTGTAAGTATGTTACCACCTTGTCTAGCCCATTTGAACTCTTTTGATCCAAGTCTTCAAATATACCAACTATAATTGGTTTTATGTACAAGTAAGCTAACTCCTCATGTATCAAGTATGCTCCTGCATCAAAACCAACCCTACATAACCTTGTCAATGCCTCCACCACTACTCACATTGCTGCCACTACACCTAGAGAGCATTTTCCAAACCACCATGGCCCTCACACACTCCCCTGCACCGTCCGTGACCCTCATTTCACTCCCCACCACCATCGCACTACTCCCTCATCCTTCGTTGACCACTAGAGAAGCCCACAACACTCTTGTCGCAATTGTAACAACTAAAACTCCACCCCCATCGCCCAAACAATTTACCACCTGGCCACCCAACTCACTTTACTAGCCCTAATTAATGGATCCCACCTAAGAATTCAATCAAAACTCAAACAAAGCAAAATCAAATAGAAATTTATCGAGAACCCTTGAACGAAATGTCTCTAACAACAATTGAAGGATAAAGGAAGCAATTTCAACAATATCCATCGACAAACAATTAATAAGGGCAGAAACCAGGCAATTAAATCGGGGTTGCAGTCACGGTCACAGTGTCACGGTATCGGAGCGTCGCGAACAATAAATTATGCATTTGCAACTGTAATTTTATTGCTTGAATTGATATACTAACCTCTAAGTTGTAAAAAAAAAAAAAAAAAAAAAAAATCTACCTCAAATCTTCGATAATAAATTTACCATTAACAATATATATATATAGATAGATATACAGACAAATGATGGATAAACAATCATACAATGTGTAAGGTTAAAAGTATATAATAACAATTTATTTAACATTCTCCATGTCTCCTAGAAAAGCATTTAATTGAAATTATCTACTATTACATGACAAAAATTGTCCAACATTAATAATTATTATGACTAAGAATATAATTACAATTAAAAGCAAGTCAACATGTAAATTTTTAGCTAATATTAGCATTAATCTAAATTATCTCTATTTTTTAGTGACATTCAACTTTTGCTTTTTATATCCTTTTAATTGTACTGTGTTTTTATATATGAAAAATTATAAAATTCAAAAAAAAATTAAAACAAGACAATGGTAAAAATTGAACTCATGTGGCCCAAAATTAAAAAATGAATGGTTGCTCGCTACTTGAAAGATACAAACATTGAGAACTTTCTGTTTTTTCATTTAATACAAAGCTGACATCTCAAAATATAAGCCAACATGCCCAACACCTAGATGTGAGAATCAAACGCGCTTACCAAAACAAAAGAAGCAGCAACTGCCAACTGCACTACTACAAAATTCTTTCAAATTGACTTCTCTTTTCAATTTAACAATATTGCAAGGCCCTCCGAAATTAAAGGCCTTGTGCCGTAGCACTAGACAACTCTATGTATATATTATACTAATCATTAAAAATAATGCATCATCCCTTTTGCTCAACCAAGTTTCTATTAGGAGTTATGGATTTAATAAGCAATGATATTAAATTATTATTTTTCTAAAGAACACACCAAGAAAATCATTCATTCATTAATTAGTCATACAATTTAATAACTTATTAATAATAAAATATAAATTAAAAAGGTTAGCTAGTTGGATTATTAAGGCTTCTACTGGCATAATAGAGACAAATAAATGGCCAATGTAATTAAATTTAGTGCATGTATTCACAAACTAAAAACATAAACAACATAAAAATAAAAATAAAAATAAAATAAAAACATAAGATATTTCAGATATTTAGATTTACTAATTTAACATATATATAAAATAATTTTATAATTATCTACATACATGTTGCTAGCCTTAATAGCTAAATTAGAATCTAAGATCCTACAGCCGCTTCTAGCTATATAGAACCTTCTAGCTTAGTAAGCTTCTTGATGAGTTTAAGGATGTTATCTCATATGACTTATCCTCAGGGTTACCACACATGAGAGATATCCAATATGCGATAAGTTTAGGTGTGTCTCTTTACCTAATTTACCTCATTACACAGGAACATGAAAAGTTAAAGTGCCAAGTTGAGGGATTATTAGAGAAAGGCTTCATCCAGCAAATTCTTAGCCCTTGTGTTATCTCTATTAGTCTGCCTTCTCTTGACTCCCAAAAACAATAGTACAAGGAGAATTTGCATTGATAGTATCCATTAATAAGATCACTATTAGATATAAGTGACGAAATGTTAGATCAAATGGCAGGAAGTAATTAGCTCTTAAAAATTGATCTTAAAGCGGAGTACCAACAACTTAGGATTAGACTTGGTGATGAGTGGAAGACTGCCTTTAAGGCTCCAAACAGTTTTGAGTGGCTAGTTACGCCTTTTTGGTTGACTAACACACCTAGTACATTTATGAGTTGTGAAGCAAATTCATTGAACTTATATGGGAAAGTTCTTAATCATATATTTTAATGAAATATTTGATTTATGGCCTTTACCGAAAATAACACATTCAGCATCTTAAGTTGGTCCTAAAGGTTCTTAGGATCGAAAACCTATATGTTAATCTTGCCAAGTTCCTTTCTTGCAAAATGAGGTTACATTCCTTGGCTTTATTGTCTTAGATTAGGAATTCATTGATCCTCAAAAGATTAAAGTGATATGTGAGTGACTTGAGTGTTTTCCAAGGAAAGAGGTTTTCCTGGTTTAGCTATCTTTTATATGATATTCATTGAAATTTTAGTGCCATTATGAAACCTATTATTGATAGCAGGTGAGTTTGAATGGTCTAACATCTAAGGCTATTAAATAAGCATTTGAGAGAATTAAAAAGAAAATGACTAAAGGCACAAGGCCATCGAGGTTGGGGGCTTTTCCCATCTTGGGTGAGGCGAATTTCATGAAGCATACCAAGGTGGTGAGGTGCAAAAAGCCTCTAACGCGCAAGCACGCATTTCTACGATTAGCTATTGTTTACTTTAATTTCATTTAAAAAGCCCAAAAATCAATATAGTAATTAAATCTCACATTGGGAAGGATAGGGAGAAGGGAAAAGAGGCCAAATGAAAAACAAATGGTCATAATTTTGAATTAAAAAAAAATGAAGTTTACTACAGATACTGATTACATATCTTTAGTCTTTTTTTTCCCACAAAAATGATAACAAAATCTCATGTGTTGGGAGGGAAAGAGGCCAAGGGTAAAAGGTCATGGGTAGACAATAGACACAATTTTGAGAGGAAAATAATTACTAAAGCAAAAAGAAAGAGAAAATATCACATATATTTTGATTAAAAAGCATATTAGGCAATTTTGGCACCTTACTTTGCTGAAGCAATTTTGGCAATTCGCTTTACCTAAACATGCACCTTCACCTTGTGCCTAGCACATCTAGGCAATAGGATGCCTAAGCTCTAGGATTCCTATCGCTTATGTGTGCCTTAGGTCTTTTCAAATACAAACTAAAGCCCCAGTCTTAGGTCGCCCTGAGTTCAATAAGGTCTTTGAAGATGAGTACGACGTTGTGTTTTAAGTCAAGATGGTCATCTAATAGATACTTGATGACTCTAAGCACATGATAAAGAATTATATACCTTAGTGCCTTGTTTGGAGCACTAGAGATATTTTCCACATCCTAAAGGGTTTGTATTGTGGAGTGATCATGATAACCTTAAGTTTGTTAATGATCAAAAGAATCTCAGGGAGAAATATGCCAAGAGGGTTGAATTTTTACGAGAGTACTCATTCATGTTCAAGCAACATTCAGTGCAAAGAATGTAGTTGCTAACGCATTAAGCAAAGTAAGAATATTTTTACATAAATCGACTATTTTAGTTGTTAGATTTGAAAAGATGAGAGATTCTTACACCTCATGTTCTTTTGAGCTTTATCAATAAGTCTGTAATGGCAATCTATAGTGGATGATTTCTTGATTTATGGTTCAAAGTTGTGTGCTCCCTAATACTTCCCTTTGTGAGTTTTTGATATAGAAGTTGTATGTAGTAGGACTCACAGAACGCTTAGGTAGAGACAACACTACCACTCTTGTAGCCGATCATTCTTTTGGCCCTTGCTAAGAAAGGAAGCCGCTAGGGATATTTATCAATGTCACACTTGTCAACTTAGCAAAGCATTGAAACAAAATACTTGATTATACAATCCTTTACCAATCCCACATTCCCCATAGAAAGACCTAGGTATGGATTCTGTTCTAGGTATTCCTTTAACTGATAGGAGTCATGATCATACAATTAAATAGCGGTCCCGCTATAGCGTAGCGGCCGCTATTTAGCGGTTTTTTGGTCAGCCGCGACGCGAAATTACCGATACGCTACGGTTTTAAAATTTCACATTTATCAGCCAATAAATCGCCAGTAAATCGGCCAATAAATCAAAAAATATCACCAATAAATCGGGATAAATCGCCAATAAATCGGCGATTTGTTGAGAATTCTTAAATTTACTAAAAAAAGCATGCATGATAATTTTTATTTATTTATTTACTATATATATCTTAGATCAAGTTACTATTGAAATATAATAAAGTATTACTATTTATTATCTTCACATTTACTACTAAATAACATATATTTTTTCATTCTAAGGTAAATTTAGGGTTATTAGAAAAATTTAGCATATAATGACTCACTTTAATACTTCTTATATGATATAAAATACCAGTTTATTGAATATTTATATTCAAATGATCAATAAATGATAATTAGTGTCTATGGTGAAATAAAAATAAAAATTCACGCCGCGACGACTGCGACACATAATTTATTGTTCACGATGCTCCGATACCGTGACACCACGACTGCGACCGCGATTTAATTGCCTGGTCATGATTCAATTTTGGCCTTGGTAGAGAGATTTTTGTTGCATATGGTGCCTCAAATCCTAATTTCGTGGGTTGAAAATGAAGTTTTGTAGTTAATATGACTTGTGTGTGCTCCTCCCAACATGACCATACTTGAAAATAGGAAAAAAAATAGTGTAGTAGAATTGAACACGGGCTGCCCATGTCCTTAGTACGGCTGTGTTGAAACCCATGTTCACAATTTGTCCTTGAGCACTAATACGATTGCCCTTGTCGCTAGGTTCAGCCTTTTCCTATGTTTGTCTTCGCGCAATGCCTTACTTTTTCAAGTTTTTTCTTTCTAAGGCCTATATAAACACGTTCGCCATGTAGCTAATATACAACACACACAAACAGAGAGAGAATACATTGAGAGAATTTTATAAGTTCTCTTCATCCTTTTTACATAATTTTTCCATTAAGAATTTTAGTTCAATTTTTGTCCAAAATAGTTAAATCACTACCCATCATTGTCATTTGATTTAGCCTACATTCGGTGAACCACGTAAATTATATTTCTTAATTCTTATCCTTAGTTTCCTCTCCTACATCTTTAATTTTAATCACTTCTACATGCAATTTTTACCCGATTTAAGACGTCTATTGTAACCAAATTTGATGTTGAAAAGTGTGATGGCATGTTCAGTTTTAGTACCTAGAAAATCCATATGAAAGCCCTTTTCACCCAGAACGGATTGAAGAAGCTCTTAACGAAAAGTCCAAGAAACTTATTTCTCTAATTGACAAGCAATGGGATGAGATGGATGAAAAGGCATTATCAACAATTAAACATTCTCTTTCCAAGGATGTTCTTCTAGAGGTATTTCATAAGACTACTACATAGTATTTTGGCTTAAGCTTAGTCAAGTTATATGGCTAAAAGTTTAGCTAACAAACTTCATCTTAAAGAACTTTTGTATACGCTTCATATTGCTAAAGGTAATCCCATCCAATTCATTTTGATGAGTTTAATTCAATTATTATTGACCTATAAAATATATAATTTAAAGTTGATGATGAGGATAAAGTTGTTTTATTAGTTCTCTCTTTACCTTTAACCATTAAGCACTTCCAAGGGAATAATGTTGTGTGGGAACAACATCATATTGTCTTTTGAGGGTGTCGAGTTTGATTTGTCTAAAAAAATTGACTTTCCCGTAATGAAGAAAAAGCTAAGGGATTATCTGCAGGAAAAATGATATAGGATGTAAGTCTGACATAAGTCTAGGTTAAAATCTAAGAGGCATAAATCCAATGTGACCATTCGTTATTGTAAAAAATTTAGGCATGAAATCTCAAGCTACTAGAAAGTGAAAAATAAGAAAGATAGAAAAGAGAAAGGAAAGTCAACTCATAACTCAATGCTAAAGCTATTAATATCAAGACTAATTTTCATGTGATTTTGATTAGCTACTTTTTACAAAAAAAGGAGCAAGTCTAAGTAGGTTCTAGATTCTAGACATACCTGCCATATGTGCCATAAAAGGGACCAGTTTGCCACATATAAACAAGTAAATTGTGGTGTTAAGTTGATGGAAAATGATACATAGTACAAGATTGTTGGTGTAGGTAGTGTTCATATGAAGACCCACGATAGATATAACAAGATGCTGACTAATGTGAGGTATATTCCCATTTTAAAATATAACTTGATTTCTTCAGGCATCCTTGAGTCTCTTGCTTGTGGGTATTCAGCTGAAGGTGGAGTTTTAGAAGTCCCAAAGGGTGTTCTTGTCCCATTGAAGGGAAACAAATATGGTAGTCTAAAATAGATTCTAAGTATTTGAAGGGCTCACCTCACATTAGTTTGGTGTTTGATATGAATAAGACAACATATAATAATGGTGTTAGCTTTGTTGATTCTGAGTACACTAGTGATTTAGCGTAGGCACAAATCTATCTCTGGATGTATCTTTCACAATCAATTGGAAAGCATTGATGCAGTCTATTTTTGTTTTATTTACTCAAAAACAGCATATGTTACACATGTGAAAGAAGCTCTTGATTGTGACTCGAGCTTGGTGTTACACAAAGGACTATTGTTTTGTTTTCTAATAGTAAAAAACAAAGAAATGCCTACAATTTAAGGATTAGTTTCATATTATGAGACATTGTAGTTATGGAAGAAATAGGAGTGAAGAAAGTTCACACATTGGAGAATACTACAACTATGCTTACTAAGCCTCTTCCTATTGTTAAACTCCTGCATTGCTTGGACTTAGTGCCACAGCATTTGAGAAACTTTTTGGGGTTCATGATGATGATGAGTATTGTAGATTTGATCTAAGGTTGAAATTGTTGTGTATGGCGCCCATACAATTAAATATTGGTCCCAATACGCAATATCGGTCGATATTTAGCGGATTTTTGGTCAGCCAATACACGAAATTGGCGATACGCGACGGATTTAGAATTTCACATATTTACCGGCGATATATTGATTATCGACCGATATTTGCCGATATTCTACCAATATTCACCGATATTTGCTGATATTTACTAGTATTTGCTAATATTTATTGTGAAAAAAAATAAAAAATCACACCGCGACAACCACGGCATATAAAATATCGTTTGCGATGCTTCAATACCGCGACACCGCAACCGCAACCGCAATCTCGACCGCGACTGCGATTTTATTGCTTGATGGCGCCTCAAATCCTAAGTTTGTAGGATGAAAATTTAAGTTTTTAGGAGTGCTCCTCAACATGACCATGCTCGAAAGTCACTCACCACAGTTTTGGTTAAACTTGTGTCCACAATTCGTCCCTCTGTCTTGGGCACGCCCATTTTTGAGCTTTCATGTGCTTTTTCTTCGCACAATCTTAGGTTTTTAAGTTTCCTTTATTCTAGGGCTTATATATACATATTATCCTCTTTGTAGTTTCCATACAACACACATAGAGAAAGATATTGAGATTTTTGAGATTTGTCTTCATCCTCTTTGCATAATTTTGGCATTGAAAATTTTAGTTTGTAATTCTTTCTCCTCCATTTATTTTGTGGTACTTTAGGCGAGCCACATACATTATGTATCTTGATTTTTTATTCTTCTTTTTTCTTCTCCTACATCTTCAATCCTAATCGCTCTGGCATATGACTATCACATTTCATGATGCATCTCACATTGCTAGGATCTTTTTGAAAGAAAATGTTAGGTCACATGGTTTGCACTCTTCCATCGTCTTTGGCAAAGATGGTTTAACTTTGTTAGTTCCTTTTGGAAGACTCTTTGGAAATTTATTTGGCACCCACCTAAAATTTTTTAGTGCTTTCCACCCATAAATTGATAGATAAACATAGGTGATTAATCATAGTCTAAGTAAGCTTCTTAGGTGTCTTCTTGGTGAAAAACCTAGTACTTGGAACTTAACTTTAGCTACCTCCGAACTTACTTATGATATCTTTACTAACAAGGCTGCAGGAGAAAGTCCCTTCGAAATTGTTCAAGGTGTTCTGTCACATTTACCTATTGATTTGGTGTCATTGTCTATTGACTCGAGGCCTGATAAATTTGATGAAACTCAGTACTACATATTCATGATTTGCATACCAATATCCAACTTAAAATTGCAGAGTGATGCAAATTACAAACACTTTTTGCCCAAGCTCCAGGGCCTTTTCACATCATAAAGCATCTGATGCTTATTTGCTTGACTTGCCAATTTGTCTATTAGTATTATATTTTATTTTATTTTTCCATGGCTAGCAACTAAGAAGAAGTTTTTAACAAGAGACAGATTATCTTTTTTCGCACATTGATCAATTCTGCCAACTGTCAGCGAGACAGAAACACATGGACTCGTATTATTATTATTGTCCTATTACTGCTGAGGTCTGGAAGAAAACCAGAAGTTGGCTCAGGGTAATGTTAGGAACGTCTCATTGGGAATACTAAAGAAGATGGGCTGCCTGTTTGGTCCTTTATTGCTGGTTTGGGTTAGCTACAGTTATAAATACATAATTAAGTATGCTTAGGGAGAGAATCTAAGTCTGTTAATAGTATGCTGAGTCACCAATTTATTCAGTTATTTGATTGGTCTTTTAGTTAATTAGCTGAGTCATCATCCAGGAATACAGTCAAAGAAATCTACCGACTTTGAAACAGTGACGATAGTAACTTTGGCTTATATCCTAAATACAGTCGAATTTAAGTGTGACATTACCTGGCACAAAGCCGCATAAGAGGTGCCTTTAGAGCTGACACTAATTTATCTGACTGGATCCATTCAATGGATTTGAGCAAGTTCCACATAATTTCCATGCCAGATTTTCCAGCAGCAGATTCCCTAAAGCAAGAAACATCAATACACCAATGACAGTTGTTCAATGGTGGAACTCCACAACTGTTGTTACACCTGAGACTGACTGACAAAAATTATAAGCTAAACAGAACAAACTAGCATGATCCAATCAAACATTGTCCTTCACAATAAATCATAGCTGGATGCATCCAGTCCACTGTGACATATTACCCAACTATTGTAATTAATCAAGTCAAGCTTTCAGTATTGGCAATGGACAGCCATGGATATAACATAATATCTGTGGTCAGACACAATCTATGGTGACTAAATTAACAAGGGAAAGGTCCTCTGTTAAAACTTGGATTTCATCAGTCAAGCCTATCTGCAGTTTACCAATGTCATGAAATGGTTTCCTGTAATAGAATTTCAAGGATAAGATTTACCTCAGCCATAGTACAGCTCAATTTCAAAGATCTACTCAAACTACTTAGCCGTTGCTACCTCCCTGACATCCCATTATACTGAATAAAACACTCACCCTACTGCACTCAGGAGTTCTCTTTCTTCTTCTGGCAGTAAAATATTTTCCCTGAAAGCAGAGCCAACACTCTCTTTGTCCAATGACTCCCCCTGAGCCAACTTTGATTGAGAAGCCAACTTTGACAGAAGCCAATTCATGAACCCAGGTATTGGGCTGATTGTAGCAAATACCTTCATAAGAAACTTAAGTTATCACCATGGTTCAAAGAGAAAATATAGGATATCCATAATAAATCACATCCATACAGGAGAAAGTCTAAATCTGTAGGCAGTAAAACACCTATCTGATAGGAGCAAACCATCATAGTATACGAAATATTTGATCAAATGAACCAAAGGGGTAAAGTTACAGAATAATGTGCAAGTGCTTACAGATATATGAGGCATGTCTCTTTTTACTTCTTCAATTACACGCTTGATGAGAAACTTTCCTAGATCAACCCCTGCCAATCCTGGCTGTAAAGATTGAAAACAATGTGTAGCAAGTCAAACAATAATCAGCTGAATTTCGGTTATGAAAAAGCTATTTAAAAACTAGGCAATAATCATCCTCCACTGCTTTCCGTCAAATGCATGAAGCACAAGAGTAAGAGAAGGTGGAGAAACCAAAAGGTTAACTTCAGTACATGCATTGTATTGAATTAAAGCGAAACACAAAAGGGGAGGTGGGCCCATGAAATAAGCTAAACTATGACTACAAAAAGAAACAAAAAGGAAAGTCAAACATGTTAACTCATGACCAAATGGATTCAGATACCAAATGCCTTGATCTTGGAAAAGAGAAAGATATTCACAGAAATACTTCGATGCAACAAATATTATACCTAAGCCATAAGCCGTTGCACATATGTCATATAGTTACCTGAGTGGATGAAATTGAATAGAATAATGCACATGTTGCATCATATTCTGGTATGGGAGGAACATCCCACAGAACATCCTGATGTAGTAAAGACAAAATACAAAACTCAAAATGGGAAAACAGCAAGAGAAATGCATGATTTTAAAAATAAATTATAAAGTGATCACCTGAATAGTCTGTACTACATTGTTAACAAGAGCCACCTCAATGAAGATTAAAGGTTCACCTGGAACATTCTCAAGACCAGATTGGTGATGATTTAAGGTATTCAAATGAATTAATAGGCAAAAAGGAGTTCGGGGATCAATACTGAAAATACAGGAACACAAACACAGGACAATTATGAACAAGAAGGCCAATCAAGCATATTTTATAGATATAAGGTATTTTTATTTATTAATGAATGACCATTGCAATGAGAATACTACAAAAATCATCACCCACCTAATCTAACTAATCCAACTAACTCCTTAACAGAATCTCCTCAACAAAAATACATGTACACAAATACAAAAATACAATTGATAATACAATATGCACATTTATAATTCAAGTTCAGCAGAAGCTTGGGAAATTCTGCATCATAAATGTCACACAAATTATTTTTTATAAACCTATCTGTGTGAAACATCACCAAATCAAAGAAATACAACAGCTAGCTCAAGGAAGTGTATGTATGATCTGTCTTCAATTAGTAGCAGAAGCTCTCAATTAAGATTCAGGAGGAGAAGGAAAAACTAAAAAGACACTGTCTTCAGGAGGGAAACGAAGACACTTTACAAATTACACCAGTAGAGAAGAAATAGCTAACCAGGAATTGAAGGATGCAGATATCCAAAACACCGTCGACCTACTCCAAGTCTCCTCTTGAGATCAAGAAGACTACTAATAGGATGCACAGCCTTCAGAGAAGATCTCCATCAAAGTCAGGACAATGATTAACCAATCATTTTCAAGGCTAAAAGTAGCAAGATAAAAGAAATCTGGACCTCATGTGCAACAATCTTCTCCAGCAATGAAGCAGGATCGTCCCATGTTATATGATGAAGCTCTAAAGATGCAGGGCTAAGCCATGTAACAATCTTCTCCTTTAAGTAAGAGTCGAGCGCTCGCAAAGCTGCAATATTTTCACCCCTGTCAAAGCAAAATGCCAGAAATCTGAGATCAAAAGATGCAAACTCTATATTTTTCACTGTCTAGCACAGAGATTATCCATTAGAGGAGTTTTTGGGTGGGATATTATTCAATTCTACACCATATAAATAAGAATATCATAAGATTCAAAAGTCACGAGTGTCATGTGAACACAAGTACTACCCACAAATGAAACTAAGGCTACTGAATATGATCTTACATGATTATAGAAAGAATATCAGCTCGAAGATCAGACAGGAACTTCAGTCCTCCAGGATGTGTGTTTAATCTCTCAAAAAGGATCTCATAATTTGGCTTGAGAGCATGCTTCAAATTTCTCTCAATTCGATAGTAAGCAGACAGCAATGCTTCCTCATCCACTCCATCCTGGCCACCATGATCTAATAAAAAAACAGCAACAAGCCTCTAATTGATATCTCATCTATTGCAGTAAAAAAATCAAGAAATGGTGGCAACACATAAGTACTCATTTCATCAGCATAATGATTAGCAAAGTAATGGCGAATCTCTTTGCTGCAGTAAACAACCTCAAAGGAAGGGGAAAAAATATAGAAGGCATCCACCAATCAGCACAACAAAGGACTCACCATTAGAATGCTCGAGGCCGATATACTGTTTCATTAATTCACGAACATGTGATCTATTAAGATCATAGCCTTTAGCAAGTATCAGCAGCAAATTGCGCCGGTCTTCGTGAGACAGGCAATAATAACCCTACATTTTTAGAATTAAAAACACGCAAGTCTAATAAAACTCCATCCGAAATCACAAGTTGACAACCAACATTTTCTAGAGCAAACAAAGAACAAGCGCAATTTAACCAACCGACCTCAGAGAAGTTATCGAGCACGGAATCCAAGACTCCTGTTTTGTTCATCAAAATCGCTGAACGCATGGCTTCCCTCACAATATCAAATCCTCTGAAAATCGAAGCACGCCATTGCGCCGAAAAAAGGGGGAATGATGGAACTTAACAATAAATCCGAGGAGGGAACTAAAAAATGGAGTTTGGAATGTTTGTGATTACCGTTCAATCTTAGATGAAGATTTGAGCTTATCTGTGCTTGAAACGTTGGTTCCTCCATCAAGACCTCTTTGTTGACAGTACTTGTCATCTAAAGTCTTAGCTTCAGAGTTCGAAGCCATCCTGTTCACCTCGTTCTACAAATTGAGGACAGTACGTGTGTAATAGATAAGAAGTTTAAATCAGTTTTGGATGTATGAATTCAAAGGCGAAAAGCCATACAAAATTTCGAAATGGTGATGAAGAATGCTTACTATAGCAGTCGTCGGAAGAGAAAGACAGGATGAATTAGGACCGGAAGGTGAAGAAGAAGGCTTTTGAATTCTGGTTCGCATCAAAAGTGCAAGACCTTTTCTGTTCATCTTTTCTATTCGGACATCAAAAAATTGAAAAGAAACAAAAGAATCGTTCCAATTCCATGTGTCTTGCAGTTTGCACATCGCTCTCCTCGTCGGACATGTTTGTACACTAAACACGCTGTTCTTCTTCACCCCTCTTCAGTTCAACCGCTTTTGGTGCTCATTTTATTTTTACATCCCGTTTCCGTTATTCCCTTTTGCGTAGGCAATCTTGGACCTTACTCGTACTACGTGGAAGCTCGTGTATTATTAGATAAAAAAAATCGATTAATTATTTCATTAATAAAAATATATAAATTAACAAAATAAAAGTAACTATACATTCATTATACAATATTTAAATATCACAACGTGAATAATTAAGCAACTATGGAATTATTATTATTATAGATAAAATAAAATAAAATAAAAAAACTCTTAGAATAAACTTGTTTTATTTTAAGACTAAGTAATAAAAATGTTTTTCTCATTTTAAAATTTCAAATATATATAATTCAAGCATATAAATAGATAAATAGAAAAGCTAATGAAAGAACCCATGTAGAACAAAACAATTCTGTATCATTCTCATTTATTTCATACTAATATTGTATAAACCTGTTTATGTTGATTTTGACTTGCATTGAAGGCACAAACTAGTTCACTTACAACTTTTTATATTTCTAAAACGCTAGAAGAAATAACATGTGTTCTTAAGAGAGATTTGTGAGGACTCTTCCCTCTTCTTGTATTCTTTTGATCATCTTATCCAAACAAGTCTATTATTGAGTGTTTCTACTTATCAAAGTTGTATTCTTGATTTCTTCCATGAACATCCAATGGATGAATTCCCTACACTAACAAACAATGATGTCACCTTCAACGGGTTTGTTTTCCTTTGTATGACTAAGTCTATTAATGATGCATTGTCTAAAGAGGTGGAGTAGGAGAAGCTATAGAGTGTTACGAACAAGGTGGGAGTTGAAGTTGATTTAGATGAGGCAACCCTTATATTAGAGCACCCACCATCCCTAAAGTGAAGGACTCTAAAGACTTAGTGGAGTAAAGGGGTGTTGTTCCAAGCAAAGCATAAAGGAATGTGAAGGCTCTCATCATATATGGTTTTAAGAAATTAGTTGGTTATGACTTATTTATTATAGAATGTTGTTGTTAATGTGCAAAAACTAGCATTTTAACTGAAAGCTATTGCTAGTACTAATTTTTTGGTGTAGTGTGTTGCTATGGAGGAAGCGATACAATCTCTTTGGAAGAGTCAACTATTGGATAATGTTGGTTCACTAGTAGATCTTTTGCTAGATGTGTAATATCCCACACTCTTATGTAATGGATGGGTGAGAATTTTTGTCAAAATTTGGGACTTTGATTTTAATTTAATATTATGATTTGATTTAGAATACAATTTAATTTGAAATCATGTTGGAAAATGAAGTTTATTGAGTTTTACACACAAACCCATTAATTGGTTCCTTGAACCGATTGACTGGTTTGTTGATTTAGCCAAATTGGGTTCCTCGACCAAACCGATTGACTAATTAGGAAAACCGATCGGTTGGTGGATATACAGTCGACTGGTAGACCCAATTTGATTGACTAGTTTGTCGAACTAATCTTATTTCTCGAGCTAGATTTTTTTTTAAAAAAAAACCTTACACTAAATGGAGTCGTACCAACTCATATTGATTGTTCCTAAGATATTCCTAACCATTTTCATGATGAGTTTAACCCAAAATATTGCCTCGATTTATTCTGGAGGTTGATTGAGATACATGAGGGAGAGAGGTGAACTTAGCCATTGTCTTCTTCCTCCTTTCTCCTCTACCTGTTTCTGAGATTAATTACATTAACCTCAGGCATGCTTCTAAGTAGCTAGAAGATTCCTTTCATACTAACCTCCTATTTCTTCATTGATGTATGATAATTATGGCTTATTTGACCTGAGGTCCCTAGGGTCACCAATTGATCTTAGGAGACTAGATTAGCAAATTCTAGACAAATCTATCCATTTTAATCAAATTCAAACCATCAATAGTAGGGTTTCGAGTTGCCTTCTAAACCCTTTGTGTGTTCCCTTCAATTGGTTGGCTATAAATAGCCCCAATCATCCCTACAATTCACTTTCTTTTAGCCATCAAACTTCCCTAAGTCATGCATTCTCCTCTCTTCTTTCCACACTTTGAGCACTTGCCAATTTGTTTTGCACACTCTCCTAATCCTATCTCTAGCTCTATATTTTTTTTTAATTGATAAGTAAGGGAGATTTAGATTTTAGGAAAAGATTGAGTAGCCTAGTTGAGCTTTCTCTAGGTTTATCTCAATGGCATGTCCTTATTCCCTTCTATTTTCTTTTTCAAAATTTGATGAAATTTTGGTATAATATCAGTGTTAAGATTTTGGCTTTTAGAGTTTTAAGGGTTGAAGTTTCACAAATTTAGAAAATTCTATTTTTAAGTGGATTTAGCCTACATCAAGTGAGTAATTCTTGGTATTAAAATTTTAGCATGTGTTTTTCATGAAAAGTGATATCCTAGTTGGTTGATACATAGTGGTATAAAGAAATGCAATTATATGCATGAATTGCCTACTTAAATGGCATAGATTGATTAATGAGCACGAAAATGGGTAAAGTAGGCTATGGTGATGTTATGGTATATATATAATATATGTATGTATATATATATATATATAAATAAATATATATATAAATATATATATTATATATATATATATATATATATATATATAAATATATATATGATAGTTTAGTTAAAAACATGTTGGTTGATGTTGATACATGTCCTAATGTGGTTAGAAATGATTTTTATGCAATAATGTGCATGAAATTTGTGAATTGGTGCTATGGTAGAGAAAACTGATCAACCAGTTAGGTCAAATCGATTGATTAGTTCTTAGAACAATTGACTAGTTGACCCAACTCATCGACTAATAAACATGTAGAGACCTTGATCCTACTCTCTTTTTAAACCCATTGACTAGTTTTGCAAAACTAATCGACTGGTCTATGAAGAATTGACTCATTTACCTAAACTGATCGACCGGTTTGAAGAAAGCATGGTTTGATTAAGTTAAATAGATCGACTGGTCAACCCAAACCAATTGACTAGTTGGGCTAGATCGATCTACTAATTCAGCTAATTTACTTAATTTGTTCCTTTTAAGTTTAGTTATGCTTTGAGATCATGATTGGTATTATATCATGGCTATTAATGAGATAAAATACATATTTTAACATGGATTATTGGCCTAAGTAAGGGATTAAAATGGATCAAATCTTATGGCATATATTATGAGTAATGTAAAGGTTAAAGGTGTACTTCACTTATGATAAGTGATAATATGGAGATAAGAGTAATGGAAATCAATAAGTGTATGACTTAAATCATATGGTGGATATAACTAAATTTGGCCAAGGATAATTGGATACCCACATGGTTGGGAAAAATGAAAGTGAAAGGATTAATAAGGTTTAATACGGAAATTTACCTTAGTTGCTTGTATGGGCCCTGTATGATCACCTATCCTTATAAATAAAACACTAATTACTTAAAGTGAAAGAAAGTTGAGTTGAGTATGGTATTGGGTTACCCAATCCTCGATTAGTTAGGAGGGTTAGTCTGCCTTTGGGTGGGATCCTAAGAGGTCCTAATACCTTACCTACTCTAAACACTAATAATGTACTGGGGGTATCGATACTAAAGGGTTTGGTTACCTAAGTGGTTGGCTTCAACTTGGACTTATGTCCACTTGGTGATTGGATTTGGCCTAGACTTTATACTCCTTTTTGGATAGGCTTCCATGGTATATGAGACCATGAGGTGGTGCACAGTCCATTGTTAGTTGATAATAAAATATGGTTGGTAATTACTGGTTAATAATTATGAATGATAATCAAATGAACAGTTGAATATTAGCTATGAAAGGAATTAATGATATGGTTAACCAGATGGTTAAAGTTAGCTTATGCACTTAATTAACCAATTATGGTATGGAACATTGATTACAGTGTTTGGCCTATATCTTACATGGATAAATGGATGGCATATCTTAATAAAATTGGATAAGTGGAAATAACTCTAGGGGTTGTTGGGCTACTCTATAATATTGCTCATACAAATGGTTATGCGAAAGTGCTATGGTATACTAAGCATGATGTTTATACTGTGATGATTTTGAATATGATGGCATGTGTTATACATTCTTACTCATATTCATAAAGTCCTACCATGATGCATGTCACATATTATGATAAAGTATCATGCTTATATACATTGAGAGAGAAACTTATCTTACTTAGTATGTAGAGTACTGAAGTGCCCGTTTGCTTGGTTACTTGTTCATTCCGAGGAATAGAGGACCACGTACAGGTCTTTGGGGATGACCAGTAAAGGGGCTACCTTAATTGGGTTAAGGCTTATGAGTGAGAAAATCAGGAAGGTTTTGATGGGTCTATAGAGGACCATGATATTTGTTTTGGGCCTTATACCCCAACCCATGTTTTGTAATTTCATACTTTAATATGTATTATGTAACAATTTAATCAAAACCCATTAAGGGTGCTTGTTGTAAACATTTTGGAATCGTTTAAGTTAAATCATTATTTATGCACTTTGCTATTTTAGTGTTTTGATGGATTAGTCTTGTATTTGATATGAGGTAGGCGGCGGGCGTCTAACCCATGTTAGGTATAGCAGTAACACCCTGTTTTTATAAGTGTTTTATGCTTCTACAACAAGTTTTAACAAATTTTTTTGGTAGTGAAAAATGGGGTTGTCACAAGATGTTCATGACGTTATGTTTGAGGTGAACAAGCTAAAATTTATGGTGAAACCTGAGTTTAAGATGAAAGACTAAAAGCCATAGAGAAGATACTCGGCATGGAAATCATATGAAATCAAAAGTAGAAGTGTCTTTACTTGTTATAAGAATAGTATGTAAATAATACTTTATAGAGGTTTTATATGAAGGATTCTAATGCTATAAAATCTCCATTAGCAAAGCACTTCAAATTTTCTGATTTGGATTGCCCTAAATATAAAGATGAGGGGATTATATGACCATAGTTTCATACTATAATATTATGAGATATGTGATATACATGTGTTATGTACTAGATCTAATATTACTCATGTTTTGAGTGTTGTGAACAAATAAATCTTAGGAAAAGATATTAGTAAATAATGAAGTAGATTTTGAGGTACTCGAAGGTAATTACATTAGCTTGTATAGAGTATGGGAGGTTAAGTGACATGTTGAATAACGTTATCCACTTTGATAATGGTTTTGATCTTGATATTTGGGAATCCACTAATATAAGTGTTTTATCTTGATGTTCCTACAATTAATTGAAGATCATCATTGTAAGAGACGATTGTGTGGTCCACTACTCAGGCTAAGTAGTTGTTTATAACTAAGGCTTTTCAAGAAGTCATATGGCTTGAAGGGTTAGTTCATAATCTTGGGTTAGAACAAGATTGTGAAAGCCCATATTTTTTTGGGGGAAATTGAAATGCCCCGAAATTTCTAATTTTATTATTTATTATTAAATAAGATTTTATTATGAAAATTAATTAAATAAGTTATTTTTATTAAAATAAAAGGAAATTAATTAGGACAAATTAATAAGAAATTTATAAGTATTTTAATTAGAGGAAATTTGAGTATTTTAACTAATTAAGGATTTTATTTTAAAAATTAATTAAATAAATTATTTTATTTAAAATAAGAGGGAGAAAATAGTTTCAAATTAATAGGAATTTTATAAATATTTTAATTTATTAAACTTAGGGTGATTTGCTAATTAAAATGGAATTTATGGAAAATATTTTAAAAATCCTAATTTAGCCTAAAATGGGATTTAAATATTTTTATTTTTAAATATTCCAAATATTTTAATTAATTTAAATACCCAATCTAATTATTTTTCCTTTTTCCCTTTTCCTTTTTCCTTTTCTTTCTTCCTTTTTCTTTCTTTTTCTTTCTTTTTCTTTTCTTTTTCTTTTCCTCTCCTCTGACTTGGGCCAGCCCAGTAGCCCAAGCCTTTCTTTCCTTTTCTTTCCTTTCTCGCCGCCCAAATCCCCTTCTGTTTCTCCTTCAGCGCGGCTCGACCCTAAAACGCCGCTCCTCATCCTTTATTCCCCAAAAATGCGTCATTTTATTTAAAAGAAATTTTAACCATCACCCAACCGGCTCCCTTTTTTTCCTTTTCTTTCTTTTCTCCCCTGAATTGTCGGTTCGCCCCCTTTCTTTCTTCTTCTTCCTTCGCACCTACCCAGCCCCGCCGACCTTCACACTTGTATCCGCCGCCCGTCCCTGAATTTTTGCTGCTAGTTACGCACTATTCACCATCCGTTTTGTTCTCGCATCTTCCCCTTTTTTTCGGCAACCCATTGACCCAAACCACTTCCCCATTCCTCGCACGATCTCCCTCTCCTCTGGCCACTTGCAGACCACGACCGAGAATGTGTGTCGGCTGTCCTCGTCGGCTTGTGCCCACTCCTGCCTACCACTCCCCCACTTTGCCTTTGACCATAACTTCCTTTCAAGCCTATAAATACACCCCATAGGAGCGTTGAGTCAAATTTTTGGTTGAAGTTTAGAAAATACCTCCCTTGGTGCCACCGCCCCTATAGACGCCACTTCCGCCGCCTCCGGCTAACACCGTCGCTTGTTCTGGCCACTCGTGCATTCTTTGCACCACCCCCTAACTAATTGTGCCTTCCTCCTCCCTCGATTACTCCTGCATGAGCCACCCTGGCCGTACAAAGTTCTCTCCTCAACCAAACCATTTTCTGCCACCGCCACCCCTCGAACCACTATTAGCCACCTCCTCCGCCTCTTCTGCCGCTTCTTTTACCTCTCAAATTATTCTGTAGACCACCCTCTACCTTCCCCTACCCTTCTTTTCCTCTTCCTCCCTTTCTCTCCTTCTTCTCCATTCGGCCACCACCATCACCGCTGTGCGCCGCCACCTCCATTCTGCTCCTCTACCTCTAGGCATTCTTAAATAGCCCAACTTCCACCTCCATTCTCCCTATCTTTTTCTTAGCATTCAACTTTTCCCTTTTTCTTCTCTTTTTCCGACCACCGCCGCCACCGCCATGCACCATCGCTGGTGCCACCCCTCACCACCAGCCTAAGGTTGAACCCTAGACCCTCTCAGCCCTTTTCTCTATTTTTACAAGCCTTAAATTATTTTATTTCATTTATTCTATTATTATTATTATTATTATTATTATTATTATTATTAATTTTTTTTGTTATTCTGTTGAGCGTCGAAGCCCTATTATATGTTTAATTTGATTTTATTATTATTATTATTGTTATTATCTTTATTATTAATACTAATATGTTGTTATTATTATTATTATTATTATTTACTATTTCAAAATTGTTATGATTATTATTTCAGTATTATTATTACAACTACCTTACCATTAGTGTTGCTATTATTATAATTATTTTTATTGTTGTTGTTATTATTATTATTATTATTATTATTATTGTTGTTGTTGTTGTTGTTGTTGTTGTTGTTATTGTTATTATTATTATTTTAATAAGTTTATTATTATTCAATGTAGGGTAGAAACCCTAATTTATTTTATCTTCGATTATTATCCTTACTATTATTACCATTATGGTCATTATTAATTTTTGTAATATTACTATTCTTGTTAATATTAACTTTGATATTATTTTTAGTATCTTTACTATTATTATTTTAGTATCATTATTATTATTATTAGGTTAAAGTTTTCAACCTTATATTATCAACTTTTATAATATTTCTAATATTTCTATATCTTTAGCAAAGTTAGTAATTAGTTAATGTTATTCTATTAATATATTATTATCTTGCTAAAAACCTAGTCTTATAATAAGTTAGTGATTAATAGTATTTTGATAGGAGGGAGTCTAATTTTAGCTTTTCCCTCATAATAGGTGAAACTAATCAAAGCCCTAAGGAGGCGTAGGAGCATGCTACAAGACCGGCGTCTTTTTAGGTAAGGGTGTTACTAAGGCCTATTGTGTGTTGATGTACATTAAATGCCTTGTATGTTATGCATCCTATGTTCATTACGATAATTATTTCGTATGTTAATATATGGCATACGTATTATGTCTCTATGATGAAATATTGTGGTATATGATGATATGTGTTGTGACCCTATAAGACATGCATGTGAGGAGGTATATAAGTGGTGTTGTGTAGGAAAAGGTTGAAAATGGAAAATGGGAAGTAAGTTGACTAAAGGGGAAATGAATTGACCTAAGTAATTTAATGATCTATGAGTGGATGAATAAAATGGGGAATTTAGGGTTTTGTGTGGAAGAATTTAATTTATGATTTTGTATGGGAGAATCAAAATTATGGTTTTATATAGGAGAATCTAATTTATGGTTTCGTGAGGGAGAATCTAATTTAAGGTATTGTATGGGAGAATCTAATTTATAGTTTTGTATGATTTTGTGTGAGAGAATTTAATCTATGGTTTTGTATGGAAGGATATAATGTAGGGTTTTGTATGGATAAATCTTTGGGTTTTTATATGGTTTGAATTTAGGATTTGGTATGGATGAATCTCAGGTTTTATATGGTTTGAATCTAGGGTTTGGTATGGATGAATCATTGGATTTGTGTGGAATGAATTTAAGGTTTTGCATGACGGAATCTTGGGTTTTGCATGGTGGTATTAATGGTTGTATAGTGGTATTAGGGTTTGGATGGTGGTATTAATGGTTGGATGGTGGTATTAGGGTTTGCATGGTGGAGTTAGGGTTTTGCATGGGAGTTGATGATTGCATGGGATTTAGGGTTTGTATGAAAAGTTCGAGAAGTTGCATGGGATGTGTAAAGTTTGCATGGGAGTGAAATTTACGTATGAATGGTTGATTTGGGAAATAAGGAAGGTAATGTAAGTATTATTTGGGTGGTTGAATATTTTGGATGAAAAATAGTACGTGGAGATTATATAAGGGTTAATAGGAGACCGAACTAGGGTTTGTGTGGACAATTAGGGTTTGTTGTGGTTGCTTATAATTTTTGTATTATCATGTGTATTTGGTGATTAAATGTAATTATGATGGTGGAATTTTATGATTGTGATGTGTGAAGTATAAAGAGAATGATTCGTGCATGTCCATGGTGAATGCTTTTGAATAAGATAATTAAGACATTAATCATGTAAAGTGGAAGATGTTGAGTCGGGACCAGACCGATCCACTGTCATAATAGTGGTAGGGATTGTTTCCCTCGTGACCGATCCACCGGCTAAAATAGTGGCAGGTCATGTACCCTAGCGACCGATCCACCGGCTATAATAGTGGGGATCCCGAGCTCAACAAAATCAAACCTTACAGTTGCTAAGACATGGGAAAGACACTAACTACTTACAGTGGAACACCGTACGAGAAGGGGCCAGACCGATCCACCAGCATAAAATAGTGGCAGGGTATGTTACCCTCGCGACCGATCCACCGGCTAAAATAGTGGCAGGGTATGTACCCTCACGACCAATCCACCGGCTAAAATAGTGGGTTCCCGTATTCATGTGGACTTGATAAAGAACATGGCGTGAATTGATTTCTAATAAAAGAGTAATTAAATAAATAATCTGGAATAAGTATGTACTTTATGTGTGGCCTTGATCATTTATAAGCGGTATAATTTCTTCATGACTTTATGTACTATATGTGTGGGTTTGAAAGTGTAAGTTGACTATTGTTTTGCATGATTTTATATGTTTATGTGTTGGCCTTAGTGCTCGGGTTACCTTACTCAGTACATAGCATACTGATTACCCATTTCATGGGTGCTGCTCATTCCCACGAGTAGTATGCCCTTATGACTTTGTGTAGGTGGGCGAGACATCCGGCGGGGATTGAGTGTTGAGCATGTTTTGGCTCAAAGTTCGAGAGAGTTGTGGCCATATTTCCATCTTTATGTGATTCTATTTCCTTTTGTTATTTCTTCCATATCAAATTTATCCTCTTTAATTTATTACTTGTATTGAGTATTTCTAATAAATCTTTTATTGATTGTAAGATTATTCCCTTCAAGAAATTTTGATTTTGCCATCTGATTTCTATCTTATTATTGATTGTAAACTTTTATGCGTACTCTGATTTTTGTTTTACTACTGTTTAATGCTTATTTGTAGTATATATTGTTTGATTTATAGTTGATTACTCTTTTCTTTTAGCCTTAGCACTTGTACTGAAACAGTTGGAGAGAACCGGTTTGGTACTAAGTGTGGCTGTAACATCCCAGAATTCACGAGTTTTGATTTAAGTATTTCTATCTTAATTACTTCTGTCTTAAAAAAAAGTAGTAAATTTTGGGGTGTTACAAAAATAATAATAATAATAAATGTGAGAGTTTATTTCTATATATAAATAAATAAATAAATAAATAAAGTATTTAAGTGAAAGTACCGATTTTTATGGCAGAGGGAAAATAAATAGAATATATGAGAAAAATTATTTTTTATAAATAGTAGATAAATTTATTAGGTAACAAATTCTTAAATGATAAGGTTATGTTTTAATTACAATATTTATTGGTGGTAAAAGATAATATATTAATGGGTCAAGAATAAGCTGAGAACATATTATAGTTATCTACTAAATATTTTGTTACTTAATTGATCTTTAAGAAATAAGATTGATTTATAGTTGGTAATGGTAATTACATTTGGTAAGAATAGTAAGTTATGATGGTTATCTAATGTATATGATAACTAAAATAATAAATTGATAGAGTTAAATTGATTTTCTAACTTATGTGTTTCAATTAAACCTAACTTATTTCTAATCTTTGAAATGCATATACAGGGAGAAAAGTTAGTAAAACCAAATATGCATACCTGCAACCTTCCTACCGCTAAAAATCATGGAACTGTAAGGCATTTTGTTCTAGTCTAGACTACTTCCAAATCTAATTTCCTCATAAGAAATATGTATTTCTTTATATTTAATTAACCTATCAATATAGAAAGTATAACCTATGCACTGCTCCATTTGCTTAAAGAGAGAGATTATTCTTGTTTGTCATTGATCACGATCAATTGATTGGTTTATCATCTATGATGATCAATTGACTGGAGTCTTATTAACTCCATAGTAACATTTCTCTAGATGGATTTTATTCCTTGTTTTATTGCTACTCATCGCTTCCATTACTGCCTATGAAGCCTCCACACTACTATTTTGTGTTTTCATGTCTATTCCATGATATTTTACCCCAAGAATAGGAAAATCAAGTAATTTTTAATTTTTCTTGTTGTTGGAAAATAATATACACAATAATAGCAATTATGAGGTAAATTTATGAATCTAAATTAAGATGCAAAAATACTTATCGAAAGACGTTGTCGTGCTACGAATAAAACGCTGCCCTAAAGGGAATTATGGTTGAACCTCTAGTGTAATTCTGTAATGTCGGTTCGCCTCAAAGTTTAACACAAAGACCCTTCAATATCATACAATTAAGATTGAAGGGTATGGAAATCACAAAAAATTTCCCCAGTAAATGTATTTGAAAATCAAGATAGGAGAATGCTCAGTTGTGTTCATACTTTTACTGAGTAAAATACAATAGTATATAGAGAACAACAACCTACCCACCCATATCCACCAATGATGCATTAAAAGTGTGTGTTGAAGTATTCACACTAGGAAATAAATGTCCACCAACGATGCATTAAAAGCATGCATTGAAGCATTCAAAGTTGGAAAGAAACATCCACCAATGGTGCATTAAAAGCGTGTGTTGAATCATTCAAAGTGGGAAAGAAATGTCCACCAATAGTGAATTAAAAGAGTGTTAGAAGAGTTTAAAGTGGGAAAGAAAAATCCCCTAATGGAGCATTAAAAGCATGTGTTGGAAGTGTTTAAAGTAGGAAAGGACCATTAATGAAGACCAACTAAGAAGAGAAGGATAAAAACATAATACATTTTTAGTAAAAAAATAAAATAAAATTGGGCTTAGGCCTACTACAACCTTAACCTATCCATCCCAGCTTGAACCGGTCAGTTAGATGGATGGCAGTGGTGGGGGGCATGCATGTATGTAGTATTAAGTCTAGCCTATTACCTCTATAAAACAACTCAAATCAATAACTCAGGTACCAAGGTGGGTAGAAGAGTATTTAAGTTAGAAAAAGTTTTTCCTTCCTACCAATGTGGAATAAGAAAAACTCACACCAAGAGCAAAAACAGACTAAAATTTATACTATTTTCCAACAATCCCCCGCCAAGGGCAAAAGAAAACAAAAACTGGGCAAAGAAGGAATAACACTTAAATATTAATGTCTTGAACTACCTTAACTGTAATTGAGACCTCCACAATACATGTCTAATTCTATAATTTCCATGATGATAAAATAATTGAGCTCTTTCAATGGCCATGTACACACTTTAGATACTCATGAGTGCTCTAGAAAAACAGCCTTAGTCTTTTATATAAGGCAGCTGCACCTTCACATTTATCTAGGTGAATCCTCTAAGTGTATCTAATAAGCAATACCATACTAGGCTATGAATTAATTAAGAGCATAACAATGATCAACCTTAGTTATATCCAATAGAGAGTTCATCAAGTATGTCTCATTAAGACCGCCTAAATTAGGGCTATTAACTCATTTAGAGACTAAACTCTACCTAATAAAACACTATCACCTGCTATAGGGACGAGAATATAGTGCAATAGAGTAATTACATAGCTTCATTTAACCACTAATTATATAGCTTCATTTGACCACTAGTGGTATCCACCATACTTTTCTCAACTCAGAGGCTTAAGACCCATCCCTCTCAATTATTTAAAGATAACTCTCCTTGTTAGAACCTTCATAAGAGGATCTGCCAGCTTTCTTTCTAATCTAAAAACTCTAAGGAGATCACACTTTTCCTCAATTGTTATCTTGTGGAATTGTGTCTCACATGGATTTGTCTCCTTTTACCATTATACACACCATTTTTGGAAACACAAATAGCTTCTTATGAATTACAATACAAGGAAAGTAGCACATTAGGTTTCCTCTACAATGGTATATTGGCTAGTAGGTTTCTCAATCAATTTGACTCTTTACCAGCTAACTCAAGGGTAATAAACTTGGACTCCATTGTAGACCTAGCAATACAAGTTTGCTTGGCAGACTTCCATAACACAACTCCTCCTCCTAGTGTGAAAACATATCCACTTGTGGAACTAATCTCATCGTTATCTAAAATTCAATTAGCATCAATAAATTCTTCTAACATAGTAGGAAATTTACAATGCAAACAACAATCCTTAGTACCCTTAAGTTATCTAAGTAAATAATGAAGTGCAGTCTAATAATCTCTATCTAGGTTATGAGTATACTGACTTAATTAGCTCATAGCATACGTAATGTTAACTAGAGTATAGTTCATGAGGAACATCACACTACCTATAATTTTAGCATATTCTTCTTGTGAAACACTATAACCTTGGTTCTTTTTCAAATGAATACTAAGATCATAGGGAGTATTCATAGGAAATTCATCATGACAATCAAACATTTCAAATATTTTATCAACATAGTGTGGCTGACTTAAGGAAAAACCATTCTCAGTTTTTTTTTCATTTTAATATCAAGAATTACATCAACTTTTCATAGATCTTTCATATCAAAGTGAGAAGAATAAAATGATTTGGTATCATTTACCATAGTCACATTATTACAATGAATTAGCATGTTATTGACATATAAGCATATAGTCACACAATCATGTCCAAACATCTTGGATCGAACATAAGAATTAGATCCACTTACCACAAAACCATCACTCACTAAAGTTTGGTTAATTTTTTCATACCATTGTTTAGGAGCTTGTTTAAAGCCACACAATAACTTTCTTAATCTACGCACTTTATTCTCCTAACTCTCGAACACATAGCCCTCTAGCTGCTCCACATAAATTTCTTCTTTAAGGTCATCATTTAAAAATGCAGTTTTGGCATCCATATGATGAACTATAAGTCCATGGATATCAGATAAGGCAACTATAGAACTTATAGTGGTAATCTTACTTACAAGAGAATAAGTATAAAAAAAGTCAACATCTTTCTTTTGTTTATTACCTACAGCTACCAAACAAGCCTTAAACTTATCTATGGTTCCATCGGTTCTCAATTTCTTTTTAAAGACCCATTTACATTTGATTAGTTTACTCCCTTTACGCATGTCAACTAAATCCCATATGTGATTATACATTATTAAATCTAACTCATTTTTAATTGCTTCTTTACATAAGCTAGCATTAACTAAAGTTACTACTTTATTATATGATTTAGGATCTTCTTCCATCAAATAAGTTGATACAAATTCCAAATTAATTTTGTTAAGGTAATCATTTTCGATTACGAAAGCTGTATCAAAATTAGGCCAAAATATAGTTTCTATCCTTCATCTTTTACTTCTCCTAGGTTCATGCACATTATCATTCATATCTTTAGATGAAAAAGGCATAAATAAAGGAATAGAAGAAGCATTAGAGGAACTAGATATATCACATGCATTCTTTCTCACAAAAACACATTCTTAATGAATTTTGCATTTCTAGATTCACAAATTGAGTTATCCTTTAAACATAAGAATTTATATGTAGCACTATTCTAAGTATAACCAATAAATTCCTAGTCAAAAGTCTTTATTCCCAAACTATTTCTCCTTAAGTCTGGTAACGCATCCTTAGCTAATCATTCCCACACTTTCAAAATTGTTAGGTTAAGTGCAAAACCTCTCCATAGATCATAGGGTGTTTTATCTAACTTTTTGTGAGGAGCATAGTTTAAAATATAATAAGCAAATGAAACAACTCCCCCCATATGGTTAGACATACCCAAACTTAATAGCATAGCGTTCATTATTTCTTTTAATGTTAAATTTTCCTTTTAGCTATGCCATTTTGCTACAACATATTAGGGGCACTAGGTTGGTGAATAATACCATGACTATCACAAAATTCTTTTAGAAATCTAGTTCCATATTCACCACCCTTGTCAGACCAAAGCCTCTTTATCTTATGGTCTAATTAGCTCTTGACTTTTGCTTTATATTTTAGGAATATACCTTCGGTCTCATCTTTAGACCTAAGGAGGTAAACTTTAGCATATCTTGAGTAATCATCAATGAAGTTCACATAATACCATTTATCTCCTCTACTCTTGATGTTCTTAAAATCTGCTAAGTCCCTATGGACTAGTTCAAGTAGCTCATTTGTTTTATTTGTGACATGTTTAAATGGCTCTCTAGTAAACTTAGCTTCCATAAAAATAGGACACTTCTCATAATTAGTGTCCATCACTAGGGCTGTAAATGAGCTGAGCCAGTTCGGTATTCGGCTCGGCTCGGCTCGTTAAAAGCTCGGTTCGGCTCGTTCGTTTAATTAAACGAGCCTCAAAATGAGGCTCGGGCTTGGCTTGTTTATTAAACGAGCCGAGATCAAACAGGGAAAAGCTTGGCTCGGTTCATTTTTTGGCTTTGGCTCGTGAGCTCGGCTCGGTTCGGCTCGTTAAAAGCTTGGTTCGGCTCATTCGTTTAGTTAAACGAGCCGAGCCCAAATAGCATTTTAGGCTCGTTTAGTTAAATGAGCCGAACCCAAACCTGGGGGTATTCGGCTCGGCTCGGCTCGTTTACAGCCCTATCCATCACATTAATTAATTTCAAACTTTTAAGTTTATTTAAGGAAGATATGTTCACATGCCCTATCCTACAATGCCAAATATCAACAAACTCATACAAATAAGCAAAACCAATAGAAGTCATTTCATTTAAATAAAATGGAATAATGTTCAGTGTCAACAGACCATAAGCTAAATATCCCTCTTCCAACTGATACCTCATTCTTAGTTATTACTTTATAAACATTAAATACGAGTTTCATGCAGCTCTAATCAATAAACTGCTAAAAACCAAGTTCCTATAAAGGGAAGGTACAAAGTAAACATCATTTAAATATAATTTCCTTCTAGAAGAAATTTTTAGTAAAACCTTTCCTCTACCAAGAACTTTAGTGGTGGCTTAGTTTCCCATGTAGACAAGCTCAACCTGATTAGTATCCTTGAACTGCCTGAACATCTCTCTACTAGCATATAGATGCTTTGAAGTGCCTATTTCTAAAATCCAATCTTCGTGGTTATTCACTAAGTTGAATTCCACCATAGTAGCTATCACATCTTCAGCTTCACCAACATTGAATTAAGGAGTTGGAGGAGCAGGTGCTCATTAAGTATGACTTCCTTGACCCTACCTCTTTTAGCATTGGTACACCTTATGACCTATCTTCCCATAAACGTGGCATGTCACTTTCTTCTTCTAGATCTTGTCCCCCTTTTTGAAGTTTGATGGATTCTTTTGTTGTCCCTTATTTTGATTCATCTTTCCCTTTCCTTTTAACTTATCTTTATCAGCACTAGAGATAACCAAGTTAGCATCAACATAATTAACAACATAAGAAACACACTTATCTTTCAATCAGTTAGCATCCTCAATCCTCATGTGGCTAATGAGTTCTGATAAAGTTAGATATATTTTCTTATGCTTTAGGTGTTTTCAATAATCATTCCAAGAGGTTAGGAACCTCTCTAGCAAAACATTAGCCTAGAAGTTTTTGCATACCTTCCTCCTCTTAGCTATAACATTGGTAATAAATTTCTCGAACTCATGCAATTGGTCCATGATGGGCTTGTTATCAACCATCTGAAATCTCAGAAAGTTATCTACCATATATCTCTTTATTGCTTTGTCAACAAATCCCAAATCACCTTAGCAGAACTCACATCAGAGTAAATATTGAATAACTTCTTTGTCATATGGCACAAAAAGTGGCCCCATATATTCTTATTATCCTTATCATACTCCTCCTTATCTACCTTATCTAATTTCTTTATTGTAGGAGTGATTGGAGTGGAAGTAGGAGTGGCTATAGTAACATCTTTAACAAGTGGATTAGTCAATAAAACATAGTCAACATCAAGAGCTTCAAATAAAATCATGACCCTTTGCGACCATCAACAATAATTGGTGCAGTCGAGTGGTTCAATCATAGGTATATCATAAACAACTTTTGAAGGAAGTGCAACCCTATCACTTAGTACCAAAATCAACAAATTAGTGAACCACAACAACTCAGGAGTCGTAATCAATAGGACCGAACAAGCGATCACAACAATCAAACATAATCATATAACCAAAAAATAATTCCTCAATCACAGCAACAGATAACCATAAATAAATTACTATGTATACTCTAATTCGCTTCAAATTGTTGGAAAAAATATATGTAATGATAGTAATTGTGAGGTAAATGTATGAATTGAAATTAATCTATGAAAATACTTATCAAGAGACATTGTTGTGGCACAAATAAAATGCTTCCCTGAAGAAAATTATGATTGGACCTCTAGTGCAATCCCCTAATGTCGGTTCTCTCCCAAGGTTAACACAATAGCCCTTCGATCTCGTACACTCAAGATTAAAGGGTATGAAAATCACAAAACTTTTCCCAGTAAATGTATTTGAAAATTGAGATATAAGAGTACTTAATTGTGTTCTTACTTTTACCGAGTAAAATAAAACATTATATATAGAGAACAAAAACCTAGCCACCCATATCCACCGATTATTTATGAATTGGTCCACTAATGACATATTAAAAGCATGAGTTTAAGCATTCAATGTGGGAAAGAAACTTCACCAATAGTGCATTAAAAGCATGCATTGAAATGTTTAAAGTAGGAAAGAAAATTCCATCAACGGTGCATTAAAAGCTTGTGTTGGAAGAGTTTAAAGTGGGAAAGAACCATTAATGAAGACTGAGTAAGAAGATAAGGATAAAAACATAATAAATTTTCAATAAATTAAATGTTGGGCTCAAGCCTACTAGAACCTTAACCTCCTTACCCCACCCTAGCCCAAACCGGCCAACCAGATGGACGACGATGGCAGTGAGTACATACATGTATGGTATTAAGTCCAGCCTATTACCACTACAAAACATCCTAAATCAATAACTCAAGCTTCAAGGTAGGTAGAAGATTATTTAAGTTAGAAAATTTTCTTCCTTCCCACCAATGTAGGACAAGGAAAAAATCCCACCAAGAGAAAAAAAAGGATTAAATGTTTTGCCATTATCCAACAGTTGTGCACCAAATCACCTATTTTGTTGCTTGTTTGTACAAACTCGATTATCATAACTAAGATAATTTTCTATAATATTCTATTTGGTACTTGTTTAGGCTTGTTGCATTAGTTAATTCTTCCAGATTATATAAGAACTTTTATTAGTGAAGTAGAACACTAATTCATACTTATTATCTATATATAATTGTTTAATAGCATAAACTTTCCATATATTTCAGCCTTCACTTTCCTTTTTGAATTGATTTCTTGGTCTAATCCAATCACTAAATTTTGATAATGGATGAGAAATGAATTTGATAATCTTAGCCTATAGTAGAATAGTGTAATTATTGATAACTTGAGCATGAGTACTTGCTACGTATAGTAGTTTTTCCTTTAGTGTTAACTACTCTTGTCTATTTATGGATTAGGATTGGAAACTTGGATTATAACTAGGCTTGGTAAATTCACTTTGAAATGATTTTTTTGGCTAACTATATGACATTATGTAGTTTATTGTTATATGCATATTTGATTGTGAAAGAAGTTATTGAATCTGATACTTTCTCCTTCCTTAAGCTACACACACACACTTGCATAATCCTAGTTTAAGTGTCTTTGAGTTCAAAAGATGCCTAATCTTTATTATAATATGTAGAGTTAAATGACGTGGATATGTTTAGGGTCAAAATAATCTCTCTCCGTATGTGTATATGTGTGTGTGTGTGTGTAGAGAGAGAGAGAGAGAGAGAATTTTAATAAACTATTACACATGCTTAGACTAAAAGTTATTTGATATTGATTTATAGGATCAATGGCCATTGAGATCATATTATTTCGAATTGAATTGCTTTCTTTGTAAGTAACTTGCCCATTGACCCTTTTGTACTTAAACATATGTTTATTGCAATTTTTTCTCATTCTTTATTTTTTTACAAAATATTATTTTATAGAATATGGTTATTGTAATTCATGAAATATCTAAATTTCACACTTTGTATTTTGAATAGAAATAAGATCAAGCTTTTGTTGATATTTAATTTATTTAATGTGGCTATTATATTATTTGATAAATTGTTTTATCATATGTTGGTAGGATATCTTTTGAAATACTTTATAATTTGCTACTTAAATGTGGGGTAAACCTTTTCTAACCCATTCAGTATTGTGAAGTAACTAATCAATACTATTTTTGTTCTTAGTGGACTACTTATGATATCATTTTGAACCCCATTAATGACCTGGGGACCCATCGATTAGTATGCCATTTCTGGATCTAGCTGCAATGGGCCTTTGGTATAACATTGTTATAGCTATATATAGCGATCACAGTCATTTTAACACTTTTATTTGATTGGTATTGAATTTTATTATTGTGATTGAATTTATTATTAGGGCCTACTAACCTTTTTGTACTTGGTTGATTGATTAATTGTTTAAAAATTATTTGACTTATTTGAGTCCTAGATCATTTGTTATGATTCATACACATTCATCATTGAAAGAGGTTTTGTTCTTTATTTATTTAAAGTATAAGCATTTATTTTGCGCAATACTTTTTTTTATGTCTTCCAAAAAATAAGATATTTTGGCTATCACTTTAAGTTTGATCTCTATGTTAGACCAATAGGTTTGTTGCTTGTAGAGTTGTAGTTTTTCTCACTCACCTCTCACCTTTTTAGATGAAAAGTAGTAGTTGTTTTGAGAAATTGGATTAAAAGAACAGCCGAGGAAGTCTTCAGGTATTGAATTATTAGTCCTTATCATATGTGGGTATTGTATTATTATGTTATTGAAGGTTAGAGAATGGTAATCAATGTGAGTATAGTTGGAGATGTTGATTAAATGAATATTATATTTATTACATGAGTATTATTGTATATTAATGTATTTTACAATGATAAACATTTTTTTAGATTGGAACCTTGCTAGCTATATAGGGTTTTCCTCAAATGGATGGTGCCAGTGACACCTCCCAACTAGGGTGTAGTTTGAGCATGTGACAAAGGCACTCTTAAAGTTGAAGGATATAGTTAAAGTTCCATCTATATGGTGAAGAATCAAATTTATTTCCATCACTAATTAAAGCTCATTGATATTAGGTACCATTTCATTTGAGGTGTTATTGTTGTAGAAATGTTATGTTGGAGAAGGTGGATATTGTGAATAATTCATTGGGTAGCTAACAAAGTTATTGGATGTATCTAAGTTTGAGCATTACTTATGCTTGATTTGTGTTCATGTGTTATAAGGACCTTCAAGATGGGTTTTAGGGTTTCCTAATGATCAACTTCATTATTTTTAACTATTTCAAATGTTACTTCAAAATGGAGAATTATTTTTGTTGATCCAAGAACATCCACTCATGCAAATGATGAGACTGTCACAAACAACATACCACTTAAAACAAAATGATAACAAATTGAGAAATGCAACATCACCAATATAAAGTACACAAACTTGACTATAATTTAGATTAGAAAAGAAATATTTACCAAGAAGAGAGAAGATGAATAATTTATGGAAAACACTGATAATGATTCGTAGTGAAACTAAGAGAATAGATAGAAACAAGGAGGATAATTTTTATTAACTTAAGGTGATTGTGAAATGTACATTAGGCTTCCCTAGTGCCAATTATTTATACACATGACTTACTAGCACCTCTTAATCAAAACTTTTACCCTATGACCTAATCAGCGTATGACAAATGTTATAACACCTATAACCAACTTCTTAGTTTTAGAAGTAGGTTTATTTAATTAGCCTCTAAGTAAAAATACACCCTTTAAGATATGTATCCACCTTATATTAATAGTTCTTTGATTAGGATATACATCTTTAACATGAACATACACAACTCATCCACTCTAACCCTTGCTCATTTCAACACCATTTACAAGCTTAGCGAGTATTTCGGCTAATTCATCTTCGATTCACTACAACAAAAGGTGGTATATACCATGAAAATGGCCATGGGAGATAAAAATTGGTGGTCAAAATTTGTATACAAAATATAAGATTGTGATTTTGGTAAAAATGTCCATAATAAAAAAAATTAGTGGTTATGTTCAATTTTCTTGTTGTAGAAAAATATATTGTGACTAATTTGCCATAAAAAATTGTAAAAATTTGATCATGAATTTGATATAGAAAAAGCATTTTTATGACAAACTCATCATAAATTTATCACATGGGAAAAATTTGTGTGGCTAACTCATCATGAATTGCCATGATAAAGTCCTTTTATGACTAACTCACTACAAATTTACCATGGAAAAAGTACTTTTTGGGGCTAAGTCACGGCAAATTTATCATGTAAAAATACTTTCATAGCTATTTCGTCACAAATTTCTTATAGAAAGATATTTTTGTGGCTAACTATCATAAATTGGTTATGAAAATATATTTTCGTGGCTGACTTGCTACAAATTTGCAGCAACCATGACTAATTTTTTATGAAAAGATATTTTCATGACCAAATTATCATGAATTTGCTATAAAAAGATATTTTGTGACTAACTTGCTGTAAATTTGTTACAAAAAGATATTTTTGTGGCTAAATTGCCAGAAAATGACTTTTATTTTTGTGGCTTAATTGCCATGAATTTGTAATAAAAATATGCTTTTGTAGCTAACTTGCCTTAGATGTTATACAGAAAAAAAGTATGTGGCTAAAGTTAATACTTCTTTTTACCTATAATTCAAAAATAAAATAAAAATATGACCATAGTATGAATTAATTTGATCAAGTTTTTTATAAAATGTATTATACATTACACTTTCATCCTAACATTTTAATTGTTTTGAACAAATCATAAAATTAACAAGTTATTAATTTGGATCATAGTTTAAATGTATGTAAAATTCATTCACTAACACATATATAAAGAATTTAAATGTTAATATGCCAAAGTAAGCACAATATTAAGAATTAACTAGGTCATTTTAAATATATATATATATATAGTACATTATTAGTTCATTTTCTGTCTTTCATCTTTTATTAATTTGAATAAAAAATAAAATGAATTAAGTATTAGTTTGTGTCTTAAATTAAATGTGTATATAAATTATTAAGTAATAAATAATACACACACACACACACACACGTAGACACACAAATATATATATGAACAAAATATGTTATACTTACCAAAAAACTACTATAGTTATAAAAAAAAATTGTTATTTTAATTATGGGCCAAACATGTTTTCTCAGAATTTACATGCTAGTACATACATTCACTTTCCTTCCTACTTAACTAGATATGTTTTTTATACTTCAAAATTATATATATATATATATATATATATATATATAATATATATAATATATAAATATATATAATATATATATATAATATATATATATAGGCAATACCTAAGATAAGTAATGTATAATTGAGATGGATTAAAATATTTGATATAACTATTTATATAAACAAAGTGCACATTCATTAAGGAAAGTCAATTATTAACTAGCTTCACAGATAAACATGTTTGACATGGAGTAGTTCAAGGGTGGATGGCCTCATAGGAAGATTTTTAGGATGCGTGCTATAACTACTCATGATTGGTATTGGGATAAGGTCTACTAACGATACCAGGGTAGGGTGGTTAATAATAATAATAATTATGTGCGGCACATGACTACTCCTCGCTATTATCATCATCAATACATGTGCCACATGACTACTTTGGACTATTGATACATGTGTTATATGACTACTCATGACCATCGATAGGTGTGTCACGAGGCTACTCTTCACTATCAATACTTACACCATGGGATATTTATGGCCATCAACACGTGCGTCTCAAAATTACTCGTGATAATCGACACTTGCATCATGGGACTACTTGTGACTATCGATACTTGCACCATAAGACTAGTTGTGGCTATTGACACATGCACTATGATACTACTCATAACTGTGGACATGAGTGTCATTGTATTACTTATGGATATCATAGCACGTGTCATTGGATTATTTATGGCTTTCGATACGGGTGTCGTGAGACTACTTGTGACTATTAAGATATGGCTTACTAATTACTTGTGACTAATTTCATCAATTGAAGCCACCAAATTACTTTTTTTTTTCAATAGCTAACGTTTCCTTCACTAGATTATAGGCCATAAGAAGTGACACCTAAAATTTTTGTGAAAAATATTTTAGCCATAGGATTTTTACTTATTAGTTATGAATGTTCTAGTGGCTTATGTGACGATTTGTTATAGTGATTCCTACTTTCTCTAGTTTGATTTTTCCTCTCAAGAGCATTCCTTTAATGAAGTATAGTCTTTCATTAAGGTGTTTTAACCTTTCATGATATAGTGAGTTTTTTCTCAATTATCATAAAACACCACCACTAACCTTTGAACAATCCCAAACTCCTTGATTACTCCCTTTATCCAAATAACTCATTAGATTACATATATATATATATATATATATATATATATGCTATGTATTCAACTTCAATTAAGGAGAAAACTAGTATCTTCTATAATGATGCCTTTCAACTTATAATACTTTGACTAAGATGAAAAATATAACTTGAATGTGGCCTTCTTGAATCAACTTACTAACAGATAATTTGAGACACTAAAACCTTATAATTATGCCTACTTTAGGTTATAACAATCATATACTAAGGCATTCTGCCTTCTCTCAACTAATTTCTTCAATAACCACCTAACTATTTTCCAATATTCTAGCCTTAGATTAACCATATTGTTGCTAACAAGACTTGCACCATAACAAAGACTAGGCCTTCTGCAAGTCATTAGGTACATTAGACTCCCAACAACATTGGCATAGAGGATTACGTACATTTCTTCCATTTCCTCTTTATTCTAAGGGAACTACTACTTTTGTAAACTTGAAATGAGGGATATTAGGAGTGGTTACTAGCTTGACACTTCCACTTCCAAACTTATCAAGCACCTTAGTGCTATATGAACTTTGATATAATGTTAGGAATCTTTTACTTTTGTCTCTTTCAATATGGTTTCCTATAATCTTCTCACCAATATCTATATTCTTCACTTCAAACTCTTCCTCTAGAAATTTCTTTACTTTATTAATCTCTAGCTTGCTCTTAATAGCAATGACCATGCCATTTACACCTAGAAGTAAATAAGCAATAAGCTTCCTTTTCCCCATGTTTGACATAAATAAATGATTCAAACTTAATTCTTTAAAGACTAATTCCCTCAATCTCCTAATAAAACCCCAGTGCCACTTTCTATGTTATTATTTTAACTCATGGAGTGACCTTTTCAAAAGATAAACCATACCCTCCTTACCTTCTTTAACAAATCTTCAAGGTTGTGCCATGTAAATAGTTTCCTTAAATTCACCATGTAAGAATGTAACCTTTACATCTAATTATTAAAGCTCATGATGTTTTGTTACTAATATTTCCAACATTACTCTTATTAATGCATGTTCAACTATAAGAGAAAAAACTGCCTTGTAATCAATTCCCTCCCTTTGAGAATACCCTATTTGTAACTAGCCTTGCTTTGAATTTGGGAGGATCACTCTATAACACCTTTCTTCTTCTTGTATATCTAATTAAAACTCACAAACATCTGCTTTTTAGGCTTATGAATTAGTATCTAGATCCAATTAACCCTTAGAGACTCCACTTCCCCCTTTTATAGTAGCAATCTAGTTATGCCTATAGCCACTATCCACTTCATCCTTATAGGATATTGGTTGATCAAGTATTTCCCTGTTATGCTCAAGGCATATGCAATTGTCTTATTATATACATATCTTATTGAGCTTTAATTTACCTTCTATATGTGTCTCTAGTAAGTAGATACCTAATAAGGCTACCATGCTTTTATTGCTTTTCATTATCTTCCTTAGGGTTTGTTCACCTTCTAACCACCTTAATCCTCCTTAATGCCATATTTCTCTTTTTCTAAGTTAACATTAACACCTATTAATTTTGTATGATCTTTATGGAACTCAACATTTCTAAAGTGTACATCATTGTTCCATGTGAATCAATGATTATTAACTTGTACCCTCAACACCTTTGAGATATCCAAAGAATACACACTTCTTAGTCCTTATATCAAGATAAACTTCATTTTTCCTTTTCCAAGAACTTTGATATTTTCATACACCATTATTCTTTTTTACCATCTTAATGAGTGTTTTCAAATCAATGGTAGATAAATGGCACTTATTAATCATATAAAAACTATCTTTATAACTTTGTCCTAAAAATATCTAGGAAAAATAGATAGAAATAACATGATTTTAATTTTTTCAAGTATTCTTCGATTCATTTTCTTAATTATACCATTTTGTTATTGTGTAAAAGGAATTTATTAATGACTTACAATAACTAATTTCTTTTAAATCAACATAATTTTAAACGCATATTTAAGGATTTTAGAATAGGGTATTACAAAAGATCTCGGTCTTTGAGGACCCTAAAAAGTCATAATCCATCAAAATACTCTCAGTGTCCCAGCACTAACAAGTAATATAACCATCTAGAGGCCATGATAAACTACCTACACAAGGTTCTCTACTTGTGGAATTGATTAAATGACCTATTATATGGACACATCAGTCCTCAAGTATTGAGTAAGCTAAGTAACCTTATCATCAAGGTTATATGATGAAGGTAAGGTCATATAGACATACCAATAATGCTATACTTATAGGTGCTTGTTCATGAATTATAACCGTAACAATGATAGATTACTAACATGGTATTTATAATTGATCATGTATATCACAATACTAAAGGATCATTGGTAAAAACATAAACATGCACTATTTAGCATATGAAGAAAGATAAACCACTTGAGTTGACTCCAAGGTCCATTCCATTTAATAGTTTCCCATTTCTAACTAATATATTATATGGCCAATTATCTTTCAATAGTTGGTTAGATCATCCTCCATGGTCTCTCAATACTCATGGAATTCAAACCAATATCTAAAGGACATAAGTACAACCAAATTTATATAAACTACCTAGGTGACTAGACTCTTTAGTATTAATACCATGTAGTATATCATCATTGTTTAGAGAAGGAAACACACTAAGATCAACTTGGATTCCACCTAAAGGTAAACAATAATAATACTTGACGGTATACTAACCTCTGGTGGCTAATCGATGATTGGATAATTTAGACCCATATGTTGCTCCATAATTTTTTTTTACTTTAAGTAAATAATCTCTTGTTCATACCCATTTTATATGTCATAGGTCCCACATATCACATCAATCCAATCAAAACTACAAATTTGTTCCATATCATTCACTTGACCCATTGAGGTTTATTGATGTGAAAGTCTAATTAATAATCATTTTCATACAAGAATTCAAAATGTAACACCCCAAAAATTTATAGTTAAATTTTTTTTGTTTGTTATGGGAAACAATGCATTAAAAATTAGGGGTGCTACTACCATGACAGTATAAGATTGACTCCTGGCCAATCTCATACTAACCATAAGGCTAAAGGTACTAATTATTATCACGAATAATCAATAAAAACTATAATAGCTCAACATTCATAAATAAAACTAGAATACACAAATGGCAATGTTAATACAGAATGGAAATTAAGTACAAACAACACCTACTACGGGGGAAATAAAAATGATAAGAAAATAGAAAATGACAAGTCTAGAGAACAACATCTTAGGCCCCAAACTAGGTACATTAGGTCATCACTCAGTCCTGTCCAAGGCAACATAAGCATTGAAATCATCATAGGTATCATCTCATACGTGCACAAACATAGGAGGGGCCACTGCTCGTGGGAATGAGTAGCACCCATGAAAGGGGTGATCGGTATGCTACATATTGAGTAAGGAAGCCATATGGCTAAGGTAGAGAATACCATGGAAAAGGAAAATAATGCATTTAGTAAGTCATTTAGATTCATCACCATTATTAGAATTTAGGCCATTAATATTGTCCTTACACATCTCTCGAATTATATCCACGTGAGTATAGGAACCCCACTATTATGGCTGGTGGAATAGAAATAACTACTCTAGGGTAAAACGCACCTATCCACTATTATAGCGGTGGATCAGAAATACTACTCTAAGGTAGAATGCACCTGTCTACTATTATAGCTGATGGACTAAAAATACTATTGTAGGGTAGAACTCACCTGGCCACTATTATAGCCAGTGGATCGAAAATCATCTTAACTTAGCCTTGACCCATGCACTGTTCCATTGTAAGTAATTAGTGTCTTTCTCGTGATATATTAACCTTTAAGGTTTGGTTTATTAAGCTTGGAACCCTCACCATTATAGCCAATGGACTGGAAATAACTACTCTAGGGCAGAATGCCCCTAGCCACTATTATAATTTATAGCTGATGGAACAGTCTTCAAGGAAGAATGCTCCTAGACATTATTATAGCCAGTAGAATGGAAATCATCCTAACCTAGGCTCGACTCAATAATATTTCACTTTATGTAATTAGTGTTTAATTCTTGTCTTATTCCACAAGCAAACTCCAACTAGACAAGCATGCCCCTAGTTGACTTCCACCCTAGACTTCCTAAATGCCCCTAGTTGACTTCCACCCTAGACTTCCTAAATGATCCTACCCCATAGCTTGGGACCTCTACACACCCTAAGGCTTCAATAACTCCTTTTTACCTTCCACCCTACTTACCATGAATCCAAAGCCCTATACATGTGGGTCACGACCCACTTTCCCATTTCTCCACCTAGACTCACCATCATTTACTAGGGTTTTCCCTTGAAACCCTAATTTGGCCAATGTGGCCCTAGCCTCTCTCTATCATATATAGCCCATACCCCCCTTTATTCCAATACTATCACTCCTCTCAACCCACTCCAAACATCATAACCTTACTCTCTAACTTCCATGTGATATGAAACTCTAGTTGGTCACCTCGAAACCTTAATACTCCTCTTTTCTTTTACACCTTCCCTTTATACACAAACTCCACCCTCCTTCCCACTTAACTCACACCCTTCATAAGATAGCCTCCTAATCTCAACCCTAATTCTAACCAACCTCTATAAACTCTCTTATAATACTCTATAATTAGGGTTCCCCCTAAAAACCCTAATTAGGCTCCTATGTACACTTCCATCAACCTACATACTATATCCTTTCCAAATAACCCAAAATACTCTTTCTTCCCTATGTTTAAACCTCAAAATAACTTTTCCCACATAAAAATTTTCCCCATGTAAAGACTAACCACTCCATGTAAGACTTACACTTCCTAGGCAAGATTTTACTCTAACCCTTCATTTTATTATTTTCTTCCTCTATTTTATCACCCATATGTCATAATATGCTTAAGATTTTTCCCAATTCCTCTTACTCATTCTACTCTCTTTATTTATTTTTGATCCCCACAACCACTCAATTCCTCCTAAGGCCTCTAAGCATGTATGTTATACCATAACAACCATATGTAAGAGCATGTCATAAGTAACAAGTAATATCACCCATATTACACATATTATAAATTATATGCAACATACCTTATCTCCTTGCAAATCAAGCTGCACTACACATATATTTATTCCATATGCACATATAAATACATAACACATATCATTACACCCATAACAATATAAATTATAGCAAACCCAAGCCCTAACCATATCCTTACCTAATAGGACACTAAGCTTGGAGCACGAATCCTATGCCTCCTTACAGGAAGGGTTTTCTTCACAACCTATAAGAAATGGAACACTAATTATTTAGCCTTCTTCTTACTCCTTTTCCCTTTTTCTTTTATTTTCCTAACTAAGTATTAGTAATAATAAAAATAATAAAAATAATAATACTAATAAGGTTAATAATAGAAAAATATTTAAAATAAATTATACTAAATAAGTATAAGGGTTAAAGACACAACTAAAGAGGGAATAGTAGGCAAGGGCGGTGGTGGCGACACACGACGGTAGTGGTGATGGTAATAGAAAATGAGAGGTTTTAGGGTTGGAAAATAGGAGGGGTCTAGGTTTCCTTGGGTAGTAGGGTTTCTAGGTTAGAGGGGGTTGTGGTAGTGGTATCTTATAGTGGTGGTGTAGGCGGCGGTGACGGTGGCTGATAGGGAAGGGGAGAAAAGGAGGAGGAAATGGGAAAGGAAAGGGGACATGGTGGTAGGGGAAGGTTTTCTAAGTAGGAAGGGAGGCGGTGGAGGTGGTGGTTGCTGTGGTAATGGCAACACAAGTGGCAGAGATGGGTGTAACAAGACAGCTTGAGCTACCCACTTTGCACAAGTGGGAGAGGAGGGGAGAGGAAGGGGAGTTAGTGGCAAGGGAAGGTGTCATTTAGTGGTGGGCGGTGTAGGGAAGAGGAAAGGAAGGTGTGGCAACAATGGCGTGGCGCGACAATGGTGGTGGCGGGTATTGAAGATGGGGTGCGAGGAGGTTAGGGAAGATTATTGAGTGGCAGAAAAGAGGAAGAATTGAGGTATAGGGGGTATAAATAGGGGGAGATGGTTGGGGGAAATGGAAAAAGGAAGGAAGAAGACAAGGGGAGGGGTGGTAGGTTGCCGACTAGTGTGCAGGCTAGCGTAGGTTGTAAGGCTAGGGGATAAGGTAGGGAATTAGCTAGGTTGTAGGGGTTCAGGAGGGGGTGTTAGGGTTACAGAAGGGAGGAGACCAGTGTAAGGTAGTGTCAACTGCATTGTAAAACCCCAAAAATCTAAAACCTATAATTTAATAAATAACCATCAATTGGGATAATTTAAAATTTAAAATTATTTAATTTAATTATTTTATAGATTTTTAATTATATAAAATGGATATGAATATTTAATAAACTAAAATAATTTTTTTTTATTTTATCATACTCATTTTATTTAAATAATTTTCCAAACCGATATTTTAAAAAAATTACCTTTTTTAGACGAATATATAAAATTCTAATAAATCAAATTATTAAATTAATTTATCTATCAAAAATATTAAATGCCATTATTTTAAAATTATTTTATTTTATTTTTCCTTTTTTCTTTTTCCTTTTTTCTTTTTCCTTTTTCTTACCTTTTCTTTTCCTTCTTTTTCCTCTATGGGCCACCCAGCCTACTTTCCTTTCTCCCCCCGCATTAGGCCACTGACACACTTCCTCCCCTCTTTCTCCCTCTCCCTCACGTATCCAGCCCTATCCTCTCCCCTCTTTCTTTTCTTTCCTTTCTTTTCCCTAGTTAGGCCAGTCTAACTCCCCCTTCTTTCTTTCTTTTTCCCCTAGTTAGTCCCGCTTCCCTTTCTTTCTCCCTAGCTCGGCCGACCTACCTCTCATCTCCTTTTCTTCTTCTTTGTCTACTTCATTCCTCTTTCCTTCTCTTTCAAGGACCATACACCTGCACCTCCTATGACCGCCTGCCTTCCCCTGTAGCTCTGCCCTCTCTCTCCCACCTTCTCCGTCCCTTTCCCATCCATTTTTTAGCCAAACATAACCTTCCTTTTCTTCCTTCTTCTTGCCATCAACCACCCTACCCGTTGACCTACAGCCTCCCCCTGCCACCATAGTCAGCGCTCTATCTTCCCTCCTCCTTCTCTCATTTTCTTCTTATAATCTTAGTTTTTGGTAGTTTATTTAACTAATATAGGGGAATAATTATTGTTTTATGCTTAAGTGGTAAAAATTGCATAAATTTTATTATTTGAGCTAAAATGATATAAATTAAGTAAATTTAGAATAAAATATTATTTATTAATATTTATTGAATTTTATTTTGTAGGTTTTGTTTTTAAATAAAAGAAAAAAAAAAGAAATTTGACCCTTGGACCAACAGCCAAAGGCCGAAGGCCCAAAGGCTTGGAACAACAAGACAAACACGGCACGGACTAAGAGTCAGCGAGGGCTGACGTGGATAGACGAGAGAAAAAAAAAAGAAGGGCGTGCGCGGTATTAATTGAAGGAGAACGAGACGGCAGAGAAGGACAGTTAGCCGTCAGGGCTGACATGGCACGAAAAGGGCCGCACGTTATAAATAAAGGAGAGCTACAGAGAGAAGGCAGAGCGAGTGGAACGAGAGGCGGCAAAGCCTTCACAGGCTTGGTAGAGGGAAGAGAGCCACAGGGCGCATCACGCGAAAGAGGCTCGGACGCAGAGAAGGAAGCCGCCGCACGGACTTCGAGTCAGCCATCAGCGCCAACAAAGGAAAAAGAATTAGTGGCACGGAAATCCAAGACCGAGAAGGAAGAAAATAAGGAAGAAATTTATACCGGTAGAATTTGTTTCAGATAAAATTAATTTTTATCTGAATAAATTCTTGATCTTTTATTTAAAATTAATTTCGGTTATTTATTTCTCTTATTTTTAATTTATATTTTAGATATATATTTCTGTGTAATTAATTCTTTAATTATGAGTGGCTGATTATTTATTGTTAGGGAATAATTTGAAACCCTAGATTAGGATTTGAATTATAATTTTATTTTCTTTGTTTCGTGAGATTGTTTCTTGAATCTATATTAATTGCTATCGTTTATATGTATAATTCTGTCAAGTATAGTTTATTTGGTGCATGCCTTGTTCTGGTTCCTCATAAGTGACAACATGTAAGATTATTTGCCTGCTAGGTGGCCATCTAAATATACTAGAATTTATATGTATAAATTGCAGCTAGGTTAGATAAAAATTCACCTAATCGTTTTGTGATTCTAACCGAAGTGGTAAAATGTTTCGATACGTGTGGGTCAAGGATAGGAAATACAGCTAGACATACGTTTTGTACTAGTCTGGATACTTAGATTGACAGCCTTCCACTTACACTTAATGCATTAAATCTAGTTAAATATAGGAGCCGCTTGTTGCTGCTATACTGCTAGTATTTGATAGGGTTAATATAGGCACATAGTCGTATTAATTAATTAAGGGAAGTAATATAAGGTGTATGGACCTGCATTTGGTGTGCAACTTGGTCGATCTCTTTCTCACGATTAAAAGATTACTTAGAAATAAATATTATATTATGACCTAATCTAGTGGTGGATTTGTATTTCCCTAACATATTTCTCATATCTGCGGTTTCCCATCATTTTCATTATTTTCATTATTAGTTTATTTTATTTTATTCATTTTATTATTTTATTATTTTGATAAACCCTTTTAATATTTTTCTTAGTTATTTATTCTGTGTTATTTAGGATTTTTATTTTTAGTTGTAGTTTTATTTTTAAGCTAGTTAGATAGAGGTGAGCCCTCTCAATCCCCGGCTTAGAACGATACCCTTATTTACCAGTGCTACAATTAACAACAAGAGGGTTTAAATTGCATGCTGGCTACGGTCACACCACTTGCCATCAACCACCCTACCTGTTGACCTATAGCCTCCCCCTGCCACCATAGTCAACGCTCTATCTTCCCTCCTCCTTCTCTCATTTTCTTCTTCTCTGCCACTTCATTTCTACCCTACTCGAGCCCTCCTTCTCCCTCTGTTGATCTCCCATTCTCCCTTTTTTCCTTCTTCTCCCTCTCCTATGTTTTCACTTTCCTGCCTCTAATTGCCGCTATTGCTGCCCAAACATCAACCCTGACCACCTCCCTAACACCCCATCAACCTCCTTGCACCACTCAATCACCCCCGCACGCCCCTGCAGCCTCCTTCCCTCCCTCTCTTTTCTTTCTCTCCTTCTCGGCCTCCACACTGCACCACCACATTGCACCGTTGTTTTGCCTCTTCCACCACCTCCACAACCACCCATCAACACCCTAAAACCTCCGTACAACTACCCTTCCTCCCCTTGGCTGAAATCTTCTCCTGCAACCATCCTTTCTCTTCTTCTTTTCCCTTCCTTCTTCTTCTCTGCTCGACCTTCGATCCACTTTCCCCAGCCTTGCTACCACCGCTTCTGCTGCCCTGAGCAGCCAATCATCCACCCCAACCACCACCTACACCTTTACTCCATCCCAACACCTAGCCACTCCCATAACTCTTCTCTATAAGCCCTCACCTAAGCCTCAAAATCCTCACCCAAACCAGCCCCCTCTTCTTTCCATCTATCACTTCTTCAACCCCTGTGGCTTCGTGTAATACATGTAGAGTAGGGTGAGTTTATTACCTCCCTTTAATAATCTTGACTAATAATTTTGAGGTATAATAATGGTTAATATTAATATAGATTTAATTAAGAATTTGATAAAAATTATTCTTTTGAATTTCTACTTATATTATGCTAATTTTTGATATTATTTTTAGGTATTTATTTTTACTAATCAAAGCTTAAACATTTAACTACGGTACTAGTAAGGTTTAATTTATTTTAAAAATAAGGTAACTATTATACCCTACTCAAATGTGTGGATATACATATGCTAGCACATTAGGGTTTTTAATACGATTTATATACATGATGTATGTTGTTAACTATAATGTGTTTAGTGGCATATGTTGATTGATGAAAAGAAAAGTATGATCATTTATGTGTCATGTGTAGAAATAATACTTAGGGGAAGGAGCCTTGTTATTAATGATAATGTTAAATGCATATGTATGATATGATATACTAATTGGTCATTTGTTGCATAAATAATGTTAATATGAGCCCTAGGGGTGTATTAGTGAATTTGCTTGTGCAAAAGGTGTGGCCTAAATAAGTATGTATGGAATATGCTAATGAGTATTAATGAAAAATAGTAATAGTTGGTGGTGTTGGATGATGTATACAGACCATGTATATTAATATTTATATGGTGAGGGTATTTTAGTAATTTAACATAAAGGAAAGGGTATTATGGTAATTTTGTAAAGTAAAGGGGTAAAATGGCAATTTAATGAAGGAGAAGGGTATTTTGGTAATTTGGCATAATAGAAAGGGTATTATGGTAATTTTATAAAGCAAATGGGTAAAATGGTAATTTAATAAAGGAGAAGGGTATTTAGGTAATTTAACATAAAGGTAAGGGTATTATGGTAATTTTATAAAGTAAAGGGGTAAAATGGTAATTTAATGAAGGAGAAGGGTATTTTGGTAATTTGGCATAAAGGAAAGGATATTATGGTAATTTTGTAAAGTAAAGGTGTAAAATGGTGAATTAACAAAGGAGAATGGTTTTTTTTTGGTAATTTTGCATAAAAGAAAGGTATTTTGGTAATTTTGTAGAAAGAGGGGCAAAATGGTAATTGTAATAACTAAAAAGGGTAACTTGGTAAATTTAATGAGTATGAAGGGCAATTTGGTAGTTTTAATAAATAAGAAGGGTAATTTGGTAATTTAACCAACCAAAAGGATAATTTGGTAATTTTAATAAGTAAGAGGGACAATTTGGTAATTTGACTAACCAAAAAGAATAAGTTGGTAATTTTAATAAGTAATAGGGGTAATTTAAATAAATAAGAAGGGTAATTTGGTAATTTAACCAATCAAAAGGATAATTTAGTAATTTTAATAAGTAAGAGGGGAAATTTGGTAATTTGACCAACCAAAAGGATAAGTTGGTAATTTTAATAAGTAAGAGAGGAAATTTGGTAATTTAACTAACTAACAGGACAACTTGGTAAATTTAACAAGTATGAAGGGTGATTCGGTAACTTAATAAGACAAGGGGCAATTTGGTAATTTAAACAAGTATGAAGGGTAGTGCGATAATTTAACCAATTGGAAGGGTAAATTGGTATTGTAACAAGTATAATGGGTAAAGTTGGTGATTTAATAAGTATGGAGGATAGTTTGATAGTTTAACAAATACAAGGGGTAATTTGATAATTATGTAAACATGAAAGGTAATATGATAATTTGGCAAATAAAAAGGGATGATTTAGTAATTTTACAAATAAGGGGTATTTTAGTAAATTTTGTAAGGATGATGGGGGATAAAGTGGTAAGATGCATATAACATGTTGATGGATTAAATGAGTCTCCTTAATAAGACATAAGTAATATTGAATAATAAGATAAGGGTATTTGATAAGTTAGTAGGTACCCTAAGTAAGTATCACAAGAACATGGCATAATCTAGGGTTGGATGAATACTTAAGGGTGTGATATGGTGTTTATATCATAATCATGCAAGAGGTGCCTGGTTGGAAGTATGCATGGAGATGTGTATTAGATATGTTTAAAGTATGTGTTAGGTTTTTTTTTTTTTTTTTTTTTTTTTTTTTTTTTTTTTATCTATGCCATGCTCATTGATATAGAATGCTTGATTCTATGGCTAGTATATTTGTGTTTCTTTGGATTCATAACCTTTTCCCCTCCCTCTAATTAATTAAATAGACCTATTGAATAAGAAACAAATAAAGTACTAGTTACTTAAAGTGAAAAATTATCGAGTCAGGCCTAGTGAGGATAATTTCTAGTCCACTGACTATAAAAGCGGTCAGGTGTGTACTGCTCTTTGGAGTGATATTCAGTCCACTGGTTATAATAGTGTTTAGGTGTATTTTTTCCTGTGGAGTGTTTCTATTCCACTGACTATAATAGTGGGGGATTCTGAACTCGATAAACCAATCCTCACATGGTAATAAACCATGGGAAGATACTAATTTTTGGTCCACTGGCTATAATAGTGGTCAAGTGCATTTTTCCCTATGGAGTGTTTTCGGCCCACCAACTATAATAGTGGCATCCCCGCACTCACATGGATATAATTCGAAAAATGATGATTGAATAATGATTAATTAACGCTTAAGATCAAAAGTAATGATTTCACCTTTAGGATCTATTGTTATAATATAAGTTCAGCCTTGGTGCATGTCTCCCTCTTAGTATGTGATGGCATTGCTAAATGAATGGATCTTGTGCTATGCAATTCTTATTGTATAAGGCATTACACTGGGTGTTATCTCTTAAGTTGCTTATAGTTATCTTTATGCCTACGCATGTTATGGTTGTATATTGTTATATATTATGTGTTGCATGCAGGTCTTGCCTTTCAATTTGGTATAAAGGGTTATTGAGTACCATAGTAATGAAAGATTCTATTTGTGGACCCCTACCTATTCAATAGGTAGTGTCCCTTGTAGGAGTATTGCAGGTGTTATTCGAACAGGTACCGAGTACGAGCGTAAGGATTATCCGAGAAACTTTTAGGGTTTCTCTTCTATGTTTTTAATTCATTAGTAAATGATCTTTATTCTTGTAACAATTATTGGTGGATTTTATTCTTGTAATAAATTTATTGCGGCACTATGCTTTAAATAAAGTTGGAGTTCAAGCAAATAGTATTTTATTCTTTTAGCCTTAACACTTGGTATTAGAATGGTAGGAGGAAACCGGTCTGGTACTAAGTGTGGTGGTAATATCCCCAAAATCTATGGTTTTGCTTTCGTATATATTTAATTAAAATAAAAAATTTTAATAGTAAATTTTTGGGGTGTTATAAGCATGCCCTACAAGTCAGGACGAGGAGAAGGTGAGGGGAGAGAGAGAACTAGGGTTGCGAAGTAGCTATGCCTGTTGAGCTAGTTGGGGGCAGGTTGAAGATGGGGGTAAAAATGGAAGAAAGAAAGAAGGAAAAGGAGAAAAGGGGAAGAGAAGGGGGTGGCCAAGGGCGCTGAGCCATATGAGGGAAAGAAAATGAATGGCAGTGGGCTAAGGGAAAGAAAGGAAATGAGAGGAAGGGGAGAGGGAGGTCGGACTGCGTTGGGCGTGGCCTAATCCGGCGAGCGTGGGGGAAGAATAATATAAAGAAAAGGAAGAAAGGAAAAAGAAAAGGAAGAAAAAGGAAAAGGAAAAAGAAGAAAAAGTGAGGTGGTTTGGATTTTTTTTTATTTTAGGAATAATAAAACTAGTAATAATAAATAATAAACTTTCTTATTAATTTAGAAATTATTATATAATTTACTTAAAATTTATTTTAGTTTAGTAAATAATTCTAACCTCCATTAATCTAATCCCTACATTATTTTCAATCATTTTTGCTTTAATTATTATTATTATTATTTTAATATCATTATTTTATGAAAAATGGTATATTTAATTAAACCTTACCTAATGATCCTTATTTTATTTCTATTTCCTAAAATAAGATTTGGGGATATTTCACAAAATCATAAAAAATCTAATCGTAGATACCCATTTCATGAGTGAGACCTAGTAAATTGAAGTTTACCAATTATCTTCAATTATTCCTTATTTTATTTCAAGGAGAAGATTTATATCAAAACTTTAAGATTAGTTTCAACTAAGGCTAACAAGTTATATAACCCTAACAAAATGTCAAAACAAGGTCCAAAGAAAGTGTGTTAATCCTACAAGCTAAGAATTAAATTGGGTTTAGAAATAACAAAGATGTGAGAAAGAAGGATATTTAGTTAGTTGTTATGACATATCAGTCAAATGTTTAAAAGCCTTGTCGGTCTACTTATAGGCTGTGGCAGTTTGCTGAATATTCAAAATACGTACTAGTATCATATGAATGGTAAATTGACTAAAGTATCACTCTAGTAGACTTTTGAGAGCCAAGCATTAATCATTTAATTGAGAATATACATTGGTTGATGGTACATATAGGGAAGGTTTAATTAACAAAGCTAATTTTTTTTAAAAGAGGCTAATAATACAAAAAATGGCATGGATGAAGTGGTGAGGAGAATAGAAAACATTTGATATAAGTTTGAAAGTGTAAGGATATGATATCTTTTGAAATGATTATAAATCTATAGGGAATAATCCTCAATATCACTCGTGTAATGGTAAGGGACACCAATGGGTTTGTGATATGCCAAATTAATAGTTAAAATTAGATCTTAGTATAGATGGATGGTTTATATTAAGTTTCACATATGCTTAATAAATTTAAATAAATAATAGATTTGATAACCGATTATGACAAATAAGACAAATAAAAATAAAGGTAAAATATTTATATTTTATTCTAATTCCAAACAACACAAATATATTGATCCCCAAAGTTTCATAATTTTATGATATGTAAAAGGGAAAAAATAAAATTTAAAATGTGATAGATCATGGAACAAAGCGTAAATAATATTTTTTTCATCATAAACCCTCGTTTATCATTTTGACCATAACTAGGAGACTAAAAACAAATGAAAAATTAAAATATGAATTGTTTAACATGATTCAATGGAATTTGAACAACTATAAATAGCTGAAAATTCTCACAAGACCCAAACCTACAAGAAAGGTAAAGGAATGTAACTAGGGTTTGCAAATATTTAAAGGATGTAAAAAATTCATAATAATAATAATGATGTAGAAGCATCCATAGATGGTCCTCTAGATGATAATAATATGGCATGCTTGATTATTGAACCGATCATATTATGTGTCTTTAATAATAATACTTTGACTAACCTTGATGCTATTACTTTAAGTCATTTTTTAAGGTATATAACATATTTATAGGAAGAAGATTAATCCATTTAAAAAGTCAAGATACTTAAGATTTTAACATATTAAAAGCTATCACAAGGGAAGATATTGTACATTAAAGTTATGTCAAGAAGATCTAGTCAACCTTCCAAGTCAACACCATAGTTTTGATTTGGATTCTTATTAGTTGTTTTCATTTACTACTTAGCTTACTATGTTTATAATAGTCTTTGTTGAGTCATAAATTATATAGGATATAAACATATTGTTAATACCAGATTATGTGCTAGTTATCCATTTTTGTGTCATGTTTATAAATTAGTGTGCTAATTAGCAATATTCTATACCTATATATATACATGTGTTGACACATTTCAAAATTTTGATGGTTGAGATATTGAAATATAATACAAGTAATTCACTTGGTTAATTCATTCTTTGTGATTGGAAAACCTTTCTAAAACTACTTGGAGTAATCTTATATAGGAAACGTTCAAATTTGAGTTCTTGTTGAGTTCTTTGAGCTCTTGTTGAATTCTTTCTAAATTTTTGCTTGAATCTCCCAAATTCTTCTTCCAAATTGGACAACCACCTATCCTAATTTGTCTTCAATCACACTAATCTTCATCCATGGTTGAAGATTTGTGTCATCTTTGGTATCAAAGCCTCAACTAGCTTTGTTCCATTTTATAACATTTCTCTTCTCTTTCTTCTTTCAAGTATAAGCCAACTAGAATTTTCCCTTCCATGCATGTCCATGCATGTGGGAATTCTTCAACTTCAAGTTTGAAGTGGAGTAGTATATATTCATCCAAACCATAGCATATCTTCAACTTGTTCTTCATATCTTCAATGTCGAAGGTTGAAGATTATATAGACTTCATCCATACCTTTAAATCTTCGAGGTAAGTGGATGATTATTATCCTTCTTTTCTTCTTTGAGCTATCTTCTTCTATTCTCCTTAATAATCCTCATAATCCTTGAACGCTTGTGGTGCTCGAGATTCATTTGGTGAGGAATCTTCCACAATGCTATACTAGTTCTTCTACCTCTTGAAATCTCTTCTTTCTTTCGCTAGTTAGTATTGAGTAACCATTACATGTTTAGGCTTAGTTTTGGTAGATTATAATCGTTCAATAGCAACATGATTTCATCCATCATAGTCAAGTGTCCTATAGATATTCAACTTCCATTCATGTTTTTACCATTTGATCATAAGTAGAGAAGAATCTATCTTCACTTGTATTCAAATATCTACCATCCATTACATCAGCTCTTTGTGTTCTCTTCTTTAAGCAAGAACCTTTCTTGTTCATTGCCATGAAGATTATGAAGAATAGTTGATAATACATTCCAACATTTATCTTCCATATACATCACCTTCTTGAGTTCAAGAATCATTCAAGAATATTACTATAACATCAAGAAGATATCAAGAAGTAATTTCCATCAAGTTCTTAAGGTCGTGTCAAGACAAACTTGAAGAAATTATTCAAGCATGGGTGAAGAATTATCAATGAAGACTATGTATGATACTCTTCAAAATCTCAGAGCAAATGTACATGCGAAAAATGCACAATTGCAGTAACTCCCTTCATTTTGAAGACAACTACAAAGGTTAGAATTAAGGGTAGCTGACCAAGAGACTCTTTAACACATGCACAACACAATGGAAGCTACAAATGATCAAGTAGAGGGCATGGTTAAGAGCGTAGTCCAAGATTGAGGTGGAAATATTAATGCTCAAATGGACTATGAAGAGAGAACACAAGAAAATGGTCTAAATGACCTTAGCTACAACTGAAGAGGCTATGTGAATCATCAATCAAGGTACAACCATTTTGAAGATAAAGGTATAAAGCTCAACCTTCCTAATTTTTATGGTGAATTAGAAGTTGAGTTATTTTTTGAATGGTTAAATAAAATTGAAGCAATATTTGAGTTTAGAGAGTATTATGATGGGCATAAATGTAAGTTAGAAACTCTTAAATTCAAAATTTTTGTTAGAGTTTGGTATGGCATTCTTAAGAGAACATATGATATGTAAGACAAAAGTAAAATAAAATATTGGCAAAAGTTAGAGGAACACCTAAGAAAATTTTTTGTAACTAATGAGTATGAGCAAGAGATGTATATCAAATTGACTATTCATAGGTAATAACTACTTAGTGTAGAGGAATACACTAGGAAATTAGAAAGAGTAGCACTCTTATGTGATTTGCAAGAAAAAAAGAATAAAAGTGTGTTAGATACTTAGTTGGCCTTAACAACTTGATTAGGGATAAAGTTGGAATGTTTGCCTATGATTCTCTTGAAGATTTGAATAATTTGACCATAAAGTGTGAAAGATAAACTAAATCTACCAAAGGTTATCATAAGATAAGTGCTTCGACTTCTACATCTAACAAAATTGATTCTAATGCATTTATATCAAAACTTGGGATACATAACTATTCAATTAATGATTAAAAAAATTATTCCTAACCAAGATTATAATGGTAAAATTAAAGTTAGTGAAATGTCCACTAAGCATTGTTTCAAATGTAAAGGATATGGTCATTTTGCTAGGGAATGTCCTAATCCAAAATTCTTGACCTTAGATGAAATTGGGAACATGGAACCTTGTATTGATAATGATGACCTAGAAACTGAATCTAAAGATGATGTCTTAAGTGTGTATGAACATGATGGAAAAGGGCATTAAAAATACAACTTAATGATTAAATTACACAAAGGGATATTTTTTTTAAACTAAGGGTAGAATTAGTGATAAAGTTTTTAGGGTTATAATAGATAATGCTTCATGTTCTTATGTTGCTAGTGAAAAAAATTGTCAAATAACTAGAACTAGTAACTACTATTTATCCTAAATCATATTCCTTACTATGGTTTAATAGGGACAATGGAGCTAGAGTGACTAAACAAACACTCATTTCTTTTTGCATTAACAATTATCATGATGATGCATTAAGTGATGTTTTGTTTATGGATGCATGTGGTATTTTACTAGGAAGACCATGTTAATATGATCGAAATACAACTCATAAGGGTGTAACTAATGAATATATTGCATTTAAAGATAAAAAGAAATATACTTTGAAACCATCCGAATGTGATTATGTACAATTACCCAAGGTTAAAAAGAGTGTATTTTTACATGGATGGGAAATGATTAATTGCATTGAGGAGGAGGGTTTGTTATACTTTAGTAGCTAAATCATCTTAGTTTGGGGTGAAAAAAATATAGCAATTCAAACCTTATTAGTTTGCTTGATGAGTATAGTGATGTATTTCTAGATGATTTACCTACCAAACTACCATTTATTAAGGGTATAGAGCATGCTATAAATTTAATTCCTAAAATACCTTTACCTAGTAAACTGTCATATAGATGTAATCCAAAGAAAGCTAAGGAATTAGAGAGGAAAATGCAAGAGCTAGTAAATAAGTGAAATACCCCAAAATCCTAATTTATAGAATTATGGAAAATTTAGGAATTTATTAGGAAAATTAATTAAATATATTATTTTATTAAAATAAGAGGAAGAGATTAAGGTAAAATTAAGAGGAAATTAATAAATAATTTAATTGAAAAAAATTAGGGTGTTTTGCTAATTGAAATGGAATTTGAGAAAATTCTTTTAAAAATCCTAAATTAGGCTAAAAAGGGAATTTAATTATTATTTTATTAAAATATTATTACTTTTAAATATTTCAAAATACCAAAATATTCTAAACACTCCAACCCACCTATTTTTCATTTTTTTCCTTTTCCCTTTTTCCCCTCATTTCTTTCTTTTCTATTCTTTTCTTTTTTTCCCATTTTTTCTTCTTTTCTTTTTCCCTTGCCTCCCCCAATGTAGGCTAGTCCACCCCTACGGCCCAAACCCTTTCCCCTCTCCCTTCCTCCTACGCGACCTAAGGACCGCATGCCCTTCCTTCTTCCTCCCCCTGTTGCCTAGCCTTAGTCCACTTTCTTCTTCTTTTTTATTTTCTTTCCTTCCCGAATCACCAATCCAACCTTTCCCCTTCCCCTTCCTTCTCCCTGGATGCTCTTTCTCCCCGATGCCTAACCACCCCAATTCCAAGTGTAGGCATGCGACCTCTGCGTCGCTGCATATCGGCCTACTGCCCCTATCCTCTTCCTTGTCACTCCCTCTCTCTCCTCCACCCAAGCACAACCTCTCTTTCCCCTCACGCATGCCTCTCTCCCCCATCATTTTCCCCTTCCCGAGCACGATAGGCCCTACAAAAATGTAGGCATACTTAGGCCATAGGCAGCCGGCCGCCAACCTACATGAGTGTCGCCAACCTTCCCCCTCCCCCTCCGTTGTTTCCCCTCATCCTTGGCTATAAATACCCCTCAACCAACCCCATTCAACTCTTTTTTTCTCTCAACCAAGAAATCCCCACCTCTTGTCGCCACCGCCTGTTGAGCCATTGCCACCCAAAACCACCACCCAAACTACTCCCTACAACAACCTTCACCGAGCTACACCCCTCACCACCCTCAATACTCCCTACACAAGCTGCCTTAGTTGTGCAAAATTGGCCATTCGACTAACCTTAACCTAACTACCGCCGCCCTTTGCGCCGTAGTTCGTTGCCACTCCCACCACAACCACCACCACTCCTACCATAACCACCACCCCTTATACCCTCCAAAATCACTATCAGACCTTCCCCTACCTCCCTCTTCTCCTCCCTTCCTCCTTCTCCACCACTCTTGGCCACCACACTGCCGCCGCCTGCACTGCTGCCTTTGGCCATGCCACCACCACCACTCTAACCCTCTCCACCTAGGCATCCTCCACCACTTGAAATCCCCCTTTCATTCCCCCCTCTCCTACCCTAAACACCCAAGTTTTCCTCCTTTTTCCCTATTTTCTCGCTGCCGTCACCATGCGCCGTTGTCGGTGCCGCTAGTCCCCACCAACCCTAGGTGGTACCCTAACCCTTAAAACCTAGTTGTGATACCTTTATCTCTTTTATTTATATTATGATATTATCCTTATTATTATCATCATCATCATTATTATTAACTTATTATTATTATTAGTGTAGTTATTATTATTGTTATGATATCATTATTATTATTTTTATAATTAATATTACAAAATACAACTTTGAAAATATTAATACTACTATTATTATTAATGATCGACTTATTATTAGTATTATTGATGCTAACTTGGGTATAGTATTACTATTACTATTATTGTAACAATATTCAAACCCTTATATTATCATTTTTTTGAATATTATTATTATTATTATTATCCTTAGCAATATTAGTATTTTTTAATATTACTATTATTATATTATTATTTTTATCACTAACCCTAGTATTAGCCTTAACCTTAATAATACTAGGGTTTCTATTACTATGAGTATTAGTATTCCTATTATTATTAATATCACTATTTTTGCTACAACTAGTATTAGTACTATTATTAGAAGAAATAAAGTTATTAACTTTAACAATATAAATATGGCTATAAATATTAACATAAACCTATTTTGATTAGTAATACACTAGTAGGCTAACTTGAGAAGAAAAACCCTATTTTTACCTGCAAAGTTTCTTTTAATAATAGTAACCCTAATATTAGAATAAAGAAGGAAATAATATTATTTTGGCAGGAGGGAAATTAATCATTATTTTTTCCTCTTATAGGTGAGTCCAGCAAAAATCCTAAGAAGGTGTAGGAGCGTGTTCCAAGACCGGTGTGTGTTAGGTAAGGATGTAGCTAAGGCCCTATGTGTGTTATGTGCCTTATATGCGTTGTATGACATGTATCATGATATGTAGTATATTTTGTGATTATCATTATAACAATTTTATGTGTAGCGTAGCTTGGAGTTGAGGTATGCTCATGTATTTTCTTATGGCATGTGCATAATATGTATATGTTGTGATTATGATGCGATGTGATATGGCTCTTTAAGACATGCATGCTAGGATATTGAATGTAATGATATGGGGTGAAAGGATGAAAAAGGAAAATGGAGAAGTGAGTGGACTAAGGGGAAGTAATTTGACCAAGGGGAGATGAGTTGACCAAGGGATATGGGATTGACCTAAATATCCCATGAACCATGAGAAGGAAAATAAGAGGGGCTATGAATAAAATAAAAGAGTGGATGAACTTTGCATGGGAGAATTCAGGGTTTGCATGGGAATTCTAAGATTTTGCATGAAAACTTTGAGGGTTTGCATGGGGTGGATAGAGTCTTCATGGGGATGAACTTTATATGTGAAAATTTACCTTGGGGTGTAAGGAAGGTAAGGGAAGATTTTTTTTGGGTGATTGGAAGCTTTGGGTGAAAAGTAGTACGTGAGTTAGTATAAGAGTGCACAGGAGACTTGGCAAGGGTTTGGGAGGAAAATCCTAATTTGAGATGGTGGTGAAAGTAAAAATAATTGAGGGTGAGTGGATTATGAGATGAGGGTGGAGGAATGTCATGTGTAGGGTGTGAATGAGTATCATGGGAAAGCAAGAGTGGAAGGTAAGAAATGGAGGGGTGACAGGTGGAAAGAAGGATGCTAGGGTTTGGTGTGGCCACCTAGGGTTTTGTGGTCATACGCGTATTTGGGGAATTAAAGTGAAATGATGGGGGTTAAATATAAGGGATGTGATGTGTGGGGTGTTAAAACAACCTTGGTTGTGTGAGGCAGAGAGGGATGGGCCACATAGGCCCAAATTAGGGTTTATGGAGAAACTTCTAGGGTAAGGTAGTGAGTGGACTTGGAGGCATATGGTAGTAGGCATTGACCCACACACTTAGGAGTTAGGCCTTCAGTGTGACTATGTGGAATAAGGAAAGGATGCTGGGGGTATGTTAGGAGGTGCAGAAGTCTTAAGATATGGGACATACCCTCTTAGGAGGATAAGTGTAGATGGAGGTTGTCATGCATGTCTAAGGTGAAAATCGTTGAATAAGACATAGTAAGACACTAATCATTTAAAGAGGAAGACTATTGAGATGGGCCTAGACCTATCCACCGGCTAATAATAGTGGCCAGGAGTTGGGGTGCCTTGGAGATCGGTCTACCAGCAAATAATAGTGACCAGGAGCATTTAGCTCTACATGTTTTCGGTCCACTGGCTAGAATAGTGGGGGATTCTATACTCAACCAAAAATAATTATAACAAGGCATTAGAAAGATACTAAGTACTTATAGTGAAACACCATGAGAGTTGGGGCCAAACCGATCCACCGACAAATAATAATGGCCAGGAGTATCTTGCCCTTGAGACCGATCCACGGACAATAATAGTGGTTAGGAGCATTATGCCTTGTATGTTTTCAGTCCACCAGCCATAATAGTAGGCCTAGAGCGGTCCACCAGCATGGTGTGAAATGAGTATTGATAAAAGATTTAAAGAATCAGTTGATCCATACTATAGCGTGTCCTTTATCTATCTGTAATGATGGTATGCTGTTTATATAATCATGTTTGCGTTATGTGCATTTGTGTGTTGGCCTTAGTTTCATAGTCACGTTACTCATTACATAGCATACTAACAACCTTTTTCATGGGTGTTGCTCATTCCCACGAGTAGAAGGCCCCTCTGAGTTTGTGCAGGTTAATGATACTATTTTCAATGCCTTTGATGCTTATGAGGCATCAGGCAGAGCTGAGAGTTGAGCATGGACTTGAGATGGGGATTCGAGAGTGCCATGGAGAGAGCTGGGGAATCTTAATTATGTACTTTGGATTGTAATATCTTTTTCACATACTTTGGTTTCTAACTTATGTATGTGTCAATTCTTTTATGAAACCTTGTTTTGAGTTTGAATTATGGTGGTTGGTAATCTTTATTTAGCCTTGTGGTTAGTACAAGATCGGCCAGGGGTGGGGCTTGTATTAATCACAACGGTAGCATCCGCGAAATTCACATGTTTTGATTTACTTGCTTCCATGATACACTTTACTAAAATGAAAGTTTTTAAGAGTAAATTTTAGGGCTGTTTCAATAAGGGTTTTGTGAGAGAGTGCATGATTCCTTGTCAGGTACCCGCCTTACTAGTTCCTAAAAAAGACGATACCTAGCTTATGTGCATAGGTTCAAGAAGTGTGAATAATATGACTTTAAAATATCGTTTTCTTATGCTTAGACTAGATGACATGCTTGATGAAGTATGTAATGCATGGCTATTCTCTAAGATAAACTTACAAAGAGGTTACCATTAAATGAGGATTAGGGAAGGAGATAAATAGAAAAAAATATTTAAAACTAAATATGGTCTCTATGAATGGGTTATTATGCTTTTCGAGCTGTGAAATGCACCTATTTCTTTTATGAGACTAATGAATGGAATTCTGCATCTTTTCCTAGGTGACTTCATAGGAGTTTATTTAGATGATATACTTGGATAAAGTAAAAGTGAGCATGATCATCTTCTACATTTGAGAAAATTATTTGATAAACTAAGGAAAACTAAACTATACGGAAAATTAAAAAAGTGTGAATTTATGCTTTAGATTATAGTTTTTCTTGGTTATATTATTAGTGTTGAGGGTGTTGAAGTTAATTCTATAAAAATCCAAGCTATTCAAGAGTGACCTATTCCTAAATATTTATGTCAAGTAAAAAGTTTTTATGGGTTAGCTAGTTTATATAAAAGATTTATTAAAGATTCTTCTACTATAGCTACACCTATTACTCAATTCATGAAAAAGGGTGAATTCATTTGGAAAAATGAAGCCACTAAAGCTTTTGATATTCTTAAGGATAAATTGTGCAATCCTCTTGTTATATCTATTCCTAATTTTAACCTAATCTTTGAGGTAACTTGTGATGAGAGTGGGGTAGGTATTAGAGGATTTCTTTCTCAATAAAAGAAACCTATAACATAATTTATTGAAAAAACGAAATGGTGCTAGCTTAAGTTATTCAACATATGATAAGGAATTCTTTGCCATCATACGGATTTTAGAGATATGGAGTCATTATTTGTTGCTTAAACCCATTGTATTAAATTATTATCATGAAAGATTGAAATATTTACATGATCAAAAGAAAATAAGTCATAGACATACAAAGTGGGTAAACTTCGTACACTTTTTTGTGTTATCTCACAAACACTTGGATGGAAAAGAAAGTATAGTGGCAGATGCTTTTTCTAGAAGATCTGTCTTACTTGTCATGTTTGATGCTAAATTTCTACGATTTTAAACGTAAATAGAAATGTATCCTAATGATGATGATTTTATTGAAGAATATTGGGCATGTAAAGAAAATGGAAAGCATGACAATTATACAATACAAGATGGACTTTTATTTAAACTTAATAGATTTTGTGTACTGATGTCAAGTATAAGGGATTTAGTTGTTAATTAGGTATATGAAGGAGCTATTACAATCCATTTTGATACAAAAAACCTTAGAAATATTACAAGAAGATTTCTATTGGCCATGCATGATAAAATGTGTACAAATTATAATAAACATATGTGTTACTTATAAAAAGAGTAAAAGTTTCTTTTATAAAGGTTTATATATACCATTACTTGTACCTAGTAAACTAAGGGAAGGATTTAGTATGGAATTTATCTTAGGGTTTCCTAGAACACAAAGAGGTAAAGATTCTATTATAGTTATGGTAGATAGATTTTCTAAAATGAATCATTTCATTTCATGGAATAAAACTAATGACGCTACATATGTTACCGATTTGTATTTCAAGGAAATTGGGAGACTACATGGCATACCTAAAAGTATAGTTTTAGATAGGGATTCCACTTTTGGAAAATTTCTTTGCACATGTTAGGCATGCATTTATTATTTAGTACTTCACATCATCCACAAACTGATGGATGAATTGAAGTTACTAACTATACTCTTAGAACTTGCTTATAATAGAAGTCCTTTAAGTATTACACGTTCTTATCCAATTGAAATTGTGTATGGAGTGGATCTTTATATACCAATTGATATGGTATCATTAAGGAATTATGAACTTAAAAACTGTGATGCTAAGGAATGAGTTTTCTTCTTTTAAAAGCTTCATTAATAAATTAAGGGTATCATAGAATGATCCAATGAAAAATATCAAAAACAAGCTAATAAACATCTTACTTAACATGTATTTTCTCTTGGTTATTTAGTGTGATTATATTTACATAAAGAAGGATTCCCAAACCCGAGGAAATATAAATTAATTTCATGAGTAAATGGACTATTTAAAATTCTAAGAAAATTTAGAGAAAATGCTTACAACTTGAACTACCTAAATCATATGGTGGTGTTTTATGGACATTTAATGTGGGTGCTATGTCTCCTTATTTTTTTCATGTCAATTTGAGGACAAACTCTTCTAAATTTGGAAATAATGATGCAGGAGCATCCATAGATGATCATCAAGATGATAATAATTTGGCATAATTGATTATGGAATTGATCACATTATGTGCCTTTGATAATAATACTTTAACTAAACTTGTTGATATTACTTTAAGTTATTCTTATAGGTATATAACATATTTGTAGGAAGACGATCTATCCATTTAAGAAGTCATGATACTTCAGATTTTCTAATTTTAAAAGTTATTACAAAAAAAGCTATTGTGCATGAAAGTTAAGTAAGAAAGATCTAGTTAACCTTTCAAGTCAACATCATTGTTTTGATTCGGATTCTTGTTAGTTATTTTCATGTAATACTTAGCATACTTTATTTGTAATAATATTTGTTGATTCATGTATTATATAGGATATAAATATATTATTAATAATAGTTTATGTGCTAGTTAGTTATTTTTGTGTCATGTACCTAAATTTGTCTAGTTAGCAGTGTTCTATACCTATATATATACATGTATCGACACATTGTAGCATGTTGATGGTTGAGATATTGAAATCTATTACAAGTAATTCACTTGGTTAATTTTCTCTTTGTGATTGAATAATCCTTTCTAATAATACTTGGAGTAATCTTATATAGGAAACATTCAAATTTGAGTTCTTATTGAGTTCTTTGATTTCTTATTGAGTTCTTTTTAAATTCTTGTCGAATATCTCAAGTTATTCTTTTCAATTGGACAGCCACTGATCCTAATTCATCTAAAATCACACTAATCTTCATCAATCATTGAAGATTTGTCTCAAATAAATATGTTATTCTTAAATAATAATGATTCTAAAATGATTAGGTGTTTCAAAATTTTAGGTTTTATAGTGTTCATGATCCATTACAATCCCTATGTCTTGTTTTAGTCAAAAACCCTTTATTTGTTACTTGCACTTAATTAATCCTCCATTGCTCATGAAAAAATATAAACCCAAACAAGCATCCATCTACTAAAACATGTATGTATCGAGCAAATATTTTATAATTAAAAATAATAAAATATAATTGTCTAGAGTAAAGTCTAGTTTCATTTCTAAGAAAAAGTCTTGTTAATAACATGATCTAGAAAGCTAAAAAAAATGGCTTGAATATGAGGGAAAAAAATCTTGAGCTAGTGAGTAGCTATATGTGTCACAAAAGCTATTATTGTAACATTTCCATTTTTTAGTATTAAATTTTTTTTCTTTAAAATATTGTAGAAGTGAAATATAAATCAATCTTATGAAAAATGAGGTGTTACCGCCTTATTGAACTCAGTATAAGCTCATTGCTGCCTACCTCACATTAGACACAAGACTAAGTATCCAACCAATCAAATACACGGAAGAAACTAGAATGTGTAAGAAACACTGGGAGATAGGAAAAAACAAGGTTTACAACCTAGGGCTACATAGGACCAAATTTCGTACAATGATATATTAGAAGAAAATACTAACGAGAATTAATCAATTTCAAATGAAAAATAGCTTGGCCACTTAATAACCACAGAAGAAATTCTCCGTGAATGTTTATACTAATCAACCATATATGTTGAGAAGAGGATGGATCACTCACTAACCGTCCTTAAAAAACCTGCCCTAAACCTCTTACTTATGGGATCAAGTAGGGGATTGCAATAACAACCCCAATAGTATGCAAACATACCTATCATATCAATCTACTACTTTCATATAGGTCATAGTATAAGCAAGACCCACACATCATACCCAGGGTATATCCTACCAAAATGTAAATGTGATTCTCTTACTTTGTCATTCACGTACAATCACATAGGTTATACAAGACATATTTTGATCCAATAAAATATATTCAAGCATAATAATACTAGCATACAAAGTTATATAGATTATATCATGCATATCACCTTCCTAAGGAACATGAATTACTTAAACTATCCATATATTAGTGTTTAGAGTACAACTAAAAGGGTAATGTAAAATTTGAATTACATGTATGACTTTCCAACCAAGGAATCATAAAGTAGGTGGATCATGATTATAATATCAATAGATCATGTGATAATTCATGAAAAAATGCCAAAAATACAAAAAACGTACCATAATAGGTCATTCAAGGGAAATATATGATTGGCATAGAATTTAAGGAAGGTAAATGTGAGTTACACTACATATTCATAGCTGATGTGAGGTATTGGCTCTTTAATTACTTATAGGGAAAAACAAGTATTATTTCATCAAAATAACCATATCATGATTGAAAATATATTATGAAAAGGCCAATTTAATATCTCTTTTGGTCATTTTGGTTATTATTTTGCATTAGGTGAATATAGAACTCCCTTTACCCCAAGTTATTGAGGAATAGGTGAACACATAATTCTTTTACCCCAAGTTATTGAGAAAGAGATGGGACTATTCCCCATGGTCTCTCAATATGACTAAAGTCAAGCCAAATATATAGACATAAAGTCCTAGCTCATGCCAAAGTACCTGGTGGTCATAGGTCCTAGCTCATGCCAAAGTAACTCTCTTGTGGTGCCCAAACCATTTAATATAATACCCCTAAGTACATCATTAGTTTTTAGAGTAGAAAAGGTAGTGATATCAATTAGAATCTTAGGATCAACTCGGATCCCACTCGAAGGTACTTGAAGGAAAATGCTCAAAGGTAGACCAACCGTTGGTTGCTAATTGAGGATCAAATAATCTTAGACCTATCATGGTGCTCATTCCACTTTAGGTGATTAATATCTTATTAGATTAGGATGTCATATCACAAAATGATCCATCAATAATATCACAAAAAATAACAAGCCATTTCATTTCAATGACCTATATAAGGTTCTCACATCATCTAATGTTCCTATTTAGGGTATATTAAAGTGATCATCCTATTATTTGATCAATTATGCCAAAAGGTGGAATTATATAATGTTAATATCATCCATAAATGTCTAAGCTAACATTTGCTTTCTAATTATTTATCTTTTTTTCACCCTTCAAATCTAGGTCAAGGCATAGATCTAAGGTCAAAGACATAGTTCATTTCATAATCATAGTCTTACCATTTATTAAAGGGTGTTCTAAGTTAATTCGGTAAGGCCAAAGTTGAAGTTCCAATTGGAGGTTAACTAGAGTCTAACCCTAACTCATGGTTATTTATGTATTTATCTCAATAGCTAAGTGGAAGCCATTGTGTATAGATAAGGTGAAATTAAGGCCACCATATATGTCCATATTATTTTATCCTATTCTTGACAAGTTATTTAACTTATACAATTTCAAATTTTAAGGCCATGATATAAGTCATTAGTAATATATTATCCATCATTTTGATTCATTACATAAATATTAACCATAAGAATAATCCATTTGTCCTTCTAATCCTCTACTCATTCCATGGTCAATATAAAAGCTAAAATGCAATGCTAAGATCAACTTAGTTAACTAGGATAAATTTCATCCTTACTAGTTTAATCTATCAATTAAAATCCATTAATATAGGTAAGTTTATAGCTACTAGCATATTAAGTCATTATTCAAGCATGAGAAAACTCAAAAAATCACATTTGAGAAGAAATAGCCAAGACCAGTTGATGGGTCGCACTCACGAGTTGATCAGTTAAGGTATCATGAGCCTTCATATTGGTGGTGAGCTTGTCTATCGGTCAGGGTGCCATCAACCTTTATAGTGGTGGTGAACCAATTGATCAGTCCACCTCACTAGTTGACTATTTTGAGAACTAGTAAATCAGTTTGGTTAAACCGATTGATATGTCTTACTCGAGGCTAAGACTACTGGGGTCATAGACTAACTAGTTAATTAGTTGACCCAACCATTTAACTGTTTAAGGGATCTGTCGATGGATTTGGTTAAATTAGCCGATAAGTTTAACCTGAGACTAATACCGCTGAAGTCATAGATCAACCAATTGATAGCTATACTATACCAGTCGATTGGTCTTGGGGACCACTCAATCTATCTTAGACATTGTTAACCGGTTGGGGAAAAACAACCCCCTTAAAAATGCACTTACACACAATTAACTTCCATAATCTTTTTTCAGTCAATCTGAACATCAATATCAGGTCCTTTAAGGTTCTTAACAAGCAATAATTAAGGATCAACATGAGAAATTCCAAAATTGTGTCGGGAATCTCAATAAAATAATTATTGCACTTTATAGACTTAATAAGAAAAAAAATATACATAACATTCACTTCTTGATAGGCTTTCATGCAACAATCTATCCATCATATCACACATACTATTGTCACTTAAGAAACTCTGAATATCAAAGGTAATTACGAATCTAAAATAATACTTATGAGGCTTATGTATGCAAGACTTTAAGCTAATCTTTCTACCACTTATTTCATTTATTCCCCAATAAATAGGTTTAGGCACATTATCATCTCTAATATTTAGGTTATCCCATACTTATAGAACATGCACTATACTTACCCATACCATTGTTGACAAAAATAGAGTAAGATAATGGTTTACCTTAATAGAGCTAAGCAACCCACCCATACCATTGTAAAAGTCTTTGAAAAATCCAAACCAAATTCTAACACTTGAACACCTCTCAAGGAAGATAAATTAAAACTTAGTAAAACCTTTGAAATTATGAAAAGAAGATCTAGTAAAATTGGATACCTGGGAGAGGAAATTAAAAAAAATCCACATGAGAAAATAGAAAGCACCAGAGATGAAGCTAAACCCCCACTCCTTTCCCAAATCTAACCCAATATTGGTTAAGATCAAAACAAGAAGGAGATAGAGAAAGGACTAGAAGACTAGAGGAAGATCAGAAATGAAATTCAAGGAGAGGAAATGTGGTAAATTAAGTATGAAGAAAAGTAAGGCAGTTTAGAGGCTAGAGAAGAAGGGAGAAAATGAATGCTTTAAGTTCAAATTATTGTGGGTTTTTGTTAAAAGAAAGAAGGGTAAGGGAGCGTATAAATCAAGAACTCAAACCATAGCCCAAATACAAGCTTCAAAGTGAAGGTTTTGAAGGTTCAAAGCTAGCCTTTTTCCCTTTGAGCTCAATTGGTGAAACTTTAGTGTGTAATGTGCCTTAGAAATTTTGAATAGAAGAAATGCATAATGACAACATTAGAAGGGAATCAATGTTCAACAATCTATAGAGGTTGTAGGAGTAAATAATCTACTCGAGAATCTCATAGAAGAGAGAAAAAAGAAGGAAGAAGAAGACAAATGAGCTAAAGTCATGAAAGTGACTTCTTATAAATTACTTCTTTGTGAATCCATTGAAAATGATAAAATAGATTAGGCATGCTCAAAATTTTTGTAAAAATCTTAAAAAAATTCTTAAAACATAATCATTCTTCTAGAAAAGTTTTAGGGAAGGATTTATAGTGAAAATTGAGTCAGAAGAATAACTAGTTCAGTCGAACCAACTGACTGGTACCATAAACAAGTCGATCGATTCTTTGGGTTTCAAAACTAAAATTTAAGGAACAAACCAGTTGATTGATACCTCCAAAAAGTTGAATGGTCTTTCAATAAAACCAATTATCTTCCAAAATCCAAACCAAGATCAACCAAAAACCATAACAATCTTAAATAAGCCTCTAGGATAAGAATGGCCATCAAGTGCTTATATTAGTACACATTATAGACCCTAAAAAATGGGGTATTACAGTAATAAAGAAAATCAAACTCATCAATCTAGAAGAAAAAAAGTGAAAATAAATAAATAAGTACATTAAATCTTAACAAAAAACATCATATCCAAAAGAAGTAAAGAAAGGATCATGATAGATATAGGAACTTGCTAATTAACCAAATTCAAATGGAAAAGACATTTGCCATTAAATCTATTTCCTAAGCCACACTATTGACTGCATGTAATATACTTTTCCTTTCCTCAATAATAAAAGGTGTCTAGTAAATTGTTAGTTTCACTTTTCTTGATTATGGACTACATAAGATGAAAACAAAGCCAACAACAACAATTAACTTGGAGACTTTATTACATAATTAATTATGCACATTCAAATAAATACCCTGAATGTTAAAGAAATACCATACTTGGTGAATAAAAAGTTAGATTGGTTGGTTCAATAGGTTCGATTAGCTATTAGACGTTTTGGCTGTATAAAACGTTAGATTTTGAAATTTGTATACTGATTGGATAATATCGAGAGAAAGTAGAAAATCAATTACTCAAATAAATCTAATATATCATGTATAAATTAAAACCAAACCTTTTTAAGCCCTATGCATGGGGAAATCAAGGTTGGTTGACCAAGTAATACTTGGGTCATACTAGGTTAACTATCAAATCAAACCATTTTTCATTCAACACGGTTGGATCACATATCACCCACCTCACTAGGTCAATTTTCTTGTTGGTATTTAAAAAATTAACCATACTAAAAAGATAAAGGCCAAGTTGACGTCTTACTATATAAGGAAGTTATGGATGGTGATAGAGGTAAAAATAGAAACAAGCATAAAATAGAAGGGAAGGAAAAGGATGATGCAGATGTAAAAGGGACTTAGGATGTACAGAGCAAAGACAGACTAGTTAATAACTGTTGAAAAGATGAACTCTATGAAATTATGGGATGAATTTAGAAACATTAGAAGAAATAGAATGATTAAAGTATTGAAATCATATATATCAGAAGAAATTAAATGATAAGATTGATAATGAATTAGAGTTCAAGGTTGCAAATAAAATTTGTCCTTATAAAATGGGTTATATTAATTAGTTCATTTTAAAGAGTTAGGGTTGGTTGTAAAAATTTAGTTTTGTTCTCTGCATATTTTGAAATAAACAATAAAAACATAAATTGATATTAGATAAATGGGTATAGGTATGGGTATAGAGACCTTATACTCTTATTTGTACCTAAATCTAATGATATTCCCCTTAATTATATCTATATCTTTAACCATATCTATATCTATTTAATTATACCTATATTTGCATAGTTCGAGTAAAAACCAGTCATGTTTTATGTATAACCTACCTCATTGACATCACTAACTTCAACACACCCATCCTCATCTCAACTTGATTTTTTACCATCATCTATTTCAAATTAATAGGGATAATGTGTTCCATCTCTTCCAATAACTTATTTACATTTTTGTTCCTAAATTTGCTTCTTTATGTAATACCTCTAAAATTTACGACAAAAAAAAATTGTTTTTAAAAGTAACTTGTGGAAGCTAAGATCATAAATTTTGGGATGCTACCTCCACACTTAGTACCAAATCAGTTTCCTCTACCATTCTGCTACCAAGTGTTAAGACTAAAATATTAATTCACTTAAACATAAGAATAAAATTATAAATCAAAGTAGCAAAAAGTTAAATATATTAATTAACCTTTCAAATAAAATGCACTAACATTAGTTACAAAAATATCAGTGAAAGGAAATATAAAAAAGAATATGAAAAATGTAGAAACTTACAGTTTATGTCACCGGATAGAACCTCAGATAACCCTCTACTCTTAACCCAAAAGATAGCCTTGAATAGAGTTTGTGAGGTAACTAACCAATGAATAAGAAGGGGCCCAAGAAAGGAACCCTTGAGTATAATGGTACCGAGTAACCCATTATACGAAACTAATATGCAAGGCCCGCATTGAACACATCAATTACATCACAATAATACATGAACATTTAATTATGCATACATTAATTGAAATGTGATAATCATTTATATAACCACATACATCAAGACCATATACTAATGCTCATTCATTTGGAAGTAACTAAAACTTACTAATGGAGCATCAAGCGATGCCCTTTGTAGTATAATTAGAGAGCCATATCATTCTCAAGTTATAACTACAGGCACAACTCTAATAGTTAACCCACAACTTCTTAATATATAGGTAGGCCCATCAACATAACCAATATACACATATGATCACAGGTAGGCACAACGGCTAGTACCAAACCACAGGTAGGCACAAAGGTTCCTACCAAACCACAGGTAGGCGTAAATTCTACTACCATAGAAGGTAGGTGCAAAGGCTCCTACTACCAGAGGTAGGCACAAAGGCTCCTACGAAACCACAGGTAGGCATAAAGGCTGCTACTAAACCACAGGTAGGCACAAAGGTTGCTACTAAACCACAGGTAGGCACAAAGGTTGCTACCAAACCACAAATAGGCAGAAAGGCTATTACTAAACTACCGGTAGGCACAAAGGCTACTACTAAACCACAGGTAGGTAGGTACAAAGGCGATTACTAAACCACAAGTAGGTACAAAGGCCACTACCAAACCACAAGTAGGTACAAAGGTTGGTACCAAATCATCTCAATAATTATTTCTATTTAATTATCAAACATTACCATTTTTATTTACTTGAGGGGAGATCAAAAGAATTCAAAGACATTAAGGTACCCCGGTCATAATGGCAAATAAGGACAACACAATACCCTACCGACTATCAACCCAAGGATGCAAAGGTACCCTGGTAGCACTAGTACATGAAGGTATATAGTACCTTACCGACAATGAAACCAAATCTATAAATATGCATACCCCCTACTTGGGTCCATAAAGCTAAATAAAGTAAAATATAAGGCCTTGCTGGGGCACTAAGGCACATAAGCAAAGTTCAAAAACAATCATGGGCTAAACTATATATTTAGGGTAGTGACTCTTAAGAGATACAATTCTCAATCTCAAGGTCTTTCACTTTAAGTGTTAGTACTTTATAAGGGTGACCACAAAACACACATTAATCACATATATTCTTTTCTTCATACTTAACAATTTTTATTCATTTCCAACTTTATAAGGTAACCAAAGCTAGGATCATTATCAATAATAACAACAAAAGTCTACTATGGTCATCTCAGGCTCGATTATTCACACTTAGGCACATTAGGTCAAAATGACCAAACTATCCCTAAGGCTAAAGCTACCCCTTTACCATCCATTCCCGTTACAAATTCTATTTATATTTTATAATCTTTCCATAAAAAGGATTATACACCATAATTAAATTATTGATTATATAACTGAGTTACCTAACATGCCAAATGACCATTTTACCTTTAGATACCATTCTACTCGTTAAAATTTAACATGTGCTTCTAGAACATCAAAATACATATTCTCATGCTTAATCAACAAATAATGCACATCCTGCATGTTTATGAGAATAATCATCATGACATACCCCAATTTACCAAAATACCCATATACCATACAATAATAATAGGTATGCTAAGATAGGCATATCTAATACAGCAAAACCACTATACTCATGCTTGATAACGAACAACACATATCATGCATATTTATTAGAATATTCATCATGGTACACTCCAAATTATCAAAATACCCCTAGACACTATAATATTCATTATCATGAGGGAACATATGGTTCTAAAACAATAATAGCCTTATTCTCATTCTTTTCATCAAATATTACTCATCATGCATGTTTATTTTAATAATCATCATAGTACTCTCAAAATTACTTGAATACCCTTAGACCATAACATTATTAATAATCATGCTAAAACATGGGTTACTAAGATAGCAAACCGCTTTTCTCATACTCAACATCAAATAATCCTTATCATGCATGTTTATTAGAACAATCACCATAGTAAATGTAACATTACCAAAATGCTCTTAGACCATATAATATTGATAATCATGCGGAAACTTGTGTTACTAAGATAATAAATCCATATTCTCAATTATAACATCAAATAATACTTATCATGCATGCTTATTAGAATAATCACCATAGTTAGGGATGGCAATGGGTTCGGTTTGGCCAAACCCAGATTTGGATATGTTTATATTACCCAAATGCAAACTCAATCCAGACCCATTAAGTCTCAAACGTTTAGCTCTAAATCCAAACCCACCAAGTAGTGGGTAAATGGGTCCTAAATAGGCTTAGTTAATTTTTTTAATAATATAAATAAATATAAATACATTCATATTTTATATAGCTTAATATGTATTTCTTTTAAATCTTCAAGTAAAAAGATAAACATTTTATAATAGTTACTTTAACTTTTTAAATGGTGTTTTAATACTTTTAGATTAAAATATTATCAAAAATATATAAAAAAATAAATTTAAAAAAATAAATAAGGACCTCAAATATGATTATGACAAATATAAAAAACATTTTATTAGTTTATATTTATATATATTTATACATACATACATAAATACATATATATGTATGTATGTATGTATATGTATATATGTATACTAAGTGGGTGTGGGTCATGTCTGAGTCTGAGATTACTTGAACCAGACCTTACCCAAATCTATTTGGTCCAAAAATCATGGACCTAGACCCACTAAAAAAATGATGGGTCTAAGTCAGGTCCATGAATAGGCTAAAAATGATTATTCTCTATTAATAAAATTTTTTTACCTAAAAATAATATCATAAGTACCATATTCATATTTTATCAATGAAATCATAATTTATTAAAAATATTTATTGAATATACAATTACCAAACTACCCCTATATATTAAATGTTACCAAAATTAACTTGCAAAAAGCCAAAACACAACTCATGCCACACATACAACATGAGTTATGCACGTTAAGGAGGGGGATGGTTCAGTATGATGTGGATCCAAGTGGAGGAGAAGCGCAGTATCTATCAACTCTTTGTTTGGCTTGGTTGCAGGTTGAAGTTAAAGGAAAAGGCTCGATTTAAAGCAAATTAAACTCGAAATATATGCAAACTTGATGATAGTATTCCTTTGAATGTTATATGCACATTTGAAGGTCTAAAAATGATGAATACCTCAGGCAGTTCTTCAATCTAGATAGGACTCAAAAAAGGGAGGAAACACAATATTTTCTTGAGAATTAGATGTTCGAATGATTTCTATATTCCATTATGCCATGCGTGTACAAAGATAGGATATATATATAGGTAGCAACTGACATAATGGCTTAAACCAGCTTGCTTCCTTCTTAATTCAAGCTGAATCCAATCCACTTGAATTAAGCCTATATAATACCTAATCTTACTCATAATATCATCATTTAAATGATATTAATGACTAATATTACAAAGCCACACAATCAACTATGGTACATCCGTGAAATTACAACAAAACCCTAGCTTACATAAAATATACTTTAGGGTTCACAACAAGCTTAATATAACTAATGATATCACCACTATATCTTGTTGTAGTGTCAACCCATGTATGCCATATCCTTGCATGCTTTGAATGCTTGTACACTTTAAGTCTCTTTTTGTGTATTAACTTCTTCACCTTGCAAATATGTAATATACCTACAAGAATATCTTGAATCGTTTTCAATACCAATCATAGAAATATTATCAAGAACATTTAAAATTATTGGCTCCATTATTAAGAATGCTAATTCTTCCTTACTTTGAGAATCATTAGAAACATGAGATACATTAGATGCACCTGCATCACAATATGTGGTTGGAAGTGGTGGTTGGGGATGATGGTTTAGGTGTTGGGTGAAGGAGGTGGGGGTGGAGATAGTAGTGGTTAGATGGAGTAGTGTAAGTAGGTTGAACGCTACAACGTTGGTGCAGGCTATAGGGACAGGTGGTTCAAAGAATGAAAAGGATAAGAGGGAAAGGAGGAGAAAAGGAAGGAGGGAAGGTGGTGTTGGGGTGGCTGAGGGGTGATAGTGCAAGAGTGGGTGGCTGCTATGGATGGCAGTAGGTAGGTTGTGAGGAGCTAAGATGGTGGAAGAAATGGAGGGGGATAGGGAAAATGAGTAGAGGTGGTGGAGGTAGGGTGTGTCTAGGGGAGGAGAAGGATGCAAGGTTGCAAGGAGGTGGCTAGGGCATTTGCATGGGGTCTTACAGGGAAGCTGTAAGGTGGAGGAGTCGGAGGCTTCGAGAGGAAGTGGTGGTAACAATAAAAACTACTACTTTCTTGGTTGGGGTTGTAGGAGTGGTGAATGGTGGTAGGGGATAAGGATTGATAGGAGGTGTTGTAGGGGAGGAAGAAAGGGAATAATGGGTGGAAGAGGAGGAGGAAGAAGGAGGGAAGGAAGGAAAAGGATGATGGCTGATGTTGGAAGTTGGGTTAGTGGTGGAGGCAATGGATGTTGCCGTAGGTGGTGGTGATAAGGAAAAATAAGGGCAAGATAATAAGAAAAAGGAGGAGGAGTAGGAGGAGGACGAGGAGGGAGAGAGGAGGGGGACCTTAGGCTTAAAGACGATAGGTGGGAGGTGGCAAGGAAAGGGGCAGGCAAGATAGGGTGGTGTAGGGTTGATGATATGGGTTACAGGGCTAGTTGGTCCAGGTAGAGGGGAGAGAGGGTGTTGTAGGGATAAAAAGGGGAATATCATGAGGAAGGGGGAGGTGTAGACGTGTTTGGTGGAGAAACGAAAGATGGAAATATAGGCGTGCAGGGGTGCTATGTGTAAGGGGAGAAGGAGATGGACAAGTAAGGGGCTTTGGGGGTGTTTTGTATAGAAGGGCACAGATGAGGAAGGAGGAAAAGAGAGGAGGCTAGGATTGGCTATGTGAGAAAAAAAAGGAGAAAAGGAGAAGGTCATCTTGCACGAGAGAAGAAGAAGAAAGAAAGAAAGAAAGGTTGGGCTAGGTCGTGTTAGAAAGAAAAGGGAGAAGAAAGAAAGAAAGATAGGCCAGTTTAGGAGAGAAAAAAGAAAGGCAAAACGGAATAGCCCAAGAGAAAAAAGAAGGGAGAAGAAAAAGAAAAGGGAAAAGGAGGAAAAGTAAGAAAAAGGAAAAGAAGAAAAAGAGAAAGAAAATAGATTTAGTGTTAAGATTAAAAATTAGATTAAATTTGGGTTATCAGGTTAAAATTATATTAATTTATTCAAAAATTTTGGTCTCAAATTAATAAAATCAATTTTTGTAAAATTATAGGTTTAATATTTATTTAAATGAAAAGAGTAAGATAAAATAATTATATTAATTTATTAAATAATTTATCTTGTTTTGTAAGTTAATGGTTGACAAAAATAACAAAATCAATAAATAAAGACTAAAAATTTCAAATAAAAGGTTAAAGGTTCTAATTTAAAGTTATAAAAATTTAGGATATTATAATTTATGGCAATTTGTATTAATTTATTGTTGAATTCTTTAATAGTTTGGTTGTTTTTTAACCATTTCTTAATTATAGTACTAGAGGAAAAGATTTTTCTAAAAGATAAACATGAGTATGGTGAAGGATGCATTTGGTTGGTATATATATATAGCTTCTAATGTTATATAAAAATCATTTTGTAAACTTCTACTTTTGATATTATTATTTCAAGCCATTTATTTTGCATATTATTTTCATAACCTAATCATTTATATCATTAATTATATGGTATTTCTTTATGAGTAAGACCTGCCATATTTTATTAAAAATTTAAAATATTTTATAATTTTACCCTTATTAATTTTATCCATCTACTACAATCCTTTTCTAACACCCCAAAAATTACTATAGAAAAAATTTTATTTAGCAAAAGAGTAATAATAAAATAATTAGGTGTTACTGTTATACTCGACATAAGTCAACCTTACCTTTCCATCCTTACATTTGATACAAGTTAAAATATTGATGCAAGAGCAAATACTAACGAATTGGCTTTCATAATTATTGAACCAATTATACTTCATTTGGAAAGTGTATCCCATAAATTTGAAGGTTAACGGATGGTTACATTGCTCAAAACGTAACAAACAAGTAATTAAATGCCTATGTGCATGTGCATGGCATGCAAGAAGGGAGTAACCACGTGGATTATGCTTTCAACTTCAATCTCCAGCATATTGAATGTAGTAAGATTATGAAGAATTGAAGTTGAAGATCAACATTGAATGAATTCTGTGTGAGTTCAAGTTCAAGCAAATTGAATCTATGTGAACGGTTTGGCTTAAAAGTTTTAATCTCTTTGTTTGTGTGAATTAGAGATTAATCCATATATTTTCAAATATTCTAAATCCATATTTTTCTTCCCTAATTAACATCAAATTCCTACTCTATTTTGTGGCTAAGCTAAACCCTAAATTGATATACCAACACCGAAACCCTAAAACATTCATTCGAACCCCTAACCATCCATACCAACCAAACACCACCTTATTTCCTTCTTTTCAAACCAAACCCTGACCCTAACCATAAACTTTGATTCCAACATACATCCAAAACCTAAAATTCTACACTAAGCACCATCATCAATCCATCAGTGACTGTATATATGAATTAGTGTGTTCCATTTGAACCATCGTCATTATTAAATCCTTGTCACTAAATCACCATCAGCACTCTTCTGCCATAATTTGAATCACCTTCATCTTATCTCCATCACTTTCGAAGCTTTAGTCTTTAAATTTACCATCACTGAGCCTTTATCATATGATCCAAACTCCATTCGAACCATTAGTTCCACATAATTGAAGATTACACCCTCCCACACACATCAATTTTTGTATCAAATCAAGGTTAGTGGAATTACCATCAAGATTCAATCTTTCTTTCAAGATTCTTCAAGATTCATAAATAAAGTGTATTATGTTCAAGAATCTCTAAGAATTCATAAAAAAAAATCACAAGAGTGCCACGTGATTAAGGGCTTATTTGGAAGGGTAATAATTGGTTATTAAGAAGAATAATGGAGAATCACGGAGAAGACTTAAGAGATTTTCTGAAGACCTTGATGGAAGAAATCAAGGAAGTCAAATTGCAGGAGGGAAGAATAGAAGCTTCCCAAGCCCAAAAGTCCCATGTGCAACCACAAAATTGAAGGGAGCAAGTAGAGGAAGGACATGTGAGAAGAGAACAAAACTAGGCCAAAGAAGAAGAAAGGGTGGGAAATTAAGGGCACATGACTTTTCAATGAGAAATTATGATGATGTGGAAAAGGGAATCTACTTTGATCTTCCCAATATAGAAGGTAACCTCGACTTGTAATCTTTTATTGAATGGTTGTAAATCATTGAGTTGATTTGTGAATATAAGGAAATTGATGATAAGAAATGGTTTTGGATAGCAATATTAATGTTTAAAAAGTTTACTAGAGTGTGGTACAATAATTTAAAAAGGAGACAAGAGAGACAACAAAAAATGTAGATTAGGTCATAGGAAAATTTAAAGAAACATTAGAAGAAGAAGTTTGTGCCTCTAGAATACGAGCAAGAAAATTTTATAAAGATGACTATATTAAATGAATGGTTACTTGGAGTTGAAGAATATATTCGGGAGTTCAAAAAGCTAGCTCTTATATGTGATGTCCAAGAACGAGAAGAACAAAGGTGTGCATGATTCATTGGGGGTTTAAATAGGAATCTTTAGGAGAAGGTAGAGGTATACCCATATGAAGTGTTTGAAGACCTAACTAAGTTAGCCATTAAGTTTGAGAAAGAGTTGAAGAGGACCAAGCCACCTAGAAAGTCAACCAGTGCTCCATATGGTTTGAATTTCAAGGGTGTGTTGAAGCCACCAATTTCTCAAGCCGCAAGTCAAGACCAAGATAGGAAGTCAACTCATACAGAGAAGGGTAAATATCAAGTGGTTGATAAGGCGAACAAACATACATCAAGTGTAGAGGTTATGGCCACTTTGCTTGGGATTATCCCAACCAGAGGGCATTGACTTTGAAGGAGGTAGCAAATATGGAGGCTTATGAAGAGAATGAAGACATTGATGAAGACCTAGAAAGGAGGGTGATATCTCAGAGGATGCTTTGGAAGAAGGCTAATTGGATTGCTATATGTTACAAAGGGTGCTTCAAGTATAACAATAGCCTTTACTTAATGGGAGAAGATTTCAAGGCTATATGCAAAATTGGTGATCAAGGGTGTGAGTCATCATTGATAGTGTCTCATACACTAATGTTGCTAGTGAGAATATGGTGAACAAGTTTGGTTTGGAGACCAAGGGTCATCCAAGACCATATTCTCTCTAATGGCTCAACAAAGACAAAGACATAAGGGTAACCAAACAAACACTTATTTCCTTTAAGATTAAAAATTATTCTGATGATTTTTTATGCGATACTCTGCCTATGGATGCTTGTCACACTTTTTGGGGAGGTCGTGGCAATTTGATAGGAATGTTGTGCATAACAGGGTCCTTAATGAGTACGTGGTATACAAGGGTCAAAAGAAGTTTAGGCTCAAACCTAATCTAGATGGGGAGGATTCAGTTTTGAAGAATAAAAAAAAGGAGGATGTTGAGTGTAGGAAGGAAAATAAGAAAAGTGGCATGGAGATGTTGATCCTTAAGGAGTGTGGGATGAATGAAGCCATAAGAGATGAGAAGATATGTTATGCCTTAGTTATAAAAGAGGTCTAACGAGGGGAGAATTCTAATATGGATCTAAAATTGCAACAAGTATTAAAAGAGTATGTAGATGTGTTTCTAGAAGAGTTACCTAGTGGGTTACCTTCTTTGACAGGTATTGATCTTATGCCATGAGAATCATTACCGAACGAACTAGATTATAGATGTAATCTAGAGGAGGCTAAGGAGATACAAAAATAAGTGCACAGTTATATTCGGGAGAGTATGAGTGTAATATCCCGTTTTTCAAAAGCGTAATTATTAATTTATAATCGTATAATTAATTATAATTATTATTTTAGAGGGCTTAATCTTAAAAGTGTTATTATTTTTCGTATTATTTCAACGGTTTAAGTATAAATTTAATTAGGTTAAAATTTTGATAGAGATTAGATTATTCAAATTAATCCTAATTTTTACCCATAAATCATATTTTAAATTATTTTATTAATAATCTTTTGATCTATAATCTAAAAATAATTTTCTAAGAATTATTTTCGATTATTTTAAAATCTATCTTGATTCGAATAATCTTTTTCCAAACTATTTTTATATTCGATATTTTAATCTACCTAACGTAAATCTAAAACTAAATAAATAAACTCTACTCTACCCTCTGCCTTATCCGAACATTCTCCCAAAGATTTTTTCTGTGTCCTTCGTACATTTTATACACACATATACACTCTACCTGTTCCATCTGTCATTTATACACACTAATAAATGCTACACTTACACACTCTGCACACACACCCACACACTCCGCCCAAACAAGCCCTGTATACATACACACGACGCAAGCTACACAAATACACACCACACTCCAAACATCCGCAAACCACTATTCCTCCCTACAACCCCTATTTTTCTTCCACTCCCTCCAGCAACCGCCTACCACCCTCGTAGCTCCAGCCCACTACCCTTCACCTTCCCCTGCGACCACTAGCAGCCGCAGTCCCCAAACCAGCAACCACACACGCACACCTCTCCATCTCATCGCCAACCATCTACACCAACCAGCCCACACCGACCATTCCCAGCACACCCACATACACAACCAAATAGCCCCTTCTCTGCATGCACACACATGCATACGTATACTCCCTACAACCCTATTTTTCTCCCACCGAACCTGGCCCATCAACTCCACCACCAAACCACTCCCCTTTTCCTCTTCTTTCTCCTTCTCCTGTGACCACCGGCAACTGCAGCACCCAGCCCAACTACCCTCGACCAGCTGCCACCCTGCCTCCCAACACCCAGCTACCACCGAACCACCGCCCGCAGCCAGCCCCAAGCCTAACCCCCTTCTTTCGCCGCATGACTCACGCTGCATGCAGCGTGAGTTGTGTGTATTAAAAAAAAGAAGAAAAAGTATATATAATATTGGTACCCATTTTAAGTGTAAGGTAATTTAGTAATTTTCAAAAAATAAATATTTTTATATTATAATTATTATTTTACTTAATAGATATTAATTCAATAATTTCAGTATTATTTTTAGGTACTGTGTTACCTTTGTGTACCAGTGCGACCAAGGTACCTTTGCGTCCTTGGGTTGATAGTCGGTAGGATACTGTGTCACCTTGTTGCGCCAGTATGACTGGATTACCTTTGTGTCTTCAGGTTGATTGATCTCCCCTCGAGAAAGTAAATAAAAATGGAAATGATATGATTTGATGGAAATAATGATTATCAGATTATTGGATTGTTCGATAGCAGCCTTCGTGCCTACCTATGGTTTGGTAGTAGCCTTCGTGCCTACCTGAGGTTTTACGAGTAGCCTTTGTGCCTACCTATGGTTCGGTAGTAGCCTTCGTGCCTACCAGAGGTTTCGGTAGTAGCCTTCGTGCCTACCTGTGGTTTTGGTAGTAGCCTTTGTGCCTACCTGAGGTTTTCTGTGTTTCCGGTAGTAGCCTTTGTGCCTACCTGAGGTTTTCTAAGGTTTCGGTAGTAGCCTTTGTGCCTACCTGCGGATTTGGTAGTGGATTTCGTGCCTACCTATGTTGGTTTTATGTCTGTGAGCATACATGTGATATTATAGATCTTATTATGCTATATCTGTAAGTTTACTTGTGACATTATGGATTTATTATGCTGTACCTATAAGTATGCCTGGGATGATATGAATCTTAGTAAATTATATCGGTGAACATGCATGTGATGTATGTGATTGTTTGAGATTTATGCTGAGACATGAATTATGCTGAAGTTGTGTTTTAATTATTACTTAGATAGTATTTCTAGGATGTTCAATAATAAGTTCGGCTGTTTCAAACGAATGAAAATGAGTAATATGTGACCTTGATGGAAATTGATCATCTGAGTGATTATTGTATCTCAATCATCGTATTTATATAGATGTATCTTATACCACGTTAATTGTATGCCTTGTATGTGTTCCATGCTAATTTATCGTATTAGTTTGGTATAAAGGGTTGCTCAGTACCGTAGTACTGAAGGGTTCATTTTCGTGGGCCCCTACCTATTCAATGGGCGGTGGACTTTGCAAGTTAGCCTCTGAGCTTAGTCAAATGCTGATAGTTCGGATTTGGGAGCGTAGGATTATCCGGTGTTTCTTTTGTTATCTTATTCCGGTTGTATTTGGACCCTTGTGTCCTACTGTAATTTCTCTCTCGAGTTTGGTAAACTGCTAATGTCATTTTTAATTAGTAGTATTTATCTAACATTCTCTCTATCCTGATTTCTGTAATCATGATATTAATTTAAGTGGATTAATGAGTTTAGCCTTAGCACTTGGTACGAGAATGGAGTGTGGCGGTAACACCCTTTGTTTTTATTGTTTTAGCTTCCACACTTAACTCTATAAACGAAAATTTTCAGTTGTAAATTTTGGGGTGTTACAATGAGTCCATGCAGAGTTCCAGCTTTATTAGTGCCTAAGAAGGATGGTACATGGAGGATGTGTATTGATTTGAGAGCTATCAACAACATCATAATCAAGTATAGATTTTTGATGCTAAGATTGGATGGCATGTTATATGAGTTGCATGGTGCAAAGGTATTCTCAAAAATTGATCTTAGAAGCAGCTATCATCAAATGAGGATACGGGAAGGGGATAAGTGGAAGACAACTTTTGAGATTAAGTATGGGTTGTATGAGTGGTTAGTGATGACATTTGAGCTATGTAATGCACCAAGTTCCTTCACAAGGTTGATGATGGAGGTACTTAGACCATTTATTGGGGTCATTGTTGTTGTTTACCTTGATGATATCTTGTTATATAGTAAGAGCGAGTTCGAGCACATACAACACTTGAAGAGGATATTTGGTAAGCTTAGAGAGGTGAAGCTATATGGTAAGATAGAGAAGTGTGATTTCATGATGGAAAGGGCAACCTTTCTTTGTTACATTGTGAATGGAGTTGGTATTCAAGTTGATCCATCAAATCTGGAAGTTGTATAATCGTGGCCTATTCCTACTAATATCCACGAAGTTTGAAGTTTCCATAGATTGGATTCATTCTATAGGAGGTTTATCAAAGACTTCTCTATTATTGCAGCACCTATTACACAGCTGATGAAGAAAGGATAGTTCCATTGGAAAGATCAAGTGATGAAGGTTTTGAAGATTTGAAGACAAAGCTCTCAAATACAGTGGTATTATCTTTACCTTGTTTTGATAAATTATTTGAAGTAACATGTGAAGCGAGTGGTGTAGGCATTGGGGATGTACTTTCACAAGTAAGGAAACTGATTGCTTTCTTTAGTGAGATGTTGAATAGCATGAGACTCAACTATTCAGCATACGATAAAGAGTTCTACTCTATTGTGTGTTGTTTGGAGATGTGGAGTCATTACTTGAGACCCAATCCTTTTGTACTTCATTCAGATCATGAGAGTTTGAATTATTTGCATGGTCAAAAGAAGGTGAGTCTAAGACATGCTAAGTGAATAAGCTTCTTGTAGACATTTATGTTTTCTACAAGACATGTGGATGGCAAAGAAAATGTTGTAGCAGATACATTATCACGGAGAACCATGGTACTTACAATGATGGATGCAAAGATTTTGGGGTTCGAGATGTTGAAGAGTTAATATGCCATGGATGATGATTTCGCTATGATCTTTGAAGAGTGCAAGTAACAAGGGAGTTTTGGAGCTTATGTTATTAAAGATGGGTTATTATTCAAGCACAACAAATATATGTGCTGAAAACTTCAGTTTGACACTTGCTAATCAAAGAGGTGCATGACGAAGGAATTATAGGAATCTTTGAAGTTCACAAGACTTTGGAGTTTTTGTAAGACTATTTCTATTGGCCAAGAATGCACAAAGGAGTACACGCCATGGTTTCTAGGTATGCTATGTGTCAAAGGAGCAAGAGTTTCTTTCACAAAGGGTTATATGTACCTTTACCTGTGCTTGCTCAACTATGGGAAGGTGTTAGTATGGATTTTATTTTGGGATTGCCTAGGATACAATGAGGCAAGGATTCTATTATGATTATAGTGGACATATTTTAGAAAATGACTCATTTTATTTTGTGTCACAAGACTGATGATGCTACCCATATTGCAGATTTATCCTTCAAGGAGATCATGAGGTTGCATGGAATTTTGAGAAGTATTGTTTCGGATAGAGATATAAAGTTCCTAAGCTATTTTTAGAACACTTTGTGGCACATGCAAGGAACAAAGCTTCTATTTAGCATGTCACATTACCCTATAATGGATGGATAAACCGAAGTTAATAATAGAACTTTGGATACTTTGCTAAGGGGATTAGTGAGTAAGACTGCTAAGGATTGGGATGTCAAGTTAGCACATGCGAAGTTTCCTTACAATCAAAGTCCTTCTACTACAACAAGCTCTAGTTTGTTCAAGATAATATCCATATGTGCTGATTAATTTGGTGTCATTGAAGAAGGATGAAGTGAAGAGATATGATGCACAAAAGAGAATGGAGTTCTTTCAAAAACTGCATCAACAAATCAAGCACAACATTGAGAAGGCAAATGAAGTGTACAAGACAAGAGCAAACAAGCATAGAAGCCAACATGTTTTTCAACTGGGAGATTTGGTATGGTTACACTTAAGGAAGGAGATATTTCCTAATCTAAGGAAACACAAGCTTATGCCAAGGGCATATGGTCCTTTCAAAGTACTTTGAAAGTTTGGAGAGAGTGCTTATAAGCTCGATTTGCCAGATTTATATGGCAAGGTATCAAGGACATTCAACGTTGGAGATATTAGACCTTATTATGACAATGCAAATTTGAGGGCAAATTCAAATCAACAAGAGGAGAATGATGCAGGATAAAAACACTCAAGAATTGACTTTCATAATTATGGAATCAATTATTATTTATTTGGAAAGTATATCCTATAAATTTGAATTCCAACAGATGGTTATGTTGCTCGAAACATAACAAATAAGTAATTAAATGCCTACGTGCATGTGCATGGCATGCAATAAGGGAGTATCCACATGCATGAGGAGTATATTGGCCGGATTTTTGAGCATTAGTAAGGAATTTAGCTAATTTATTAATTAAGTAATAAAGTAGGAGGATAAAGTTAACATAAAGTATTCTCAACTAAACACTTAAATGGAATCCACTTAGTCTCAATGATTAGGAGTACGCGCCACACGTGCTGATTATCTCCCTCTCGTCGAAAGATTCTAAAATTCCAGGAACAAGCACTGAACAAAGGTCTCTCCCCCAATGGTGACATCAGTGAAGAAGATTATCACTAGTCCAGATTTTGAAGTGAGACCTAGTAATGTTCATAACCAGAATGGATTAGAGGGTAATCCTTGTCAAGTGATGGATTCTCCTATGCCTCAGGATGTGGAAAATATTGATGTTGAATCCTTAGCCCTAGTCGATCCTCCTCAGAATTATATTATGAGGCTTCCCGATTCTTTAGAAAAATTGGAATCGCCAATAGCAAGTTGGAAAGATATATTGATGTAGAATTGAAGGGATAAATCGGTGCTAAATTTATCGTATTCCCCGCCCGTGATTGAAAATGGTTTTATAGAGAAAGGAGATTGAATTAGAATAAAATAAATGGTAGCATATATTAATAGGTATGGTAGTGGGATTCCAACCATTTTATGCCTAGATTAGCAAATATGTAGTAGATATGTGGACGGAGGTTGTTATCCCAACATTCTATCACCATGAGAAGGGCTTTTTTCTGTTTAGGTTTGAATCTGAGTAGGATTGTTTAATCATCTTGGAGAAGCCATTTTGGTCATTTGGATTCAGAGCATTAATGCTGAAATGTTGGAACCTAAATATCCCATTTGATGACACTAAATGGAGAAGGATACCATTATGGATAACTTTGCTTGGTTTGCCATTAATGCATTGATTGGTTCATTCTCTAAGTAAGATTGGGAGTTGTTTGGGGGTTCCCATCTGTACTGATATGATAACTACAACTCGTAGTAGGATTTCTTACCCACGACTTCTAATTGAAACTAATGTGCATCTACCCCCACTAGAGCACATTCTCATTAACTCAAGTAGTGGCACTAAAAAGAAAAGAGTATGTTATGACTGGAGGCCTTGCTACTGTACTAAATGTGATAAGATTGGGTATGAAACCAATCATTATATAATGGGAATCCCACGAATGGGAAGACAGGTTTGGAGGCAAAAACAGGCTCCAATAAATCCATCATAAACTATGCAGAACGCTCATCCTAAAACAGTCCCACAACCTAAACTAATTATTAAGCCTCAACTGGAAATGCTTGTTGCTAGATGTAGTGATAAAGGGAAACCAATCCTATAGGATGAATCAAGCATTGCTAAAAGGGAGGATGTTGTTGAGACTGTCTCAGAAGTTCTATTTTAATTTCCTCTAAATGAAATTGATCGAGGGATAAAGGATGAGAGTAGAGAAGTAGTAGGAGGTCAAGTGCAGTTACTTAATAAAAATTGCTACTTAGAATGTTAGGCAGGTTAACTCCTCTCTTAAACAAAAGAATTTGTGCAAATATTTGAAATTTATTTCCTTTTCTATTTTATCTTTACTTGAGACTAAAATCAAGTTGAACAAAGTTGAGACTTCCCATCAAAGAATTGCTCCCAACTTAGCTTTCACTACAAATCATTAGTCTCACTATAATGGCAGAGTTATGGTTTTCTAGAAACAAGGGGAAGTGGATGTAATATTAATATAAGAGACAGATCCGTACTTACATTGCTAGCTCAAAATGATGATCACCAATCAGTCATTCACAATTACATTTGTTTATGCTTTTAACATAGGTGCAGCAAAAAGAAGCCTCTGGTTAGGTTTACAAAAGCTTAGCAAGAAAGTGCAGGATCCCTGTTTGGTCATAGGAGATTTCAATACAATTATGTATGTCGATGAGAAAAGTGGTGGCATTATTCATCAAGGTGATATGGATGAGTTTGTGAGTTGTACTTAGAAGTGTGGATTGGTAGAGATTAAATCCATTAGGCCTAAGTTTACTTGGTGCAACAACAAAGAATCTCCTAATAGATTTCGATGTAAACTGAATTGAGGATTTGGTAATGAAGATTGGTTTCACAAGTTCATGCAAGCAAATATCCAGATTATGGATCATTTTCTCTTAGATCATAGCTATCTGGTGATTTCTTTGAGCCAAACTACTATGTAGGGTATTATTCCTTTCAAATTCTACTACTTCTGGACTACTCATGAGTATTTCATGGGACTTGTAAAACAAGTGTGGGATACTCATGTGGAAGGGTTTAACCAATTTCAGATTATGAAAAAGCTGTAGAAACTAAAAATAAAGTTAAGAAAGTTCAGTACTTTTTTCTTTGGTCATGTATATAGGGAAGTTAAATTAGAAAAAATGGCCTGGCATCTGGTGAATCAGCAATTGCAGGGTGAGAATACATTATTGACCTTATAAGGAAGAAGAAGCAGATCAGAGAGAACTGGTGGAAGAAAATCCAAATTAAAGAAAATGTTTTGCAGTAGAAAGAAAAGATCAAATACATAAAGTTGGTTGATGCCAATAATGCATTTATTCATGCCAAGCTAAAAGAAAGAACTCATGTAAATTCTCTTAGCCAACTTCTTGATCGTGCTGACTAGAATCTAAATAGCTGGGAAGATATTGATCATGAAATTCATAGTTTCTATGTTGGATTATTAGGCACAGCCTTGCCTTGTTTGATGGCTCCAAACCTAATTATCATAAACTAAGGTAAGCTATTATCTCAAAATAGTAGATAGACCTTGATGTAAGACCTATCCAACTAAGATGTTCCTGATGTAGTTTTTAGTATGGGGGATTTAAAGGCTCCCGATCCTGATGGGTTTAATCCCCATTTTTCAAGAAGAATTGGGGTATCATTAAACAAGATCTTGTTAGTACCATGAAACAGATTTAAGAGACTGGATTTTAATAAAATTGTTTAACAACACATCTATTCACCTCATTTCCAAGATTAAGAATGCTATGTATATTATTGAGTATAGAACAACTACCTGTTGTAATGTGGTCTATAAAATCTTCTCTAAAGTGCTGACCAACAGACTTACCATAGTTCTAAATAAGCCAATCATTGCAACTCAATCAGCTTTTATACTAGGGAGATAGATTGGAGACAATATTATGGGGGCTCAGGAATTACTAAGAAAGTACAATAGGAAGGGAATCATCCCTCAGATGATGATGAAGATTGATATTATGAAGGCATATGACTCCTTGGATTGGAATTTCCTTAAAGCACTTTTATTGGAGTATGGCTACCCAAATCACTTTGTTCATATAATTATATAATGTGTATCTCCTGTTAGATATTATGTGATGTTACAAGGCACCCTATGCAAACTATTTAATGGAAATAACAACTTAAGGTAGGGGGATCCCCTATCTCCTTACTTGTTTGTCCTGTTAATGGAGTACCTTAGCAGATTATTAAATTCTCTATAGAACAATGAAAAATTTAAAGGGCATATAACTTGTGAGAAGAGCTAGCTAATATCCCTTTCCTTAGATGATGATCTTCTTTTGTTATGCAAATGTTATGTTTCCTTTATAAAGCTTCTAATTGATAAATTAGAGGAATTTCCTACAACCTCTGTTTTGGCAACCAGCTGTCAAAAAAGTAATGTATATTTTGGTGGGGTAAAGGATGAGCTAAAGCAGCAAATTCTATCCATTCTACAATTTAAAGAGGGCCAATTTCCTTTTTAGTACCTAGGTGTTCCTATAAGCAGCTCTTCACTTGTTGTGCCTCACTACCAGCCCCTTATTGAGAGAATTATGGCTAGACTAAATTCTTGGACTCTAAAGTATCTTAGTTATGCTCGTAAGATTCAGGTTCTACATTTAGCGATCCTTGGTATAACTTAGTACTTGATGCAAGTGTTTCTTCTTCCAAAGACATTTGTGCATCATTTGAATTCCTTCTGTAGAAGGTTTTTTTTTAGGAAAATGTAAACCCCTATAGAAGGAGAGCTCTCATCTCTTATCAAAATATCTACATGCCTAAAATAGAGGGAGGGCTAGGAATTATCCAGCCGGAAGCTTGGGATATTTCCTTGTAAAATAGTTATGGAGGCCTATGAATGATAGAGAAAGCTAGTGGGTAAAGTGGATTCATGAGAGGTACATAAGGTCACAATATCTCAAAGATGTTGTTCCACCTATAGACTCTTTATGGATAATCAGAAACATTTTGAAGATAAGACATCATAGTGTAGAACTACAACAATTCTGCTAGAAAGGGAGGTTTTTAGTGAGTGAAGCATATCAAGAGGTTAGAGTTAAAGCTCATGCAGTGCCATGGTACAAACTAGTATGGTGCCATGATGGATTCCCAAGACAAAAAGTAACCATGTGGATAGCCTATCATGGAAGGTTTGCTGTAAAGAGTAAATTAAGGGAGTGACATGTAGTTGGCTCAGCTTTATGTGAGGTTTGCCAAAATGATGATGAAACAATGGATCATTTGTTAGTCACCTACATTATAGCTCAACAGATTTGGAGGAAATCCTTGAATTGGATGTTGTTGCCTCATTTTTTCACTACATGGCATACTTGCCTCGTGTGGATGATTCGAATCACTAGAAATGATATATGTCAAGCTAGGATTTAGAGGGTAGTGTCACTGCTATTGTAGCAAAATTTTGGAATAGCAGAAATATGGTGGTTTTCCAGAAAAAGCAAACTGCTTTGGATGTTCTGATTAAGTAAATTATCCATGAGGTCTTTATAAGGCATGAAGGGATCATAGATAGGAAGGTTTTACAATACTCAAGCTCTTAAGACCACTAACACTTTTGATAAATTTTTTTATCAGGCTTTGTTATTTTGTGTTGATTTTTGTAAGCATGTCTATACATATTTTCTATTTTGGTATGAAATTCATTTAATTACAAAAAAAAAAAGTTAGCATAAAGTAGCATAAAGTTAGCATAAAGGTATATAACATAATATATTTTATCTTGGAATCTTTTGGAATATGCTTTAGTTAGTGGTAAAAAGGTTATATTATTCATTAATGTCTAGCATATTGAATGTAGTAAGATTATGAAGATTTGAAGTTGAAGATCAACATTGAATGAATTCTATGTGAGTTCATGCTCAAGCAAATCAAATATATGAGAATGGTTTAGCTTGAAAGTTTCAATCTCTTCATTTATATGAATTAGAGATTAATCCATATCTTTTATACTATTCCTAGTATATTTTTTCTTGCCCTAATTACCATCAAATTCCTACTCTATTTTGTGGCTAAACCAAACCCTAAATTGGTATAACAACACCAAAACCCTAAAATATTCATTCAAAACCCTAACCATCCATACCAACCAAACACCACTTTATTTCCCTCTTTTCAAACCAAAACCTAACCCTAATCATAGACCATGATTCCAACCTACATCCAAACCCTAAGTTTCAAAACTAAGCATCATCATCAATCCATCACCAAATGTGTAGATGAATTAGTGTGTTCCATTTGAACCATCATCATTGTTAAATCCTTGTCACCAAATCACTAGCATCACTCTTCTACCATAATTCAAATCACCTTCATCTTACTTCCATCACTTTCGAAGATTTAGTCTTTAAACTTACCATCAATGAGCCTTTATCATATGATCCAAGCTCCATTCGAACCATTAGTTCCACATAATAAAAGATTACACCCTCCCACACACATTGAATAGTTAAAACATGAAAAACAAAGAATAAAGTAACTTGCATAACATAGATCAGATTTTGATGATTAAATCCGAGTACATAATAAATAAAATATAATAAAAAAGGATCCCATGGAACTAAGAGTATAAAAAGAAATCTAAATAAAAAATAATATTCAAATAATATGACTCTACTTCTAACCCCAAAGACAATATGATTACTACTCTCTAAACAAAGCATCATAAGCAGCGAAGTTATCCAAGTGTTCATCATCAACCTATATACAAACATCAGGGTCGTCTGCTTATATAAATAAGTAGCACCCATAAAATGATGATCTATATGCTACATATTGAGTAAAGTGATAATATAATCATAAAAGGGTTACATACATTACATAAGGTCACATAGAAGAATAAACATGCATATTGCTTAAAAATAAAGGGATGTAAGAAAAGAAATGAATTAGAGTTCCATTATTTAGATATAAACTCAATCCAATTTCTTATTTACAATGATTTCAAATTCACTACTATTTTTAATCTGATGGAATTAACTAAAGCATCTCTCAAAATTTTTTTTAATCATAATTATTATGTGGTAGGAAAACCACAACTTCTATTATGGTAACATGCTCTTGAAAACTATTATTAAACTAGTGGAATAGTTTAAAATACCTCTCAAGGTAAAACTCTTTTGAACGACTAATATCGTTCGATGGAATGAACAAAACACCACTATCTAAACTCATGTGATATTTCACTTTAAGTAATTAATGTCGTAGTCACTATTTTTTTTTATCTCAATATCATCATACATACATACATAAAATATATGTAAGTAACATAAGTTAAAGTTAAAATTATTACTCAAAACACATACAAAAATAACTACATGAAGATAGAGACATCACCTAAGGAAAAAAATGTTGTATTTCCCCTAAAAAACCTTAATTTCATAAGGTAAACATAACTCCTTCCATATTATCCATTTATCCACTGAATGTAGTGACCTTACTTAAAAATATTATCATTGACAATATATCTAAAAATTGAGGTCTAAATAAAACATCTGGCACATACGATAAAGACCCTCCCATTAGGAGTACTATTCCACATTTAAGTCATTTTTTCATTTTTATTTTACTTTATTCCATTCATAAAATTCCCTTTAATTTCAAGTAATATAATTAGAATATTTTAAATCCATTTCCACTTAAGCCATACCAACATTCCATTGTTAACTCATACTAACAAAACAACCTTTATCTTACTAAAAAGCCTCAAAATCTCATTTTAGATAATACTCAACCATCATTTTATAATATTACTTATGAAATGAATTACAAAACCCTCAAATATTATCATACCATGATTATTTTCAACATTATCATAAAATGACCAAATACCCTTATGATAGCTCAATACCCAAATGTCCACAAAAAACCGTATAAGTCCTATATCATTATTTTTTTATCTTTAATTTATTACATCACCATAAAACTTAATCATATTCATTACCCACTTTCTATACTCAATCAAGCCGCCACCACTATTGGGTCACTGGCTACTCTGACAAATGTGAACCTTAGAAGCTCGGTGAATCGGGTATAGTACTACCTCATCATCATGCCTCCTTAGGTGAGCTGCATGAATTCCTTTATCTTATCCCTCTTGAGGCTCTCAAGATAGAACATAGGGTGGACTACCATCTTAAAATCCTCCTATGAAATTTTCAACCCATTTTAGATACGACAACCTACCTACAAAGCATCTGTGACTCCTCAAAGAAAGAATGTCGTGATGCTCAATTTTTGAGAAAATAGGTAATCAACCAGCTTAAAGGTGCGGTCCATATCCTCAATCCACCTATCTAGAATAATGGGGTCCTCCTCACCAACAAAGAGTGGAGGATGGTGTCCCGTGACCCCCTAGAGCTAGTCTTTATAAAGCCCCATTTTGAGAAACCCTAATTATAAACTGATAATTATATGTAATTAGTTATAATAAATATTATAGGGTATTTGTGCTAAAAATATATATAATATGTGTATTATTATGAAATATTATAAATAAATTTATTTAGGTTAAATTTTGAAATATTTTAGGTTACTAAATTAAACCTTAGTTTTTAACCGATATTTGTTTCGTCAAATAAACCTAGTCCAGTAACCTTACATTCTATTGAATAAGTTTACCCAGATATTTTACCCTAGTTCTTTACCTAAATAATTTACCCTTACCCTATGCTATATTTTCTTCCTCACCCTAGTCCCTCTACCCCTACACAACCATCCTTCATATAACTCTTAGACCACACACCTCCCTCTACCATGCTTGTTTTCCTCCCACTATTTCACTCCACCTTCTCCTACATGCCACCATCCCTTTTTAACTCCCTCTTCACTCTCATTTTTGTGTCATAAATTAAACCCAAGCATCCCACACATTTCATCTCTTTCTTCAAGCTCCCTCAAGCAAGAAAAACTCCATCATCACCATTATTTTCCATCAATTTTTTATACCACCAACAACTTCCTCAGCATGCCACCTCTTTGCTACACCTTCCACCACTAAATCCCCTATCCAAGATCTAGAAAGAGCTGCTATATCCCCCTATAACCTGCAGAAAAATCCCCCAAAACAACCTCATTCTGCACATAAAATTACCACTACACCACCCCCTCTTCAGTTAGTTATGCCGATCCTTCCCCTTTTGCTTCGGCAAAAGTTGCCGAAGCTACCCACCTTGCTACACCTCAATTCCCTACAGCACCTTCTTTAGCTTCAAAAATTATGGCTCTTCCTATCTCTAGTTTTGGCCTACTCCACAATTGCTCCATCCCTCTTCTCGGTAACTTCCACCGATTCCTCCTCCTTTGTTGCATGAGTTTGTTTGACTTCCTTGCTATTTTTATTTGCCTAGTTAATAATCCTTGATAATTTTAATTAATTTTAGGTTATTTTTATGATATATTAAATGCTATTACATATGTTATTGGATGTTAACTTCTTAGGTAACCTTTGAGGATCTCAAAGAAGATAGTCTTTTGTATTTTTGTGTAAGCTTGGACTTAGGTAAATCCAATAACTTATAGGAAAATAGAAATTATTTGTGAGAATTCTAGGAAATTTTAGACCTAGAATAAATCTAGGGTTTATTCTTTTCAAGCATTTTCACATGCATGATAAATTGATAATATGTTGGAAGGATGATATGCATGATTATTGATAATTAAGTTGTATGTATAAAATATATCGAATGTTTTACATCCTCATGTCTTATATTTTGTTACAATCTCCATTATTATTATGTTATGATTCAAATGGTATATTCCTCATGAATTCTCATACATGGAAGTAGGTTTATGATAATGCACATGGACATGTATGCGCATGCTTAGGGTTAGCCTATGATAATTTCTATTTTGCATGGCCTAGAGTTAGAGATATGCTCCTACATGTACAACTATGATAATATTCCTATTAAAATGATGTCTCATGTTTTAAATATTCATGTGTATGCTGCATGAAAGAAGCAGTATGTTGTAGTTGCATGATTTGGGTTTTGGTGGGCTTAACCCACTAAATGCATGAAAAGTGAATAACACAGTTAATCATCGAAATGCAAAGATAACCTATGTGTTAAAATAATGTGAAATTTACCTTGTTGCCTTCTCATCATAAATATCTCATGATGATAATGATTGATACAAAAAATTAATAAAATTAGGAAGTTAGGGTTTTGAAGGGTATTTTGTTTATTTTGACACAATTTATCATTTACAAATAGTTGAATGCTAGGATGGTCATAGCCTTTGGATAGGTTGAACTTATCTTTTACTTGCCTTGACATAGACGTGTGCCCTTAGGGTTTACTTAAATAATTAAAAATAAAAGGAGAAAATTGATAAGTATGGTAAATAGGAATTGATGTGACTTAAGTAATTTATGTGATCACCTCATAAGATAATAATACTTAACGTAAAATACCTCCATTTGGGAATGGTTTCTCTCTAGGGTTCGCTACCTTAGAGGTGACGTGCTAACCCTCATTTTTTGTTCACAGGTTTGCCATTGTACCTTAGTTTCTAAGGCCCTACTCTACTTTATAGGTGACCTACAAGCCTATAGGAGGTATGAATACTTAAGGACTAGGTGATCGAGGTTGGGAGGATATTGTGTTGCTTTTGGGTGCCAACATGACCAAGTATACCACTATGTCCCTAGGTTTGAGGTAAGGGCATTGTGTTTCTTCCGAGCATCAATATGACTAGGTGTATCGTTGTGTCCTTTGGTTGATTTGTATCCTTATCGAGTAAGGAAGTAAAATGAAATTATTCTTTCTATAACAAAAGATATGGATTATTGGTTCTGTATTTTCTTGAGTGCACTACCTTGGTATTTTAATGGATTTTTGGTTTGGTAGTTGCCTCCCTAGCCTACCTTAGTATTGTGATGGATTGTTGGTTAGGTACTTGCCTTAATTCCCTACTTTAGTTTATATTAGATTTGTTGGTTTAGTATTTGCTTTACTGCCCTACCTTGGTATTATTTTTTATATTTTTTGATTTTTTCCTTAGTGCCCTACCCCTATGATGGAAATGTATTTAGCAAATCAATTATAACTTTGCACTTTGAAAATATGAGAAATGGTTTGGTATGATTTACAATTGAGTTGAGACTTAGACCATGATATATTTTTCTCCATGATTATTGTCTACATGGTTTATGCCCTATGCTTACGTATGCTTTTTTGTTTTTGTGGATATGCGATATATCGTATGTTACCTCCTATGAGGTATTGTAATTTACTCAATATAAGGAAGTAGTACTTATACTACTTTTCTAGATGATAATGTGAGGGTTATGGAATGACATGAAGGTTATAGGTGTGGGTAGGACGAGTGGAGTCCTTAGGAAGAGGTTCCATTTTCATAAAGGATCTTCGGGTCTAAGAGTTAGGATAAATTAGAACAGTACCTTCTGGTATTGGTTTTTGTTATGATCAGTTTTTCTTTGGACTCTTAAGTCTCGTACTGTACTTTGTTATACTATTGTACTGCGGTATCTATTTGTAACTCTATTATGTATTATTTATATTTCTACTGAAATATATTGGTTGAGTTTTGTTTTAGCCTTAACACTTAGCATTAAAAGTCTAGGTGCCAGGCTTATGCTAAGTGTAGCGGTAACATCTGGTAATTTATTAATTAACGCTTTTGCAAAACTAAAAATTTTCAACTAGTAAAATTAAGGTGTTATACTCATCTCCGATGCCCTCTTGAGGATGAGGTAGAGGTAGAGGTAGGGGTAGGGGTAGGGGTGGTGGCTAAGCTAACGCTAGCATTGCACAGACTCCATGAAGGCTTCAAGATTAGTTGGCCAAAAAACAAAACGCATGTTAGGTTGTGCCTTTCTAGTTTACTAACACTTATTACACATTTTACAATTAGAGGCTACCTAGGTTACTCATTTTCATTTCCTTATCAATGAATATGGGGTTTTTGCATAATTGAGGTTTTCAAAATATGAAAAAGTGTTTAAAACTCAGAGGGAAAATCATTTGAAACCAAGTTTTCTGAAAACAAAGTATAGTTAACATAACCTATGCTCTGATACCAACTTATAACATCCCTAAAATTCACTACTAAAACTTTTTGTTGTGTAAGAGCATCCAAACACAAGAGGGGTGTTACCACCATAATTGGTATATGTCTGGCCCTAGATCATCCTTATACCAACTATAAGGTAAGATAGAACAACACACAAACCATGATAAGTGTAGTATTAGAGCAATCCATATCATAAATAAGAGCTAGGTGTTTGTTCCATAAGGAGTACCGAATTACATAAATAAATGTTCAACTAAAACATTGATAAGAAGAAAATTAGCTAGACATTAATTAGATGCCATACTATTATATCCCTAGCCTTGGTCACAATCTCATCCTACGCCTCCTCTTCTGCCATCATTGAAATAATACCTAGAAAATGGAATATACATAATTTAGATTTTCTTTTCTTTTCTTTTCTTTTCTATTCTTTTATTTCCTTTTTTTTAAAAAAAAAAAGGGAACCTATCTTCTTAAGGTGGAGAAAGGAAGTGGAGGTGATCAAAATGGTGGAGAAAATGGTGCAGGTAGCATGAAGGTGGCAGTGCTCACAGCATCAACGTGGCAGTGGTGGTTGATTTTGTTAAAAAGGGGTGAGGATTGGTAGCTCAAGGTCGAGGGGTGGAAGTGGTGTTGGGATGAGTTGTAGTGGGTGGTGGTGGAGCTAGCAATCAGTAGTGGTGTAGGGTAGCACATAGCCAAGAGAGAAGAAATCAATATGGAGGAGAGAAAGGGGATATAGGGGTTGCTAGGGTGGCTACATAGGCTAGGGCACCTGTGCAGATTGATTGCAATTTGGTTGTGGCAAAAGGGAGGAGAACAGCCGATAGTGGTGGCTAGAAAAATGTAGCCTACAATAGCTACAAGAGTAGGAATAAGAGAAGAAAAGGAATAATGAGGGATATGGGGTGGCTTTACAAGCATGGGAAAGGCATAGGTAGGGAAGAGAGGTGGAACGGGAGGGTAGCTAAGCATTGATGCAGGTGGCATGATGCTAGAGTTGGCAAGGACAGGGAGGCAAGCAAAAATAGGGGAGGAGGGATAAGTGGAGAGGATGGTGAGGTATAGGGAGTGGGAAAGACAATAGGAGGCTAGATGTGTATGGAGGGAGAGAGGGTGGCTGCAGGCTACAGGGTAGGGTAAGAGGTGTAGGGAAGTAGGTGCATAGGCTCAATGCAAGTATGCATGGCCCTACATGACCAAGAGGGGGAAGGTGTGAAGGATGGATAGAGTGTAATGGTGCAAGTGCAGGTGCAATAATGGAAGGGGATGGTGGCACAAAGAAGGGAAATACACGAGGAAGAAGAAAGGGAGAAAGAAGGAAAGAAGAAAAGATAAGAAAAAAAAGAAAAGGAAAAAAGAGGGGGGAATGGGCCTAGCTGCCTCGGAGAAGGAAAGGTGAAGAAAGAAAGGGCCTGAGGAGCCCCCGGTGGGAAGAAAAAAGAAGAAGTTTAGGCTAAGGGAAACGATGCAACCTAGTAGAAAATGAAAGGAGAGAAAAAGAAAGGAAGAAAAACGAAAAGAAGATAAAATAAAAAAAGGAAACGAATATTTTTGGGTGTAGGATTTAGGTTATGTTTATAGAGTGAAATTTTTATTTAGTACCAATAAATAAGAAAAATTAATATAAGTTATCTATATTTAATTTAGGATCATTAGATAAAAAATAAAAAATAGGTTAAATTAATTTGTTGATAAATAAATTTTTAAAGTTCAAAATTTTGGGGTATTACAAAAACCATTAAAAGTAAAATAGAGTACATAGAAATGAGATAAGCTTTATAAATGTAAATATGAGTTTGGAGATTAACTCTAGGGTAAAATAAAAAAATACAACCAAAAGGGATACCGTGGACCAAAGAGTCCGAAAGGTATCCGAATAAAAATATCATTCGGATAACATGACTCTTTGCCTAAATATCGAGTATAGGAAAAATCAATCCTCCCCATACAATGTATTATAGGTATAAAAATCATCCAATTGGTCCTCAAAGATCTACACAAAAGGATCAGGGTCATCTGCTAGTGGGAATAAGTAGCACCTATAAAAAGGATGGTTAGTATACTACGTACTAAGTAATGTGATGTTGCTATCAAGTTAGGGATACAATTAAATACATGCATTCACAGTAGAGAATAAGTACACATGTAAAAAAAATATGAAAAGGTAAGTACTAATCTAGACCTTTTCATTACATATAACCATTTAATTCTTTTATTTACATTAAGTTTAGGGATCATAGTATTCTTAAACCAATGGGACAATCTTAAGCACCTCTTAGGGACAACACACTTGAGCCACTATTATCACCCGTTGAAATAGACCCAAAGCCTATTAGGGAAAAATGCTCTTGAGCTACAATTTTTAAATTGGTAGAATGGTCAAAAACACCTTTTAGGGATAACACACCTGAGCCACTATTATCATCTAATAGAACAAACCTAATACCTCGGTCCTAACTCACATACTCTTCTATTTTGGTTCATTAATATCTTATCCATTAGGTTTCTTATCTCAAATCATATTATCGTTCACATTGAGTTTAAGGTCCCACTATTCTTAATCTGATGGAATAGACTGATCCACCTCTTAAGGAAAAATGCTCCTAGGCCACTATTATTATCTGATAGAATAGACCCATAAAATATCTCGGCACAAATTTCATGATATTTCACTTTAAATAATTACTATCTAATCTATGATTGATCTGATAAATACATAACATGTTCAAAGTAGGTAAGGCACATCACAATATCATAAAGTCATTTTGTAAACCCTTATATTTCCCTAAAACCTTAATTTCACACTTTTATCATAATTATTCTTTTGCTACTCTTTTAACCTCCAAAATTAGTACCTCTTCCTCAAATATTATTAATATCAACACACTCTAATTTCACAACTTAACTCTAAGGTCTTACACATTTGATAGACCTTATATAAGAAGTTACTATTTTTAAGGCTTATATATCCTAAATTCACAAATCCATCATAACTTTTCCTATAAATGTCAACAAATATCAAATTCAATATGCATTCCCAAAACAGGAATGTTAACAACATATCCAAATTTCATGGTATAACTCTACCACTTCACACATGTGATAATAACCTTCTCATTTTAGGATTAATATTCCTAAATTAAACCATTTTCATACTTTACTATACTTCGGTCATTCAAAAATACTATAAACACTTAATATAAAATCCTTATCATATTTTAGATAATATAACACCTTAAAATACCATGATTCTCATATTAAACCCATATGGAAAAAAATTCTCTTGATGATAACAAAACCCTTATTTCATGAAATCTTATATGTTTGGTAAAATTATTTTCAAGTCCTCCATTTATCTCCATATATGTTATTATACTCAATTCACACTCTTCATACCTTAATAAATCCATATTACAACCATATATCACATAGAGGGTTTTCTATATATAATAACGATACTGCATAATCTTCACTTACTTATTTTCTATCATAGCATTACCAATCATACATTAAATTAATTGATAAAAATAACATGGTATCATAAAAAAAATGCATAACACTTAGTAATTAAAAGCCCTAGACTACAAAATGTACTATCACAAAAATAACTTTGGTCTCCATTCATGCAAATCCTATTCCACCTCTTCTAAAACATCAAGAAAATCACCTAATAAATCATTATAAAATACCATTAGGATTAAACCATATAATTAAGGAAATGTTAAGGAAATGGAAGGGTGAAATAAAGGAGGAAAATTGGAACCAACTAAAGTGGTATTTGGGAAAAATTTGTGCAACCAAAAGGATGGGAATGATGGGTTATGCTAGGGGGATGGAGTAATGACACAAGCTATCATTGCCAGGTGGTGAGAAATTGCCAAACGAGCTGAAAGGGAGTATACAGGAAAAAGTGCTGGTGGCTAAATGAGAAGTTTGTGCACCGGTTGTTGGTGCCACAACTAAAGGAGAAAAGATAGGGTAAGGCTATTGGGATGTTGTCTAGAGCTGGAGGGGGCATTATGTTGATGGGGCTAAAGTTAAGGAAATGAAAGGACAGAGGGTATCTTTGCAGTTTTTGGTCAGAGGTAGAGGTGTGGGGTGTGGTGAAAGTTGTTGAGGGTGGAGGAGGGGTTGCAGTGAAAGTGGTCATTGATTAGGGAGTGAAGACAACAAAAGTGACCGAAGGGGTTAAGGTTTTCTAGTAGTGAGTTTTGTGGTTGTTTTTGTGAAGGAGAATATTGGTTGTGGACTTTCTACAAAAAACAAACGGAGAGAAACGAGATGGTTGGAGCATTTATTGATGGGTGCATCTATATATATAGATACATGAATATGAGAAATTAGGGGGTGCGATTGGCCAAAAAAAATAAATCCCAACCCATGATCGTAGGAATTAGGAGTTGATAACAAAAATTGAAAAAAAATGATAGGTTCTAGTCAAAACCAATCGAATGGTTTAGTTTGATCAAAGGTATGGGTTGAGTTAAAATCACATGGATCAACTAGTAGATAAAACTGAACAACTAGTTATCAGGAACCTATCAACTTGTATGGAAATAAATTAACTTATTTAAACAACCACTCCATGAGTTTCACTCTTGCATAAACCCATCAATATTTGATTGGTTTTACCAAAGAAATCAACCGGTCTAACCAAATAGTCCATGGGTTTCACTCTTACAAAGACCTATTCATCTCTATTTAAATACATTAACTAGTTTGACCAACCAGTGTATGGGTTTCACTCTTTTAAAAACCCATTCATCTCTATTTAAACACATTGGTTGGTTATACTAAAATAATCGACTAGTATGACTAAACAGTCTATGGTTTTCACTCTTATAGAAACCCATTCATCTCTGTTTAAACACATTGAATGGTTCAACCAAACCTAATGTTTGGTTTTCTAAAATTGATAAACTATTTTGACCAAATAGTCCATGGGTTTCACTCTTATAGAAACTCATTCAAATCTGTTTAAACACATCGACTGGTTTTGCCAAACCAAATGATTGGTTTGTTGAAACCAATTAATTGGTTTGACAAACCAATATATGGGTTTCAGTCTTACAGAAACCCATTCTTCTATTCTGAAACACATTGACTAGTTTTTCTAAATCAATCATTTGATTTGGATAAACCAATCGACTATGATACAATGTCATTTTTCATATATGTTCTTAATACCTATTATACACTATTCATAACCGAACGACTGGTTTGAATAATCTAATCAACTAGGTTACACAACGGTAACTTTAATTTTTAGTTGAAATATATACAATCGACAAGTATGACATACCAATTGAATAGCCATACACTCGATTAATTGGCATAGCCAGACCGATCTATTGCTTGGCATTAAATGATAATTTTCTATCCGTTGGGCTAAACAACTTTTTGTGATTTTCTATATAATAGATTTATGAAGAGGGAAACCCTCATAAATAAGGTACCTCTATATTTATTACATCTACTTTTTAGAACATTGAATGTGCAATTGATATCTTATTCTCAAATCATTCAATTGCTCACTCAAAATTTCAAACTTTCATAATTCAAAGCTTTTACTGAAAAGTATTATTTTCTCACTTCTCTTAGTTAGAAGTGTTCTCAATTTTTTATATCTCTAATTACATCTAGCTAGAATACATCTCATATAAGGTTTTATAGTTTTATATATTATATTATTGGTGAGAGCTATCTATAATCACAACCTCCTCTCAAAAAGTCATTGAAAGGGGTTAGTGAGTGTTTGCTTATCATTCTTGAGAGGCTCACTTGGTGAGTCTAGATAATACAAGTAGGTAAAGTTGTAAAATATCTCCAAGAGGTTCATTGTGATAGTAAGACTCATAAATTGAGAGAAGAGTGATCATAAATAAAATCACATCACTATTTCAAAATCTAAATGAGAGAACCTTTTGGTAGTGAATATAAAGAAAATTTACTCTTAAACCACTCTACATTATGTGTTAAATTTTATTTTCTCATTTCCATTCCATGAAACCATATTCACCATTGTTTTTTTTAATTAGTATCAACTCAAGAAACCTCTCCAAAGATTCAACAATCTAAGGTAAAAAGATGCATAAGTGGAATGGACTTCATTGGTCTAAATGAATGTATCTCCACTACTAAACCACCATTGGTCATCGGAGAGGAGTTTTCCTACTAGAAGAACCAAATAATGTTCATAAAATTGTAAGGATATGTCATGTGGTCAATATTATCTGAAGGGAGAATCAAGATCACAAAGGATGTCAATGGTGAACTTGTGGAATATACAAGGGATGAGCTCACAGATGCAGAAAAGAGAAGGTTAACTCTCAACAATAACCTCGTCATGGTTCTATAATGTGGACATGGTAAAAAATGGTACCATCAAATTCAATCGTGCTCAAGTGCAAAAGATATATGGGATAAGCTCATCCTCACCCATGAAAGGACAAAGCAGGTAGAGGATTAAAGGATCACCCTTCACATTAGATAGTATGAACTCTTTAGCATGAAACAAGAAAGAATAATCCTCTAGCACTAAAAGCCTCAACATCTTCTAGACAATAAGATGTAAGTGAAGATATAGGTGAAAAGGAAGGTGATGAAGGAGAGTAAGAACTTCCCATGAATGATGAAGAAGTGGCTTTCATAACCACTCAATTTAAGAGGTACCTCCAAACCAAAGGAAAAAGAAATAGAAGATAGTCCTCAAACAACTAAAGGAAGCCCAGAGAAGCTAACATGGATGGAAAGATCAAGTGCCACAACTATGTAAGATTTGTGTGTATCATCTATAAATAATATAAGCTTAGAAATGAAATTGCTAAACAAAAGGAAAGGAATAAAGGGAATATAAGTAACAACAAAGGATGGTAAAGGCCCAGAAAAGCCACGACAACCTTTAGCAAAAGTGAAGGTGAACACTCCAATGAAGAGGAAGAAGTTGCCAACCTTTATTTCTTGAATCTAGGAGAGGGATCATCAATCTCTACCTCACCTACAAGCTTCAATGATGAAGACAACATTGATGAGGTACAATCATATCTACTACACTCATATGATTTCTTATTATGTGTTTTATATGATTCATTGCATGAAAATTCTAAACTAACTATAGAAAAAGAAAACATGAAGAAACTACTTGATCACTTAAATGACCAACACAAGGAACATATTTATTGTGATTACCAGGTCAAGATAGATAAATTCTAATCTAAAATAGTGGAACTTCAAGCCAAATGTGATAAATTTGTAAAAAATTCATATACCTTCACAAAGGGTGAAGAAGGCTTAAATGTACTATTAGGTGCTCAATAGTTCTATAAGGACCATGAGAGCTTAAGATATGGAAATAGAAAGTGATTAAACACCAAAAACTAAAGAATTTCTTTATAAAAGCCTCTAGAGCTCATCAATTGAAAGCTTTCTCTACATCAAATTACAACAATGTATGTGGAGAAGATGACCATTATTCTAAATCATGGAGGTAAGCAAAATATACAAGATTCACCTCCACCCATAAGAAAAGAATTTTGCACAATATGTGTGGTAAACTTGATCATGTTGCTTCATCATGTAAGTTTACAAAGCATAACAAAGTGGCTTAAAGATTTAAGCACGACTAGGTACCTAAGGGGACCATCCCTCATGCATCAGATACTAACCTAGTAAGGAACCATTGAAAGGCTACCTAAACTAGAATATTTGTGCTTTTAGGTATTCTTCAAATTCAATACAAGAAGCCAAAAATTGTTCCTAGATAGTGGATTCTAAAGACACATGATGGGTGATTGAATCATGTTCTCCAAGCTGATTCCATATGATGGTGGAAGCATAACCTTTAGAGAAAACTCAAAAGGAAAGATCATTGGTGTTGGTAGCAACAATATCAATAATTCTAAACCTTTTATAAATTATATATATCCAGTTGATGGTCTCAAACATAATTTTATAAGCATTACCCAATTATGTGATAAAGGATTTCTAATAAATCTACACTCTTTATATGCCCTTACATTAATAATGTGTACATGCTTGATGTTAAATTAATAAAATTGCACAATGCATGCTTAAGTGCAATTGGTGACGATGCATGGTTATGGCATGAACACATTACCCTTGATAGCATGGACTTATTAAATAAACTTGCTAGAAAAGAACTTTTTCATGGCCTTCTAAAGTCAAATTTTGCAAAAGATAGATTATGTGATGTATTCCAACAAGTAAAACAACATAGGGTTACTATATATGATTCATGATATAAGAAGCAATCATGGAAAGGAGTTTGAGAATGTTATATTTATGGAATTCTATGATCAAAATGGTATTACCCACAATTTTTCAACACTAAGAACACCATAACAAAATGGAGTGGCGGAAAGGAAAAACAAAAAAATGGTGAAACTAGCAAGAACCATTTTGTGGGACTCTAAGCTTCCAAAATACTTTTGTGCTGAAGTCGTTGCCACCATAAATTATGTGATGAATATATTACTTATACAATCCACCTTGAAAAAGACACCCTATGAGCTCTACAAAGGTAAGAAACCAAATGTGAGTTATTTATGCACATTTAGTTATAGATGATTTGTCCTCAATAGGGAAAGCAATCTAGGTAAGTATGACTCCAAAGAGGATGAAAGCATCTTCACTAGGTACTCCTTATATAGTAAAGCTTACTGGATTTTGAACAAACAAACAATTTTAATTGAATAATTTGTACATGTTTCCTTCAATGAATCTTGCCCTATTGTGCATAAAACCAAAGAAGAAGAAGAAACAGTCAATTCATCCAAGTTGAGATCTTAGTAGAAAATGATGACAAGGAAGAAGAGAAAGATGAATAACCTCAAATTAATCAACAAGAGGATAAAGTTAGAGTGGATCTTCCTAAATCATGGAGATATACCTATGGGTACCCTTAGGAACTCATCATTGAATATCCAACAAAAGGAGTTGTAACATGATCCTCACTAGGTAATATTTGTAATAATTTAGCATTTCTATCTCAAATGTATTCTAAGTTTCACTTAGAAGCCATGAATGATGAAAATTAGACCATGGCGATATAAGATGAGCTTAATGAAATTGAGAGAAGATAAATTTTGGTATTAGTTTTGTGGCCTCCAAATAGGCCCATCGTTGGGACTAAGTAGGTCATTAGAAATATTCTAGATGAAGGGGGAGTTGTGGTTAGATACAAAGGTCAATTGGTTGCCAAAGGATATAACCAAGAGGAAGACATTGATTTTTAGGAAACCTTTACCCTTGTAGCTTGACTTGAGGTAATACGTATGCTCCTTGCATTTGCATCATCCATGTGCTTTAAATTATATCAAATGGATGTCAAAAGTATTTTTCTTAATGGATTTATTGAAGAAGAGGTATATGCTAAGAAAACACCCTGCGTTGAAAATGACTCAAAACCTAACTACACAAACTCAATAAGGTTCTTTACCATTTAAAACAAATGTCTAGAGCCAAGTATGAAAGGTTGAGTAAATTTATATTGGAAAAAGGTTTTTAAAAAAGTAAAATTGATAAAAATATTTTTCTAAAGAAAAAATAGAATTTATTTCTTACTCAAATTTATGTTGATGAAATAATAATTGGTGTTACTAATGTATCCATAGTGAATTTGAAATGAGTGTGGTGGGTGAGTTAACTTATTTCTTTAGACTCCTAATCAATCAATCAAGAAAAGGAATATTTTTTTGACCAAAAAAATTACACAAAAGAACTTCTTAAGAAGTTTATAATGAACTAGAGCAAACCTTATACTACACTTATTACCAATACCACAAAGCTTGACATGGGTGATAAAGGTAAGCCAGTTGATCAAAAGTGATATCGAGGTATGATTGGAACACTTCTCTATGTTACTACATCTAGATCGGATATTATGTTTTGTTTATTCTTATTTGCTAAGGTTTGATGTAATTTCAAGGAATCTCACATGACTGGCATCAAGTAATCCTTATGTATATCTTATTATTACTCATAATCAAGGCTTATTTTATCCTAATGATACTCTTTCAAACCTAATAGGATATTCCAATATTGATTTTGCAGGATATAAAGTCAATAGAAAAAGCACTTTAGGCACCTACCAATTTCTTGGAGAAGATCTAGTTAGTTAGCATAACAAGAAACAATCTAGTGTTCTACTTAATACAACTAAAGTAGAATATATCATTGTTGGTGCTTGTTGTGCACAATTAATTTGGATGAAACATCAACTAAGTGGTTATGGGCTTAAATTTGAAAAAATTCCAATTAAATGTGACAACACTAGTGCTATATATCTCACAAAAAAAACCCTATTCAACACTCCAAGTCTAAACATATAGAAATAAGGCATCACTAAATAAGAGATCATATTTGAAAAACGAGATGTGTGTAAAATTTAATGATATATTACATCAATGAGGTGACATATTCACTAAGCTATTAAATGAAGAAATATTTAAAAAAAATTATGAGAGAACTTGGAATGAAATTTCTATGATTAAAATTAACTCTCTCCCAAGATTGTTTAAATTTTGAAAAGAAATTATTGATCATGGCATTAATCTAAAACACATTAACTTGGTATAAATTCAATTTAAAATATGACCTCACTGACTATTGATTAATTTGATATGTTTCATAAAATAATCTTATATCTATCTATTTATGGAACAAAATAAAAAGGGCTTGAAAATTACTAAAAATATGACATAACTGGGCGAACCAATAGACAGGTCAACAAAACCAGTAGATTGGTTTTCATACAATCGATAAGTAAGTCTAAACCGATGAGGTAAAGCCTTTACTTGATTATGTATAACCTACGCGAAACTAGTCAGTTAGATAACCCATACTAGTTGATCAGTATCATGAATAGTTAACTGATATACTCAACTAGTTGACAGGTGTATTGGGTATGTAAGTACCTACCTCACCTATTCACCAAACCATCTACCCTGGTCCTCTAAACTCGTAGACTCCTCTTCATCTCATCCCACTCTCTCCTTTTAAATCAATCAAATATTTGTGAAAATGCATAACATTGCACTTTCCATAATCAAATTGATTCCATGAATAAATATCTCAATTCCGATCTTGGTCGATTTCACTCTACCTCACTAGATTTAAGTTAATTCATCCTTCAATCCCTAACTTCTCACCCTGTCAAAATTGGTTACCCTCGACTCATATTTAGGTCACATTAGGCATACATTCATCATCCCAAAGGTCATTTCACTCAAATATTACTTAATTTGTGCTTATATCTCATCATTTGTTAAAAAATCCCACTTATTCCTCTTTCACATCTCCCATTCTATCAATGTTTCATCAGTTTCATGCCCTTTCTTTGTTAAAATATTCCTGTCTAATTATTTTTCAAGAAATATAACTAAGTAGAAATCCAGTTCCTCAACCATAATTCATTGAGGTGCTGGTGCTCCTCCATCTAAGCAGCCTCATACCTTATTGACTACTTCACTTGTGTCTTGAACATCTTTATCCTCTTCCTATTCATTAGAAGACACTAGTCCCTCATCTCCACCTCATTCCATACCCATCACTCATCCCCCTTCTTTTTCATCCATTGGGACTCTGATATTGTCTGCCTCCTTATTAGCTAAGACCAATGAGGTATTTCCTCACTCCTAATGTTTCTTCCACAGTATGGCTGATCAGCAATGCTAGATTAAATCCTTTCATAAAAAGAAGTTCCTACTCAAAAAGTGCATTGATTTATTCTCCTGTACTGATTCATTCAAACTTCCTTTCATGAAATCCCTTTCCGACCTGCATATTTTACCTCTCTTTACTCTCAATGATCCAATCTACTAGTAATTGGTTCATCTTTTCTATGTTAATCTCATTGTCCATTACCTGGGAAACACCATCACAACTCATGTCCTGGGTGTTCCCATTATCTTGGATAAGACAAAGCTATCTTGTAAACTTAATATTGATGACCCTATCAAGTCCAACATAACCTAAAAAGAGTGGATGCACACTCTAATTCCTAATGAGATCATCTCAAGTATGCATCGCTGCCACTTTGTCTATGGAGGAATTGCTAGCTCTAACTATTTAACACCCTTCAAGAGGGAGTATCATTACATGGTACCCTCCCTTCTTTTTCATTGATTTGGGTTAGGGGCCGACATGACTCTTAAGGATTGGTATAGGATAGATCACATTCTTTCTTCTATCTCTATACACTTTAGGGCCGATATCTTAAGATGGTTGGTTATAGTCAAACAGCCTTATGATTTGGCTCCCTCATTACATGAGTTCTTTAATAATTCTGCTTTAATCTTGGAAGATTTTTACCTACCCCATTGCACTTGCACAATGGGCTTGATATCCTTGATGCAATCGCCTTCTAAATAATAAGCTATTAGATGAGCATGGATGGCCAAACACTTAAACTTGTACCTAAGGCTCCTGCCTTACCGTATCTTAATGGTCACCTTATCACATCATTTTCACCACATTCCTCCAAGATAGCTAAATATGATCTTCCACCACCATCTGATGACCCTCTCGCTTTAATAGATATTCCATTCTCATTAACAAGGGGAGCTTCAACATCCATCGCTGCCCCTTCCACCTCCCTCAAGTTGTGTGACATTTTCTATTATCCATGATCTCCTTCTTTGTGTTGTTGGTATGCTTACCTCCATGGAGTAATGATAGATAGCTATGGGGACAAAGTTGTGTGCACTTCACTCTTAATTTAATCCCGACTTTGCACTGCATCATCAAGATCACATGGACACTCTCCCAAAATGCTTCTATCCATGTTGACACTACCCCCTCTCATGCTAATGCCTATATTGCTCCTTCTTCTGATCTTGTCTTTGACGCATCTCTCACTGAGGCCTTGCATATCAGACATGTTGCATTTAAATAAGCTAACTTTAAGGGCACTACTAGTTATAACCTAGACATTAGAATTGTGCTTGTCATCACTTCTTTAGCTGTACCATTAGCATCACCCACCTTTAGTCTTCTATAATCAATAATCATCCATCCTTTAGTATTAGCCTATTTTAGGTTTATCTTAGTGCTTGTGTAGCTTGTATATATTTTATCTCATGTATAATTGAATTCCAATCATTAATGAGAACATGCTTGTTTTGATCTCTCTTATATCTATCATTTATGGATGCATAATCATGCTACTTGTTCTTTCATACTTAGACGAACACACTCGCCTCCATACTATCATCTATGTCTTGCTTAGAAGGAGTATTCTTCGACCTCCCATCATGTCTTCTTATGCTTACTTCATTATACACACTTGTTAAGGGTGAGTTCTCCCTCCTGTTAGGAAATTGTTTTATCTTTTGTTTACTTCTAGGGTCCTCCCTTTTCTCACCTTTTTTTGATGTCCAAAAGTGGGAAAAATCTAACAAGTTCAGATTAAAAGTAGCAAAACTAGTTAATGTTTGTCTCGCATGCATTCATTACTCTTTAACATTTAAAATCATGCAATTTTTGTTTGTCATCATTAGAAAGGGGGAGATTGTTGACCTCAAAGGTTAAGAAATGTCATTATACTTGTTTTGATGATAACAAATAAATATAGAGAACTAATGCATTTGCTTGAATGTGTATGTACAAAATTGACTTATTCACTTAAGGCATACTATAAAGGTGAATATAAAAAAGAGTAATCAATATTCCAAGTACAAGAAAAAAAACATGAAAAATAACTAAGACTTGAAGGGTAAGGATAATATTTTGTAAGTTGTAGGTTTCATGTAAAGAGATAAGTTGAGAAAAATTCATATTTCAATTAATTCTCTTTAAAACATTATGTTGAAAAATTAGTGATTTGGCATCATTTCATAAACTCTTTACAAGTATTTTTTTTAAATGATTAGTTCCAATCAGAATAGTTTACTCCTCCTCAAACCAATCAATTCCTTCAGTGTGATCAAAGACATGGGCTAAGTTAAACTCAAATGGATTGATTTGTGGATAAAACCTATCAACTAGTTTGGAAACTGATAAACTAATTTGATCAACTAGTTCATGGGTTTCACTCTTGTAGAAACTCATTCGTCTCTATTTAAACACATTGATTGGTAATGCCAAACTGGTTGACTGATTTGAACAACCACTCTTTGGGTTTCACTCTTATAGAAATCCATTCGACTGGTTATACCAAACCAATCGATTGGTTTAACTCTTGCAGAAATCCATTCAACTATGTTTAAACACATTAACTGTTTTTCCAAATCGATCAATTGATATGCTGAAACTAATTGACTAGGGTAACCAATTAGTTCATGGGTTTCACTCCTATAGAAACCTATTCTTTTCTACTTAAAACATCAAAAAAAATTTCCAACCAATCAATTGGTTTATACCTTATTGATAAATTTGCACAAACAAATAAACTAAGATAATATACACAACAAATGGTCTTACCATACCGTGTCACCATTTACATATGTTGTTAAGATCAACTATGCATTAAGTAAAACTAATCGGCTGGTTTGAATAAACCAATCTATTTTTTTGCATCATAGTGACTTCCATTTTTTTTAACCATAAATAGTCAACTGATGTGACATATTGATTGACTGGTTTAGCCAGATCGATTGTTTGGTCAGCATTAAATGCTAATTTTTTTCCCGTTGGGTGAAAGAAATTTTTTTAATTTTGTATCTAATGGCTAACAATGAGGGAAACCCTTATAAATAAGGTCCCTCTGTATTTTTTACAACTACTTTTTAAAACATTTAGTGCACAATTAATCTCTTACTATCAAATTATTCAATTGGTAACCCAAAATTTTCAAATTTTGATAATTTAGAGCTTTTACTAAAAAGTGTTCTTTGCTCACTTCTCTTAGGTACAACTATTCTCCAATGGTAATATCTCTCATTAAATCTATCTATATTAGATCTCATTTAAATTTCTACGCTTTAATATCTTTTATTCTTAATGATAATTATCTATAATCACAACTTTCTCTCAAAAATTCATTTAAAGTTGTTAGTGAGTATTTATCTATCATTCTTAAGAGATTCATGTGGTGAGTTTAGAGAAGATAAATAGGCAATTGAGATATTAAGTCTCATAAAGCAAGATAAGAGTGATCATAACTAAAAACACATCACATTGTAAAAATTCAAAAGGGAGAACCTTTTGGTAGTGGATATAAAGAGCAATTTACTCTTGAACCACTTTACATTGTGTGTTAATTTTTATTGTCTTTTATATTCTATAAAACCCTATTCACCCCTCTAGGGTGTTTGTCAACCTTTAATAGTTTAATTATTTTTTAACCTCATTTACTTGTTCTCTTGTGTGATTTCTTTATAGTTTAGCCTAGTTTAGCTGCTTGGTTCGTGTTACTACACTCTTTATGCCTTATATAGGAAATGTTGGAGTTAAGTGAGGAATTAGAGCAAAGTGGGAGCCAAGAAAAACATTAGAAGAAGCTCCATGACATACTAGAGTCTAACATCCTCCTAATGTCTAACAACATGGGAGTGTTGATGTACAAAAGAAAAAGTTATGAAAATGAAGTTTTTAGATCGAACACGCCCTGTAAGTGTTGATCAACACTGCTATTTAGGCTTTCCTTGTGATTACTTAGTCTTTGACCTCAACACAATCTGGTTGTATTGACTCTCAAGGCCTAGCTATGTTCGGTGTTATCTTTTATTTGCTTACATCCCATATAAAAGGATATAAATGGGTACATTAGTGGCTGATCATTTTAGACCTAATAGAGGTTAACTAATATTAGATTTTGAGAGGCTCTAGTACATCTTTTGGGCTGTCTATTTCATCTTGATTCTTATTTAGATTTAAAATTTAAGCTTTGTCATTGTTAGGATTTAGAGATTGACTCTTGATATTGTTAAAATAGTGGTTTTATCTCCTAACCTATTACTCGATTTTATTTCATCAATGTTTAATTTCTCTATTGTGTTTATTAATCAAACATTAAGAAAGAAGATTCTTTTTCTAGGATCGAATGTAAAATTGTTGATTAACAATAAATTAGTTTAATTTCCATTTCAATTTCATGAATTATTGATTTTAATATTATGGACTTCATTTAAGATTGAGTTGCTTGATCACTAATTTTACTAAATATATGTTTTAATCTAAGAATTGAATTAGTAATCAAAAATGCAATAATTGATTGAGAGAATCAAACAATGAAAGTAGGCTAGAGTCTTTTGGAAAATTTACTTATTTATTATAGAACTTAATGGATTTAATTTAATTTTATACCATAAAAATTGATTATTAATTTTTATTAGGTACAACTTTTAGACCTTGAAAGAGGCTATTAGTTAATTTAAGCTATTTGACCCTTTTAAATTTCAGTAATTTTTTAGAAATTATATTGATTATTCATTAATTACTAATTTATAATAACAATTCATTCTTAGGCTTTTAATTAGATTTTTCTCACTACCAACAACCTTATCAATTGATCTTATTCTACTGGGCATTTTTCCACTCTCTAATTTGATTAATATAGATAGCTAAAATAGTAAATATTTTATACTTAATAATGAAATTTCTATGGGATATGACCTTGATATGCTATAATTAATATGTGAGCTTGAAAGTTTAACCCATCAAAAAGTGAGGAAGAGTGAGAAGCTGAGAAGTGCCATAAAAGTGCTTTAAACGAATTCTTAGCTAAAGAAAAATTATAGAATAATCTGAATAATGTAAAAATAATCCAAAGTACCAAAATATGCTAATTAGAACAAATATATTGCAATTAGAAGTATTTTCAAACATTGGATAAACATATAAACCAAAATAAAAAAATAATCTCAAACCATAAGATAATTAATCGATTGATTTGGTTAAATCAGTCGGCTAGTTTATTGAGGAATAATAGTGTTAGTCTTTAAGTGTATCAACCAATCAACTAGTATACTTGGAATTCACATTTTTATTACGATTTGATGCTCTTAACAAAACCAAAACTAATTTATTATATATTAAAATAATTTAAATTATATTTGGATGATTTTAGGATGGAGTCTTAAATCAATGAGATGTAAAACAAGTGCTACGGTCATCATGATTTTAAAAGCCTTCATCTCGACTGTCATATACTTTTTACCAGATCCTCTTAAACTTGACATCTTTAGGTTGCCCTGTTTGGGTCACATTGAACACAATCAGCATAGTAGTTACAATACACATCCAAGCCTCCAAATCACCCTATTAAATCAACTATATCTCTTTCTCACCAAGTTCCTTAAGTAACCAATTAGCAACTACAAAAGAATTCAAGGAGTGTGATGTCTTCATACTTAAGGCTTTTGTAATGATGTTAGCCATACCTTTGTAGTATTTCAACTCGACATCATAGTTCTTCACTAACTCTAACCATCCCCTTTATCTCATATTCAAATTCTTCTAATTAAATATATACTAGAGACTCTTATGGTCGGTAAAGCATCTCTACTATCTCCCATATAGATAGAGCCTCCAAATCATTGAAGCAAAGAAAACTGTAGCAAAATCTAAATCATACATCAAGTAGTTCCATTCATGATGCTTGAAGTAGTAAAAAGAATAAGCCACTTCCTTACCTTACTTTATAAATACACAACCTAATTTGTGCTTTGATGTGTCACTATAGACCTTAAATACATATGATCTTGATGGTAGAGTTAAAATTAGTGTTGTACTAAGGTGTCGCTTTAAATCCTAAAATGTACCCTCACATGCTTCACCCTACTGAAATTTGGCAGTATTTTTCAAAAGGTTCATCAAGGCATGAGTTTCTTTTGAGAACTCCTAAACAAAGCACTAATAGCACCTAATCAAACCCTAGAAACTACAAACCTTGGAAATGCTAGTGGGTACCTCCCACTCCAAAACTTTCGTAATATTTATTGAACCCGTGATAACTTTTCTTACTAACACCACGTGTCCAAAAAATGCAAGATCTTAAAGCTAGAACTTACATTTAGAAAGTTTGGCATACAAACTATACTCTCTAAAGAGTGACAAGATTGTGTACAGAAGCTGCTCATGCTCCTCTCTACTCTAAGAGTATACCAAAATATCATCTATGCACACCACAACAAACTGAGCAAGGAAAGGCCATAAGATCATCATCATCATCAAGTCTATAAATATGGAAGGTGCATTGTTTATCCCAAAAGGCATCATATATAACTTATAGTACACAAACCATGTTTAAAAGGTCATCTTCATTTATATTTGCCTCAGTGATGCATAGCTGAAGATAACTCAACCTCAAATCATTTTTTGAGAAATCCACAGATCCTTAAGTATCACTTCTTCACCTTTAGTTAGTCCAAACTCTAGCAATTGATACACATATGAAGATTCCCTTTCTTCTTCATCACAAAGGGAGTCATGCTCCCCATGGAGACATACTTGGGAGGATGTAGCCTTAAGCCACAAACTCCTCTATTTGTGACTTTAACACCCACAAAACTATTATGGCCATATGATAACGTGCCTTTGAAATAGGCTTAGCTCCTAATACTTACATGATGTTGAAGTCTATCTCTTGCACTAATAAAATACCCGATATCTTCTCTAGAAGCATGTTAGGAAAGTCCTAAGAAACCAAAATGTCTTCCAATGATGAAACATCCTTGTTCACCTCTTGAACACTACATAGATACATAGGTAACCTCTCTACACCAATGAATACAGTGTATGGATAGATACAACATTTGTTAAAGGCCTAGGATTAAATCGCCTATAGGAGACCTAAGCACCCTTAGGTCCTCGAAATACTTCTCGCTCTTATTTATATTATATTGCTACTTTGTACCTCCCCAACATATCAACCTAAATGGTCAAATCAAAATCTAATAAGTCCATCACAACAATGTCTAATAAAAATTCTAACCCCACTTATCTTTAAGGCCACATCCAAGTATAGGCTAGAGCAATCGAGTTTATCCCTAAAAGGAAACATGAAAAATATAAACATACTAGAAGATGGAGATAAATTAGCTCTAGCAAAAAGACAATAAACATAAATGAAAAGAATACACTCAAATAAAATAGCACACGTACTAGTAAGGAAAGGATGGAAAGTATACTTGTGACCACATCTAGTTATCGATTAACCTTTACCTACTTGATAACATTTAGGTACCAGCCTAAATATCCTCCCTAGTATCCTCCATGATACCCTTCTCCTCCCAAAGGAAATGGATAAGGTCCTTGTGGCATCCCATTACCCTCCTTAGGATGTATGCTAGCTGGGTTAGGTGATTTTTGCTACTATTGTTGTTATAGCATGAAATTCCACTAATGATATGCATGTTGTTGAGGTACGAGAAGTCCTTGCTAATGTTGAAATTGATCTCTCTATGGCTGAATCTGGCCCATCTATTACCAACACTTATATAAGTGGCCCAACTTACTGTAGTCTCAACACTAAATAGATTTTCCTTGATAGTCTTGTCTTGGATGATTGTAACCATAAAAATGACAAATAAAGCATATTGAAGGTTCTAAATGCCCAATCTAACTACCTATCTAGCCTTTGGGCTGAATACTTGAAGATACAATTCCCTAAAACTGAATTCGACCTCTAAAATATTGTGTCTCTAACTTCCTATTGCCTAAAATGGAAGTTTTCTCCTAAACCATTGTAGTGGCAACACATTTTAGATAATATAATGTAGATAAGTCGTAGGAATCCATAACACCCATAATCCTCATAATTCTAATGTAAATCCCCCACTCAAATTGATCAATGACTATTTACTAGCTAGCTGGTATACTTGGAGCAAACATTAATAACTTTGACTTAAGCATGGTACTTCTGTATAGTAATGCTCCTCTAAGTCAACTACATAAACTCCTTAAGATTATCCCCATTAAGGCTCTTTGGATAAATTTTCACACAGTGCATTATTAGAAATTCCTCTTAAGACATTGACGTTCCTCACTGCATATAATGGCCTTCCCACTGTGTGTATGTAGATCACTGGCGTACAATGGCCTTTCCACTAGGTGTATGTAGATCACTGAAAGAAAACAACTATTATGCTTGCCTTATAAGCTCCAAGGAAATAAAATACCTAGAAAGTATGATCTAAGTCCCAAATATATCCTTCTAGAATGAACAAATCCTCCTCATCGGTGTACGGTGGCAAGTGATGAAACCTAACCCCTAGAAGTATGTCCTCTCTTTTACCCTAATGTTGATAATACAGGTATGGTCATGGCAAATGAGGCTGAGGTGCCAATGGTGGATTCTTGAAGAATTCAATGAATACCTCAACATATCCTCCAAAAAACCAATAAGAAAATTCTAAGCCACAACAAGCTAGGTATAATACAAAACACTTGCTAGGATGAATTTTTCCTAGCTTACTAGCAAATGATACATATAAGAGCATTGAAAGGTTGCTAAAGACCTAGTTCTCAATTCCTCACAAGTTAGTTTGGTTTTTCAAACAACCGATATTTTCAAAATATGAAATAAACTAATAAAATCATATAATATATCATTTGAGAACTGAATTTATTAGAACAAAACATATTATCAAAATAAAAGCTTTGGTACCAACTTTTAACACCAAAAATTTACTACTAAAAATTTCATATAGTAAAAGTGTAATAATAAAAATAATTGGGTATTACTATCATACTTGACATAATTATAGCTTATCATTCTATCCTTACATCAAATAGAAGGTAAAAAGTTAAAAATTAAAACATGATAAATAGAGAATGAGAGAGCTTTCATGACTTATACATAAATAAAATATAATAAACAGGGATCTGACGGGTCTAAGAATTTAAAAATGTATATGGATAAAAACTAATAACTAAATACCCTGACTTTACATCCAAACCTATAAACAATATGATCATTATCCCCTAGGAAAAGAATCAGAATTAGCAATGTCATCCAAGTGGTCCTCATCGACCTACACAAAAACACTTAGGCCATCTACTCATAGGAATCAGTAACACCATGAAAAGGATGATTAGTATGCTACTTATTGACTAAGTTAACAATATAGTTATAGGAATTTTACAAAGATTACATAAGGTCACATGCAAGAATAAGCATGCATATTAATTAAACATCATATGATGCAAGAGAAATATGAATTAGAGTTATATTATTTAGGCACAATCTCAATCCAATTTCTTCTTTATGTTGAGTTCGGGGACCCTACTATTCTTCATCTAGTAGAATAGACTAAAGCACTTCCTAGTGAAAAATTCTCTAAAGCCATTATTATCATTTAATGGAAATGACACAATATATACTGGGGCAGAATGCTTCCAACCACTATTCTTAAATCGGTGGAACAATCAAATTCACTTCTCAAGAAAATATGCTTCTAAGCCACTATTATCATTTGGTGGAACAAACAAAATACCTCTGTCTTGACTCACATGATATTTCACTTTAAATAATTAATGTCTTATTTAATGTTGTTTATCTCATGATTAACACAATTAGAAAAAAAAAATAAGAACAACCTTGTGAAAATTACAACTCTTAAGGAAAAAATGTTATATCTCTCACAAAAATCCTAATTTCATAATGTAAAAATAACTCCTTCCATAATACTCATTTAAGCACCAAATTTAGTACATATTCCTAAAATATTACCATTGACAACATATCCAAACATTGAGGTCTAACTTTAATGCCTTACACATGTGATGATAGCCTTGCCTCTAGGGGTACAATTCCTAATTTAAGATTTTATTATACTTATGCTATTTATAAATTCTATAAACATTTCTAGTAATATAATTGGAATAATTTGAGTCCATTTCCACTTTTGAAAAACCAAAATTTCATATTTAACCATATTGACCAAAATTTCCTTATCCTATGAAAAAGCCTCTAAATCTCATTTAAGATAACATGTCTTACCCAACTATCATTTGATCATATTACTTATGAAATGATTTATAAAAATCAAAAAGATTATCATGTCATAATTATTTTTCACATTATCATAAAATGACCAAAATACCTTTATGATTGCCAAATACCTAAATTTTCACAAAACCCTATAAGTTTAATATAATTATTTTCCAATCCTTAGTTTATTACATCACCATACAACTTAACGATATTCATTACCTACTTTCCATACTCATTCAAACCATAATAAAATATCATTGGTCATACTAACACACTTATGGTTTCAAAGTGAGGCATATCACAATAATAACATATAAGTGTATGTGCTTCACATATTACTTGATTTATATTATTCTATACAACATTATCACAAAATAACATTCTTAACATGAAATTACCATTATAATAATACAAACCATGTGATTTCACATAAAATAGACATTAAATTTTCAAAAATCCTTATCTATTATATGTATCCTTACTAAATGACAGTGGTCTCTAAGAAAGAAAAAAGGCCTAAGCCTTAACCTCTAAGGCTAGTGGGGAAACACCTAAGGATAAGGGAAAACACATGGTTAGAGTATAAGAATATTGATCAAGAAGAGATAAGGTGAGAGGAAAATAATTTGAGAAGAGATAAATAGATCGAGGGTATAGGTCGAGACAAATGAAAAGAAATCAATGGTATAGGGGTGAGGTGTGAAATCGAGAATTAGACAAAATTACGTATGGGGGTACATGGCAAGGCATACATTAGGGGAGGTCTGGGCATGACTTTCCCCACAACACACATACTTAGGAAAAAGAGAAGGGATAATGAATATAATAAGGCTAACCCTATATAAGACTAAAAAATTTAGGCTAGGTTATAGGGATAAAGTCGGCTAATAAAGAAAATCCATGCAGGGGGAGGGGAGAGAGAGGGAGGGAGAAGGACCAAAGAGGAAGAAAGAGAACTGAAGACAAAGAAATGGGAAAAAAGAAAAGAGAAAAGGTAAAAAGGGAAAAGAAAAGAATTTTAGGGTTTATATTAGAATTAGGTTTAAATTTAGGATTAAGTAATTAGGGTACTAATAAAATATTAAATTCTCAAAATAAAAGAAAATAAAATTTTTAGGGTATTACACCTATCCCACTTATATTTTCCTAACTCATATTAGTATCAAACATCCATAAATTTAAACATAAATCATAATTACTAATAATTTATCATTACATAATATACTAATTTTAACTAAAAACTTTATTTATAAAAGAATATTAATCATCATTTTAAATAATAATTTTAAGTATAACTAACTATAAATAATTAATTACATTTATATTGATTATAAATAAACACAAGTTTAAAAAATATATTAATAGCATAAAATATATTTAAATAATTATTGACTTCAAATATAATGGAATATATGATAAAAAAATTAATATTAGTTATAATTAATAAACATTAATATCAATATTATTTATCTTAAACATAAATAAAAAATCTATATAATAAATATTCAATATGACATGTAATTAATTGTTAATGAAAAATATTAATTATTAATTTCAATGATAAATTAGTAATTATTAAAAATTTTATTAATCATAATTATTAATAAATATTTATTCCCAAAAATTAATTATTATTTTAAATAAATACTTATTATGCAAGAATAAAATTATCCTTTGTCAATATTAATTATTATTGTTCTTAATTACTAATATTCATTAACAATAATAATTAAAAATAACATTAAAAAATTTTCAACATTGGCGGTTACTAATTATTCATTATTAATATTAATAATTAAAAATTATTATTTACCAACCATTTCAATTATTATTAATTATTATTTTCAAATATTTGTTCTTATTTACAATTAGTATCAATAAGCAAAGGTAATTATATGAATTTTTAATAATATAATGATTTTAATTGATAATAACTACTATTTTTTATTTATATATTATTGTAAAAAATGATTAGTAATTAATGATGTTTTTGAAATAATAATTTTTTAAAAAATTAATTAATAATTATAAGTACTAATAATATCTATAAATTAGTAATTACTAAAAAATACTATTAATCATGATAATAAATGACTAATAAATTAGGAAAAATGTTAATAAGAATTGAATTATAAATAATAATGCCGTGAATTATATTAATTAATTAATTAATAATTCAAATAATTAATTAAGAAAAACAATATTAATAATAACTATAATTACATAATTAATACTAAAAATATTAATTATTACTTCACAAAGTTTATAATTATTTTTGTCAATTATTTTTATTAGATATTACTAAAAATTATTATTCTTATTATTAATTATTGATTATTAGATATATACTTTAATTATTTGTATTAATTATTATTTAAAATATTGATTATTAATATTTATATTTCTAAAAAATATATTATCAATTATTTTGATATACTTTTAAATAAATATTATTGTTAATTAATGCTATTAATTAATAATTGTAATTAATAATAATAATAATAATAAATCTATATTAATGATTCTTTATATCAACTTTTTATTATTCATTATTATCATTAATTATTTTTAGTGTAAGTTACTAATTATTAAGATATTATTTTTTAATAATGATAATACCTATATGATATTAATTAGTTCAATGATGTTTAAAATTAATTTTAATATGAATTATTATTAAATGTTAATTTTACTATTAATTATTATCATTGATTAATAATATTAAAAATATTAATTATTATTCAGTAATAATATGGATTATTATTATTAATTAATATATCGTATTAGAATAAAATATATAAAAAGATGAAAAAATTATTATTCGAAAATAATGAATGTCCAAAATTGTGAATATACACCAATTCATTTCAAATTAGTTAAGTTACTAAACTTTATTATTACTTAGAACATTTTCATACATAAATAAGATATGTCTATTAATCTCCATTGTTACTTTAAACAAATTATTACTTCCAATAATATCATATTAGAAATGATATTACCAAATGGGTACATAATATTTTTTAGCATCATAATAAAGTAAATCTATCTTTGTTTACTAATTTATTTATTTAGATGGTATGACACTACCGAGATACCTTCTAACCTCCCAAACTTTCCCCCAACCAATGTCAACTAGGAATCTAATCACCAATCTTACCATAAAGATGCTCACATGTAACTTGTTAAAAGACGACCCCTAAAATAATGTTATATATTGAGGGGAAATGAACACTATAAAGCCTATCTTGATGGGTAATTACACTCCCAACTCATTCCACTTTCATATCTAGGTCCACTTATTTTTTTAGCTTTGATCATAATGCCAATGAACCCCACTGGAAGTGAAACCTTATTTACCAAGAAAATTTAGGGGAAGTTAAATTATTTATAAGCATCTTCAAAAATTACATCCATTGAATTGCTTGCATCTATCAAGACTCACTTTACATTATGGTTGGATAGCAATACTTGTATTACTAGTATGTCATCAAGTAGTTCCACCCTTAGCCAAACTTTATCATTTTTATTGAAGTTGATATCTAAACCACTCATCTCCACCATTTTATTTCCTCTATAGCAATGTTGTTAGGATCGAGATCCTACATAAGATTGATTTAAGGCCGTAGGATCGTATGATCCTACGTAAATCACAAAAATATCATTGTACAATACCTGTATGCTATAAATTATGCATATTTGAAGCTAAATAACACTAAAAACTACTAGTTAAGCTCTAAAATAGTCTACATTTAGTTATAACCACATAGAAGCTTCCTAAATTACCAAAATAGTCTTACAAATTAACAATTTTATCACAAGCCAACAACATAAACAACAAAAACACAAATGAAAGTTCAAATTACATTAACATGATAAAGTTATAATCATTCATAAGCATCATAATCCTCCACATCATCTACGTCCTCACTTCTAACTTTAGAGTTCTTACTAGTAGTGGCTATCCCTATAGTGTCATCATCATCATGAACACTTGTATCAAAATGATCCAAATTATCACCTTCATTGGAAGCAATACATGTTGCAGCAACTTCATTATCACTTAGTTCATGGACTTCAATATTCTCATCTATAAAATGAAGTAGAATAAACAAAGAAAAATGTAACTATATAAGATTGAATCGTTCAATTATTTTAGTAGAAAATGTAAAAATAATACATAAAATTACCTTCTTCATTAGTGTTTTCATCTTTATTCCTCTCATCTTCTCTAGCATGTCTCTTTCTTGCTCTATCAAAAATATTTAACCATGTTTCATTTGGAGGAAGAATAGGTTCCTCTCTCTCTGTAATCCATTCATCATCAGAAGGTAGCTCTTCTAGGATAATTAGGCCCACTAGTCTAATCGGTCACTTTGCTTGTCTTTGATTTAATTTTTTATTATACATTACGAAAACCAGACCATTCATATTTTTTTGGTGTAAATAATTTTCTTCTTTGTATGAATCTATTAAACAAAATGAAAAATGTTTAGTAGAATGATTAGCTATCAAATAAATCAAATTAACAAGATAAAAAGTTACCAGTTTACCATTTCAAAAGCACTCCAGTTTCATTCACAATTAGAGGAGCTACATGTTAGACTTAAAATTCTCATGACAAATTTTTTTTAGCTTAGGATATTCATCTCCATATGAGTACCACCAATCAGCTGCATACAATTTTATAGTTTAATATTAATTTAACTAGGATTAAAATTTAAATGTTTTGAGAAGATACTATAAAAATAAAAAATCAACTAACTCACAGATTTTTTTTTGTTCTTATCATCATAATAGTAATCAAACCAAAAAGTGCTCTTGTATTTTTGAATGCATCCAACAACAAATAAATATTAAGTCTTTCTTGAGAATCCACAACCATCCTCTCTAAACAATTGTATAAGCCAATCTTAATATCTACAGTGGCTCTAAAATCTGGCTTATACTGAAATTGTTGATTGAGATAATAAGTAGCGACATGCAATGGCCTATGTACTTAAGAGTCCCGTCTCTCATCTATCATTTCCAGAATAGGTCCATATCTACAAGAAATACATAAACATACAATAGTAATAAAAATGACAAAATCTAATAAAGTAGATTTAATTGTAATAAAAATGTAACTAAAAACTTACTTCCTTTAAACACTACTAAAATTTTCTTTGATTTGATTTTTTCTTGATCCATAGCTTTGTATATAAACCCCATACCAGGCCTCTCATCAAAATCTACCATACAAAGCATTTTGACAAGTGGTAAAGATGCTTTGAAGTATGTGACAACTCTACACCAAAACCCATTACTATTTAAAATGGTCCTTTGAACTCGTTTTCCTTCAACTAATGAAGAAAACCTACTAGATCTCCACTTAGAAGATGCAAACATGGCTAGTAATGGGCCATTCAACTCATTTAGACACCTCAAGGTCAAATATAAATTTGCAAATTGTGTCCCACCAGGCCTAATCAACTTTCTTCCTTTGGTAAAGTATTTCATCCAATAATGGAGTAATGTTCTATAGTATATGAACGTTGTTACCCTTTTAGCCTTTGTAATGGTTGCACTATGAACCTTAATCTTTTTATCAAAGTCCTCTAACATCAAATCAATACAATGAGCTTCACATGGTGTCTAATACAACCTTTTTCTTTTCTCCATCAACATCTCCCTAGCTAATTTATAGTTTGAAGCATTGTCAATCACAACTTGAACAACATTTTCTTCCCCAACCCTTTCCACCACTACATCTAACATCTCAAAAACTTTTTTAGTAGTTTTAGAGATGTTAGATTTATCAATAGAAGATAAGAATATTGAACCTCTAGGAATATTCACCAAAAAATTACATAGTGAATGTTTTTGTCTATCACTCCATCCGTTAGACATAATAGTACACCTTGTTTGCTTCCATCCATGTTTATACTCCTCAAGCATGGTCATCACATCAACTACTTCCTTATTTAAATATTTGAATCTAATTTCATGGTAACTTGTTGTTTTAATTCCTACCCCATACTTTCTAATCATTTTAACCATGAGTGTAAAGTCAAGATTATTCATAGCATTAAAAGGAATAGCACTAGTGTAGAAAAATGTGCAATTTTTTACCAACTTCCTCCCTTTATTCCTTTTTATATTTCTGATTTATTATGGTTTGTAGAATTTTATTTTTATTACCCAAAAAAGAATCTATGACCCCCATCCGTTTTTTATTATAATAATTAATAGATGATTCAATGTTAGGAGAATCAATTTCACCAATGTCATTAAATTTCCTCCTCTTTTTTTTGGATTCCTCTTCAATAGCAAGCAAAAGGTCTCCAATTTTTTTTAACATCGTTAGGTGCTTGTAAACAAGGTTTAACATTGCCGTGAGTCTCTGCGAGGTGATGTTTTAGTTTAAAAACACCCTTGGCACATACAATTCCATAATATTTACACCTTACTTTCCTAACAACACCAACTTCCTCAGTTCCATACTCCCAACCTGAGTCTAAAATGCTACCCAGGAGCATTCTTTCATTTGATTTTTATAGATGTAGAATAGGAAATTTATAGCTATAAACAATTCAATGAAAAAAGAACCATCACATATCTATAAAAGAAGATACAGATGAAATATTCATACAACTAACAAGTAGCAAGACATTTAGCATCAAACAACATCATTATTATCTACCAAATCAAGCACCATATAATATATAGCTTGATAATTCTAAAATAGACAATAATTGAATCTAAAATTGGCATATAACAAATTATGATTTACCATACTTACAAATCTCAAAGCTATGAAATTATATCAAAACATAGCAAATAACATTATCTAATATATGAAATGAAACAGAGAGCCATTCAATTTATAGAGCAATAAAAACCTATAAATTTTAGATTTAGGTAATCATCAAAATTGTATCTAAAAATGAAATATAACTAAATAGAATCATAAACTATGAAATAAAAATTTCATTCTAAACTAGTCGAGCCATCAGCCATTCAACATCACATATCAGAGAACACTTACAAATCTGGAAATTAGTTGATTATTACAATTAGAGTAATGAGCAATGAGCAATCTAACACTTAATTGATTTGAAATTATGTAGTCCTAATTCTAATTCAATTCCATATACAATACTAATCCGAAACAAAATCATGAAAAATAGCTTATTCTGATTTGAGAAACGAAAAAAAATATTGAATTTATTACCGGATTAGTGATGTTAGAAGATGGATTGGATAAAGATTTGGAGCAATGGCCTAAAAAGTTGAACTCAATAACTAATTGACAATGCTATACTGGAGATTTGAAGAAATCACCAAATGTATCACACTAACACTATTGGATAACAATTCAACTCACCTAACCCATGATCCTCTCTAGGAGAACTAGACTTTTGTGGCCACACTGGAGCCATTTGGTGACTTTAGTTGGTCTCACCATTGATGCCACTTTCTTGTGCAAGTAGAGTGATGAAGAAGATGAAGGTAGGGGCTTAGGGGTTAGGGCATGACAAGGGAGAAGAAGGGAGAAATGTAGTAGAAAGTAAAATGAGAGGGAGGTGAGATGTGATAAGACTTGATAAATATGAGCGATAGATAAATGAGCATAAAATGAATAAGAATACATTATGCATGCTAGGATCGGTAGAATCAACTGTGGTATCACGATCCTACCAATCCTAAATCATCTTACTGATTTCACATGATCATATAATGATCCTACACTTATTCCGATTTTAGAACCAATCTGAATCATTTTTATATTTTGGGATCATAAGATTGTACAATCCTATGATCCAGATAACGATTTTGATAACATTGCTCTATAGTTATTGACTTACCTAAAATATGCTTTCAAAGATATATTTCTTTCCTTCATCAAAGAGTCTTCCCTAGATATTATGTTGATGACCTTGTGATGCTCTCTTGCTTGAGTAGGTGGTAGAGGTGGTGCAACCTATCCTAATTCTTCTCTTCTATTCGGTTGAGAATGAACATACCTTCCCATATTCCCTTCCCTTATTATCTCTTTCATGTTTTCTTTTAGTGGCCTACATTTCCTAGTAATGTGACCCACATATCTGTGATACATACACCAATTTCTAGCATTTATGAACTTGAGGTCAACTTGTATTCGGAGGGGCTTCAAAAAGGTGTACCAACCATTTTCCAAGTTAAATATGTGGTTAATACTTGCCACTAGAGGTGTTTATGAGTTATACCTTATGATGGGTTCTATTTTGCCTTCCCCTTTCCCTTAGTTAGTATTTGGAAAAGGATCCAATCTTTTGCATCTATACATTTCTATATCACTTCTCCTTGAATTCAGCTAGCTGTTCGCCTTCCCAAGTGCTATTTTTTTTTGTTAAAAAACATGACATAAATCATACCTTTTTCAAATATTCTCTCCTAAACATCAAGTGTTGTGTATGATTTATGTTTATCTAGATATAGATTTTCCACCAACTATTGGTTCATTAGCCCCCTTAAGAGGAAGGATCTAGCAATGTTGTTCTCAAACACATCAATTGGCAGACATATCGATCAAATCAATCTAGGAAGGATTGTAAAGTCTTAGAGGGCCTTGCGTTAGACCTATTAATCAAGAAAAATCCTTTTTTAGGCATTGAAAAACATCAAAATGATCCATAAAGGTCATTGCCAACTAAGTAAATGACTCATTAGAGTCCAAATTTAGTTGCATGAACTATTGTAACACAACTCCTTTCAATATCCCTTGAAACACCTTACAAGGGGATTTTTCCTAAGCACATACCAACAAAATTGAACTTTGGAAGACATTCAAATGATCCTTTGAGTTTATGGAACCATCAAACACTTCCAAGGTTAGCATCTTTATCCTTTTGTTGTGATGTATTAGTAATTCTTTGGGAAAACTGTGTCTACCAATCAAGCTTGGTATCATTTTGCTAATTTTTTACATTGATGGTATTAATGTAACACCCCATAATTTAATACTAAAAACTTTTAATTTAGTGGAATGATTATATCAAAAAATATAGGTGTTACTGTTATACTAGACATAAATTTGGCTTATCGTACCATCCTTACATAAAATATAAGACAAAATAGTTAAGACTTAAAACATGATAAATAGATAATAAGAGAACTTTCATAAACTTAGATAAGAGTTTGGAGGTTAACTTTAAGTATAATATTAGAATATATGAAAAGAGATCCCATGAAACTAAGACTCCAAAAGGATACCTTGGTAAAGCAAAAACTAAACAACATGACTCTACATCTAACCCTAATACATAAGAATCACTCCTCTACAGTTAAAGAATCATAAAAAATAAATTCATACAATGGATCATCATCAACCTGGCACAAAAATACTTGAATCTTCTACTTATAGGAATATGCAACATCCATGAAAAGGATGATTAATACGGTACATATTCAGAAAGGTAACAATGCAATCATAGTAATGTTAAGCAATGTTATAAGGTCATAACAATGGGTAAACATGCATATAGGTTAACATATGATGTTACCCACTTATTTATTAATTTTAAATCTCACAATAATAATGGCATAATCAAGGCTCATAATATTATTTATGTTGAGTTAACGAACCCACTATTCTCAACTGGTGGAATAGTATCAACAATATATAACTTGAAGGTATCAAGCTCATGGCTGCTATTCTAACCCAATGGAATGATATCAAAAATATACTACCCTAGGGCATCAAACTATCAGTCCTTATTCTTGATTGGTCGAACAAACAAGTACAACAACTCTTGACTCATGTTGTTTTACACTTTAAGTGCTTAATATCTTATCAATAATTACAATCATTCCAAAAAATTATATCAATTTGAGTTCAGGGAGCTTACTCTTGTTAATCAGTGGAACGGTATTAATAATATACAATTCCATCACATTAAACTCCAGACCACTATTCTCATATAGTGAAGGGGACACGTAAAACCTATCTTGACTCATATAATCTTTCATTTTTAAATGATTAATATCATATTCATGGTTATTATCTCAAGATCATCATGCAAACACACATATAGACTGATGAAACCTTGTTAAGTTTAGAAAGAAAACACCGGACCATAAGTCGAGCAATGTGTTCGACAAAGCAAATATAGATCAGCCTAAGGATTCAAACTGAAAGAAGATCAAAGAAACTCAAGGCGCAATTGATAAACAATGGCAACTGAGATTTATCACAGATATGGTGAATCAAGAAAGAGAGAATTAAGTAAAGAAAAGTTCAAGAGACAGAGAGAGAGTTTCGAGAGGCAGAGAGAGAACTCGAGAGAGAATTCTAGAGAGAGAGAAAATTAGCTTGCGCCAAATGTATTTTTGTCAAAGTTACTGTAAAAGCTCTGTATTCCCCCTATATATATGTGTATACATACACCATACAAATAAAGACAGTGGGCCTAACCGAATAAAAGCTTCACGCCAATCAGCCCAATATACATACAATTATTGGTGTTGATTATAACTATTCGGCCCAAATACAAAGAATTACAATTATTCCCAAAGTAACTAATATATTACAGTCAATCTCTCATCAACTAAATTATGGGTTGGGTGGCTGACCATGTGGCCTACTTAATCCCACTAGCTATGATTTGCTGGTGAATGCATCATATGGGAATAAAAAATTTTCCTCACTGATATTAACAAAAACATAAACCAATTTATGCAGCAATTCCATGTCAGCAATAGCAGCAACTAGCAACAATCACTTATAGCAGCCAACAGCATGCTCCATTTCCATTTACGTGAGTTTTCCTAATTATTCACAGAATAAGAGAAATAATTATATCTACAATGCAAATCACAACAACCAACAAAATTGTCTAAATAAAAATTATTGAGATACACATCATCCCCCTCTTCTTGGTGGGGTTTCGTCTTTGAAACCTTCATGATTCTAGTAAAAGGACTTAAGTCAGAGACATTAAAAGAATTAATTACATTACTAAATTTAGCAGGAAAATCAATTTTATAGGCATTACCATTAATCCTTTCTAACATAGTAAAAGGTCCATCACCTCTAGGATCCAATTTAGATTTCCTAAGTGTTGGACAACGCTCTTTCCTAAGATGTACCCAAACTAAATCTCCAGGTTGAAAAAAAAATATCCTTCTTCTTTTATTAGCAACCTTAGCCATTTTTTGAACTCTTTTATTAATTTATTGACTTATAGATTCATGTAATTTCTTCATCTTTTCTACACGAGACTCAGCATCAAAATTATGTAATTCAGAACTAGGTAAAGGAATGAAATCAAGTGGAGTTAGTGAATTAAATCCATATAAAATTTTAAAAGGAGTTTTCTTAGTTTTAGAATGTAAAGTCCTAATATAATCAAATTATACCTGTGGTAATATAGCTTCCCATTGTCTAATATTCTTCCCAAGTACAGCTCTCAACATGTTACCTAAAGTCCTATTTACTACTTCTGTTTGTCCATCAGTTTGAGGATGACAAGTAGTTGAAAATAAAAGTTTAGTTCCTAACTTATCCCATAATACCTTCCAAAAATGACTTAAAAACTTAACATCCCTATCAGATACTATGGTTTGGGGTACACCATGTAATTTAACTATGTGTGAAAAGAACAAGTCTGCTACAGTCACAGCATCATTAGTTTTATTACAAGGTATGAAATGTGCCATTTTACTAAATCTATCTACTACAACCATGATAAAATCCTTAGCTCTATTGGTCCTAGGTAATCCCAAAAAAAAAATCTAAAGAGATGTTAGCCCATGGCTGAGTTGGAATTGGTAATGGAGTATACAACCCAAATGCTTTAGAGGTGGACTTAGCATGTTTACAAGCCACACAATTCATACAATACTTCAATACATCCTTTTCATATGACGCCAATAAAAATGATCAACTAATACATCCAAAGTCTTTTTAAAACCTAAATGTGCCACCAAACCACCATTATGTGCCTCCTGGATTAATAACCCTCTATATGAGCAATTAGGTATACAATGCATATTTTCCCTAAACAAATATCCATCAAAAATATAATATTTTCCTTGGGTAGCAGTTTCACAATTCTTATATAATTCCTTAAAATCATGATCCTCAGCATATAAAACTTTAATATGAGAAAACCCCAATAAAGTTGCATCTACTGTATTTTAATAAAACATATCTCCTAGATAATGCATCAGCAACTACATTAGCACCTCCTTTTTTATATTTAATCACATAAAGAAAACTTTCAATAAATTCTATCTATCTACCCTACCTTCTATTCAATTTTGATTGACTTTTTAAATATTTTATAGCTTCTTGATCAGTATTAATAACAAATGCTCTGGGCCACAAATAATGATGCCACACTTCCAAAGCCCTTACTAAAGCAAATAATTCTTTCTCATAAGTAGAATAATTTAAGCTACTACCACTTAACTTCTCACTAAAATACGTTATGGGTCTACCCTCTTGAGAAAGAACATCCCCAATTCCCAAACTTGAAGCATCATAGTCTAATTCAAACATATTTTCAAAGTCTAGAAGAACTAATACAAGAGCTTATGTTAATTTTGGCTTAAGAGTTTCAAAAGCCTTCTGTTGTTCTAACTCCCATTTAAATCTACTTTCTTTTTTTTGTAACTATAGTTAGAGGTGCTACTAAAGTAATAAAGTTCTTAACAAACCTATGATAAAAATAACACAATCCATGAAAACTTCTAACTTCAATCACTGATGTAGGTATAGGCCATTCCTGTATTGCCTTAACCTTATCCTTATCAATAGATATTTCATCCTTACTAATTACAAATCCTAAGAATACTACACTTTCTAAGAAAAAACATGACTTAGCTAGATTAGCATACAATTTCTCTTTCTTAAATACATCCAAAATGATCCTCAAATATCTCAAGTGTTCTTCCATAGATTTACTGTAAATAAGTATATCATCAAAATATACAACTACAAATTTTCCAATAAAGTTTCTAAGCACATGGTTCATAAGTCGGATGAAAGTACTTGGAGCATTAGATAACCCAAATGGCATAACTAACCACTCATATAACCTAAAATTTGTTTTAAAAGTTGTTTTCCGCTCATCTCCTGGTTTTATCCTAATTTGATGATATCCACTCTTCAATTCTATTTTAGAAAATACTACAGCCCCATGTAAAAGATCTAAAATCCCATCTAACCTAGGTATAGGATACCTATATTTAATTGTTATTTTGTTGACAGCCCTACTATCTATACACATCCTCCAACTCCAATCCTTTTTTGGAACTAAAAGAACTAGTACAACACAAGGACTCATTGATTCCCTAATATAACCTTTACTTAATAACTCAAAGACCTATTTCTTTAACTCTTTTACCTCCTCTGGATTAGCCCTATAAGCAAGTCTGTTGGGAATGATAGCCCCTGGTATAAAATCTATTTGATGTTCAATGCCCCTTAATGGAGGTAATCTGTGGGGATTTTCCTCAGGAAATAATTCAGTATATTGTTCTAATAATTCCCTAACATTATTAGGTACAGTCTTAATTAAGTCTGCATGACACTCATAACATTCCTTATACACCATTAAATACAAATTTGCACTTTGACCAACAGCCCTTTCAACCCCACTCTTCTTAGCATAAAACCCAAATGATTTCTTAAGCCCACTTGAACAAGTTCTAGCATCTATGTTCTACTTAGTTAACTCTTTATAATCAGACTTTATTTTGACTTGATCATCATAGATTTCCTTTAGAGTCATAGGTGCTAAAATAATTTTTGTATCATCCTTATACACTGTATACCTATTTTTATAGCCATCATGGGTCACTCTCCTATCATACTGTCATGGTCTCCCTAACAAAACATGAGTAGCATGCATGGGTACTATATCACACAAAATAGAGTCCTTATATTTTCCTAACTTTAGATTTACTAAAATCTGTTGACTAACCTTAACATCTCCCAATTCATTCAACCACTGAAGCCTATATGGTTTTGGATGTTTGGTGGTTGGTAACCTTAACTTGGATACTAATAAAATACTAGCAGCATTGATACAACTTCCACTATCAATTGCCATCTTAAAACACTTGTCATTAATTAAACATCTCGTATGAAAAGTATTTTCTCTTTGTACTGCATTTGGATCAGGTAATTTATTACTATTCAAAGCCCTACGTGCCACAAAAAGATCTCTGCTTACTAGAAGTTCTACCTCTTCTTATTATTCACTAATGTTACTCATCACTGTGTTGACTTCTACTTCTTCTCCTTCGGATTCAGAATCTATATCCCCAGATTCTCTAATCAGAATATTTCTCCTATTAGGACACTTAGAGACTATATGAGCTAGTCCTCTACACTTAAAACATTTTATATCTATAGCCCTAGTTGGACTACTAGTAGGGTTAGCTACAGTAGTTTTACTTTTATCAACTCTGTTTCCAATTCTAGCTTCATTACTTTTGCCCTTAAAGTCAAATTTCCCACTACTCTTCCAATTTCCAGAACTACTTCCACCAAAATTCCTTCTTAAATTGTTTCTAAACCCAATTCTAGGTGGTTTATTCTGTCTAGCTTTCCTTATTTGACTTTCTATCTTAGCTGCTATGTTAACCATCTCTTCTAGGGTTCCATATGGATATAAGTCTACCCTATCAGCAATCTTAGAGTTCAATCCACTCAAAAACCTATCCATAGTGGCATCCTCATCTTCAACAATCCCTATTTTAATTACTAACATTTCTAAATCCTTTAGGTATTCATCAACAAACCTATTACCCTGACTCAAGGTCTGCAGCTTCTTATATAACTCTCTATAATAATAATTTGGAACAAACTTTTCCTCATTAATGCCTTAAATTCATCCCAAGTCTGAACAGGTGGTTCTCCACTCCTACATCTAGTTAACACAAGATTGTAATACCAAGAAGAAGTATAGTCTGTAAACCCAACTACCGCTACCTTAATCTTCTTCTCATCTGAATAACTGTGACACACAAATACAAACTCTATCTTCCTTTCCCATTCAAAGTAGTAATCAGGATCATTCCTTCCATTAAATCCAGGTATATTAAATTTAAGATTACCTACCTTCCTATCAATTGGATCTATGTCCTTTTCCTGCATATTAACCTGCTTAGGACGTCTATCACTATTATTAGATATCTGATCCTCTAATTCTTCTAAATTAGTCAATGGGGGAATCCTATTTCTAGGTTCTATAGGAGCTATACCTAAGACCCCAGCATGTTGTTCATTTACCCTATTATTTTGTAAATTATTAATTCTAATTTTTGGTTCTCCTATTCTTTATTCTAAATTAGCAGATAAGACAGCCAATTGGGCAGTCATTTGTTCTTGAAAGATCCTAAGTGTTTCTAAGAGATCATTACTGAACACAGACACAGATTAATTTACCGATTGGTCGTTATTAGATATAATAGATTCTATATTTATCCTATATGACTTATTATCATGCACAAAACAGTCAATTAATCCACAATCACAACACACTCAAATTTAACATACCAATAATGCCAGCAAACACTTATCACAGTATACAAAAGAATAATCACAACACAATCAACTATTTAAAATAATTCAAACATCAAGGATTGAAAAATAATGGAACAACACAGATAAAATTTCTCAGAGAGGAACGAATGTACAACGCCAACAATTATTGGTGGTTAAGCCAACAATTGTTGGCGGTTAAGCCAACTAAACAAGATTTGGGCCCCTCTTCTTGGAGACTTTACCCCTTTTCTTAAAGAATCGCCGGTATTGAGTTTATACCTGCACACTCAGCCGGTATCTTAGTGTAGCATTACTTATTAATATAGAATGATCGAGTCTTAATCATAAAAGATAACATTGACCAAGAGAAAAACAAGGATAGAGTTTACCAGATACAGAGATTGTTAGCAGTTATCATAAGAAATCAAGATTTTGACCAAACCCTAACAGAGAAAACAAATGATGAACAGTTTGATCTGGCATTTCCAGAGCACTGTTGTCCCTTCAAGGTACTAAAATATTTGCCAAAATTTATGAAATCGCCATTCACAAGTATCGTAACAAGAATCATTTGATTTTTGTCAGACATAAACCCTAATATGCCAACTTGCTAAATAAAAGTTAGCGATATCAAGAATTTAGAAAGAAATCAACAAAATCACAACAAATGAGTTTTAAACCACAAGCACTCGATTATTAACTAGGGTCTGATTCTAAATGATGAAACCTTGTTAGGTTTCAAAAGAAAACACCAGACCGTAAGTCAAGCGATGTGTTTAACAAAGCAAATATAGATCAGCCTAAGGATTTAAACCGAAGGAAGATCAAAGAAACTTAGGGCGCAATTGATAATCAACGGTAACTGAGATTTATCATAGAGATAGTGAATCAAGCAAGAGAGAATTAAGTAGAGAAAAGTCCAAGAGACAGAGAAAGATTTTCGAGGGGCAGAGAGAGAACTTGAGAGAGAATTCTAGAGAGAGAGAAAATTAGCCTGTGCCAAATGTATTTCTATCAAAGTTATTGTACAAGCTCCGTATTCCCCCTATATATATGTGTATACATACACCATACAAATAAAAACAGTGGGCCTAACCGAATAAAACCTTCACGACAATCAGCCCAATATACATACAATTACTGGTGTTGATTATAACTATTCAGCCTAAATACAAAGAATTACAATTATTCCCAAAGTAACTAATATATTATAATTAATCTCCCATCAGCTAAATTATATAGCTAATTGTGGAAATTAAGGATTGCATAATCTGTAGTCCTTCTAATCCAATTATGGGTCGGGTGGCTAACCATGCAGCCTACTTAATCCCACTAGCTATGATTTGCCAGCGAATGCATCATATGGGAATAATAATTTTCCCTCACTAATATTAACAAAAACAGAAACCAATTTATACAGCAATTCCATGTCAGCAACAGCAACAACAAGCAACAATCACTCACAGTAGCCAACATCAGGCTCCATTTCCATATACCTGAGTTTTCCTAATTATTCATAGAATAAGAGAAATAATTATATGTACAATGCAAATCACAGCAACCAACAAAATTATCTAAATAAAAATTATTGAGATATATATCCTAGACATGGAAGGAAACACTACCCTGAAAAGGCGTTTTAATAACGGTTATTTTATAGTTTTAATAATGGTTTTAAAACGTTATAAAACTACCCGTTATTAAATCTTTAATAACAGTTCCTAACCGTTATAAAAAAATATAAAAAATCCCCCAATATGAGCATAAACTGTATATTTAATAACGGTTTTTAAGAAATAACCGTTGTTAAAAAAAAAGGTTTTAATAACGGTTACTACAAAAAATGTTGTTAAAACATCATCGAATTAGACATTGATTGCGCATTTATTAAACCCTAATACGTATTAAATGAGCATAAATTCGAGATTAAATGTACATTTTTAATAACGGTTCTTATGAAAACCGTTATTAAAACCTATGTTTTAATAATGGTTTTTAGAAGAACCGTTGTTAAAACCTAAGTTTTGATAACGGTTTTCATAAAAACCATTATTAAAACTATAGTTTTTTTATGTTTTTGCAGTTTTATTCCTACCCACATACATAGTTGTATGTTCAAATAATTACCAAATCTGCATTGTAAAACAATATCAATTCATAACAAATCTGCAATCACACCATAATTTCAATCAATCTCTAATTAATATGCATGTTTTAATACACTAGACATATATACTCAAGAATCAATATTAATAGGCATACCACAACTTGGTAGCTCTACACCCCAAAGTAAAAAGTTCATAAATCTAGCCTAGAAGACTGAAAGACATAGACAAAATACAAACCTCAACATGCATGTAGAATATATAGATCTCTACCTAATACCAAATGAATGAGTGCACGTGCTTGCCCATTAATCTCTAACTTCATCAATTTCATCAACATTGTATTGTTGGCCTCGTGTATAGTCATCGGTGAAAAACTACAATTGCCAAGTTTCGATTAATATATAGTTAGCACTTACGTCAAGTACCAAACATATATGTCATGATTAATTAATGGAAAAATATCAAAAAGAAAACATACATGGCTTGGATCTATGTTGACCGATCTGTTCTGGACTATCAGATCCATTACTCTACATACATAGTATCCACAATCATTGTTGTTTTTCTGTTATAGACACTACCAAATGAATTTAGTTAACTCTCTAACTATTAGATATTAATTTGAATTAAAATAAAATACAAAATAGTTGTCTTCCTACTTACTATGACAGGCTCGTATTGAATATTCTTTGGGTCTGGGACACCATTCCCACCTCTCCTTTGATACGTTGTCTGTAGTGCCCTAATAAATAGAGTTGGATACACAATATTGTAAGCATATATACCTCAAATAATGAAAGCTAGTAGAATATATGTATAAATAAGCTAATGAAGTAAGAAGTGAAAATTATACTAACATGTCGATAAATTCTTTCCCACCATGACGAGCGACTTCAAAAGGCACGTCATAGGTTCGAAGGGAATCAAACACATAGACTTTATTAAGATCAGGTCGGATGGCGTACAAAACCCAATGTTCAGTTGCGAGGTGAAGAATGAGATAGAGCTTGTTGTGTCCCTCAATCAAAATGCGATCAGCTAAAAAGTTTATGTGCCTACCCTATCTTATTGTACTACTGTCAGCTATGTAGTATGGGCACACAAACACAATAGAGGACAACATTCCGTCCATCGCAGCATGATTAGCTACCAAGCTATGGACAACAAAAACAATGCAAATTTTTTAATAACTAATAACTCATATAAGAGGTCATAAAAATCCCAATTGTACAAGTTAAGAGTACTAAAATCTCAAAATGAAATAATACTTACGTGACATAGATGGCGACACTCATGGTTGACATCCATTCCTAATTATAAATGTCGCTTATGTCAACCGTCGATACCATGTAAGTAGCATCGTCCCTCCAACATACTTAGGACGACAATCAATGAAAATATAATTGTCCCTGAGGTAGTTTTGGGCATAAAAATACAATAAAGTTATTACTTGTGGAGGTTGGCTTTTCGATCTAAAGAAGGAATCTTTTGTGGGGCAACTGATTTTTCAGATTTAGCTCTCTTTCCTTTAGCAGTGCCCTCTTTTGTGTTACTTGTTCTGCTAGTACCTCTCTTAGTTTTACTAGTAGGAGCAGTCTTCTTTCTTGATTCCTTTTTTGATTCCTTAATTGATAATATTAAACAAAATATGTATTGAGCATATAAATATATATATGAAAAAGGTATGAATAGTGTAACTACTAAACAAAGTCTAATGAAGATGTCAAATGTCAATACCTCTTCATTAGTGAGATGTATTTGATCCACAGGCCAAGCCACGAAGCTTCCATGAGCTTCTAGTACTGTGGTTGCCTCATCGCCCTCTTTATAACAAGGCAAGTGTGCACTGCCAATGATTGGAGTGTCAATACTCACTGGCCTTGTATTTAGGGCTAAATTGTACCCGTCGATTGTTTGCGTTTGGGTACTGTGACTAATGCGGACCCTTCCTTTTGCCAAAAGTGTTGAAAGGTCATTCACTAATAAGTCACATTTATGCAAACCCTAAACAAAAATATTACACATTATTAATTATTTATTATACCGAATACATTTAATAAAAATTCATAGTTTGTAATGCTTTCCTCGGGAAGAGTAGAAAGACGTGCATCAGGTTCACAACTATCTCTGACGCTATTTACATTAGGTACGTGAAGCTGATCATGGTCTACTGAATCGGATGGCTTATACCCTTGAGATTTAATAAATGACAACTCTTGCTCCATTGTTGCCATCCGTTCAAATGCCACGTTCAATTTCTGGGTGAGGATGGCGACTTGCTCATTAGTGCTACGAGAACCACGAGATTGACAACATATGCTCGTTCTCGTAACACCTAATCCAAGGCCCATGTGTCTTCCATGGTGTTCTACAATTCCTGTAGCCTGGGACACAATACTATATTGGTCCACCCCCTCCTCACCATCTGACATTTCAAGTTCGTCCTGTAATATATATAATATATGTAAATTTAACTTATAGGAATAAGCATAATATAATAGTTTTCTAAAATAAAACTAAGTAGGGTTCTAGATATGTACAAACTTACAATTTTTTTGGCTGCAACATCTACATATTTATTAATATATCCATCTCTTGTTGCTCTAGCCTTCTTCTATAATGTACCAATATTGATGGATGAGGTATATGGGTCCAAGTCTTTGGGCTAGGAGCTACAAATCAAAAAATATTCTTAATTAAGAATATTATTATAAAATTCAACATTAACATGTAAATAGATAAATCACAAAATGCATACCAACTCCTCTTCAAGGCCCGCATAGCCTTTGCGATCCATATTATGCCGGTATTTATTTTGCTTCGCCATCTCTTTATTTTGGGTACTTTTTTCCTATGTGACAAGCCAAAACATAGTGACATGGTTATTTTAATATTAAGCATAATACTGGGATCGATACAAAAAGTTTAATTGTTATCTAACAAGTACCTTAAAATCCCCCATAAGACGATATGCAATAAATTGGTTCCAACTTTCTTGATCGATGAAACTGTATCGTTTGGGTGGGTTCTGCCGTAGATAACCATCCCTCTTTCTATACATTTTCCTACGAGCTAAATATGACCTAAATATTCTTAGATGCTCCCCACAATGTCTAAGAAGCCATTTCTTCCTACTCTCTGGGATATTGAACACTCTCTGCAAAATAAGACATGTAGATGTATACCGATTTTAACGTAATAAAATTAATAACATTTGACATACAAAAATGATTACATAAAATAGCATATTTACCGTGATTTCCTGCCAAATATGCTCCTTTTGACCCTTTGGAACCTTCTTCCAATTATTATAGGAGATAGGAACACGGTTACGGGTCACAAGTGAAATGTAAGTCAAGAACATGTCTGCGTAAGGGCCAATGGGAAGATTATAAGTATTCCATCCCAACTCGACTAATTCTCCTCTATTCCTCATGTCTATGATGATTCTCATAATCGTAGGTCCTCTTTTCCCTTCTTCATCACTGATGTCCCTATCAATGTTTTTGTTGGCCATATCTCTACAAAAAATAAATAAATAAATTATGTTAGAATGTAATGTATTGAGCGAATGTTATGAATTGAGCATAATGTACCATTATATTATCGATACGAAGCATGCTTAGAAAGTATTAATCTCAAATTTAACATGCTATTCTATATATATATATATATACGAATCATACTAACACATTTCCAAAAAGATATTAATACTAACCCTAACCCTAATTAACCATAATAAATTATAAACTCCAACCTTAACCCTAAGCCTAGCTAATTAACCATAATTTATTATAATAAAACCTAACCCTAAACCTCATAAAACCCTAATCCCTAAACCTAGCTTACTATAATTAAACCCTAATATATAAATCATATTATTATTATTATTATTATCATCATCATACACAATTATTTATCTCTATTTAATTATTCACTTTTATATATTCCTTATTTTCTATATCTATTTAATCCTCATCAAATAGCAATCATTAACATATGCATCTCTAATTGAAATTTTCATTTAATGATGTGCATATGTAAAATATATTTTTATTTCATTATATGACATTTCCTATATCTTATTGCTAGTGTCCTATACTTATTAATGAAAATGTGTGTGTGTGTGTGTGTGTGTGTATACATATATATATATATAGTTTTTATGAGTGAAAATGTATATAATTCTACACTCACATTCATATTATATAAATATGTAAAGGTCTCGGCCAACACATGCATTTGTTAATATATAACAATAACGCAACAAATTCAACAACAAACAACAACATTTTCAACCAACACATTTTTAAACGACAAACCACAATCTTTCAATAACAAACAAACGAAACCCTGTAGCAACATGCATGTATTTATATATATATATATATATATATATATATATAAGTAGATAAAAAGTTACGAGAAGAAGAACAAACACATACATAAAGTGAGCTAGCTACAAACACGACGGCGAGCAAGTTGAGAGAGGCAAGGGCTTCAAACACGACGGAGGATGAAGGTATAATTGCTAGCTAGCTAGCCTTGGAACAATGACAGCACGCACATGCAAAGCCGACAATGGCTGAGGCATGGTGGAGAGTTAGCGGTGCAAGGGTTTCCCTTACTTGAGAGGAGCCGGAGTGGTGGTGCACGATGTGGTGGTGCGAGGGTCTGCAAGGAAATGGCGAGTAAGAGAATGAAGGTGTAGAGAGTCTGAAACGTTTGGCACGAAATAGAACTGAGCGAAATAAAAGTTTGATTTTGGAATTTTAATAACGGTTCCTGAGAGAACCGTTATTAAAACCTTCAGACTTTTGACAACGGTTCTTGTATGAACCATTATTAAAACCTCTTTTAATAACGGTTTTACTTGAACCATTATTAAAACATCTGTGCAAATTTTAATGTTGCCCTTTTAATAACGGTTTTGAACTCTAACCATTATCAAAACTATCCCGCGCATTAATTTTCACGCATTTGACAATAGTTTTCGAACCACCATTATTAATGTCCCGTTATTATTTTTCATTTTTGTAGTAGTGAAAGTAACCCATATTAGCATAAAAATTAAAATACATGGGATGAAACCAAGAGAATTCTTATATTTTTCCCCAATAACAAAGGCCTTATATTCCCTAAGAAACCCTAATTCTACAAGTTAAGCTTAACTTCTCCCCTAGTGCTCATTTTATCACCAAATTCATCACACCTATTAAAATATTATTATTGATAACATGTACAAAAATTATGGTCCAACTCCAATGTTTTACACATGTGATTATAGCCTACCTTTAATGTTACTATTTATAAAACCCTAATTTCGTAATTTAATCATAACTTTTTCCATAAAACTCATATAGACACAAAATTTAATATACATTTCTAAAATGCTAATAATAACAAGATATCAATAATTTAATCTAAAACTCAAAAAATTTCACATAGTTGATAATGATCCTGCCTCTAGGGTTACTATTTCCAATTTAGGTTATTTTCTTATTTTATTAGAATTAGGCCTTTTATCATTGCACCAAACATTCCAAATAATATGATTAATATATTTTGAGCTAATTAACTCATTAAAATTTCCAAGATTTCATATTTAACCCATATTAACAAAATTACCCTTAAGATGGCTAAAATGTCCATATTTTGACAAAATCCTTATATGTCTCAATATAAATGAATTTTTTAAGCTCCATATATATATATATATCACCATCATCATCATTATATAAATACATAACCACATTTATACATTTATACCACGTATCCAGATTCATACGAACCCACAATTTATTCAAACTCATACTTTCACAACTTTCTCATATCCTCATTATATAACACAAGATATCATATAATATTGTAATAAAATTATCCATATAAAAGTTACAACATGATATCATATACAAATATACACCTTACACAGAAAAGCCCATGATATAGCATATATCCTTACCAAAAGGATAATGGTCTCTAAGCATGTATAAGCCTTACTTGCCTTTCCAAGATTACCAAAAAATCACCTATGAAAAAAGAATAATACAGAAATAGAACATAATAGAAAATTCAAAGAAACTAAGGAAAAGGAGGGTGGAAATGAAGATAACCAAAATAATTGGTGGATCTTGGGTTACATGGGAGGTGTGGTAAAATAGATGACCTAAGAGGTAGTGTATTATGGTGCTAAAGTGAAGCATAGGGTGTGTTTGAATGGAGGGCATGAAGGAGCCAAGTAGAAGGCCAAAAGGGTATGTTTTTGCATGAAGGGTGTGTATAGGTGAAGAAGGATAAACATGCATGCTTAAGGAAAGAAGGTGTACACGATTATATGTGAGGTTTAAAGTTGAGGAGGAAAGGTGCACAGTTGCATGTGGGGCTATACGAGAGAGAGCACGCCCGCATGATATGATGGAAAGGTTTTGTGCGTCAACAAAAACAAAACAAATCACAAAGGGGAAAGGAAAACAAGTGGATAGGGGTGATCATAGTTGGGTGAAGATGAGGGGGATTGATGGGGAGGTAGTGGTTGTTGGCTATTAGGGAAAATGGCTGTTCTTAGTGGTTAGTGGTGGCAAGTGGTATTAGTGGTGAATGAAAAAAAGGAGCAAGGCAGGGAGAAAGGAGAATGAGGGAATGCATGGGGTTATGTTCCTCAATGGTAATAGAGGGACAAATTAAGGTGAAGTAATAAATAACAAAAAAGAGTGAGATCTAGAGGGTATATGTACATGCATAGTCATGAACTTGGTGAGAAAATGACAATGAGGAGGAGGCGTGCATAAAGCATGATAGGGGTAAAGTTGGGTAAATTTTTTAATGAAAGGGTTAGGTTAAAATATTAGTTACCTAGAATTAAGGTTAGATTCAATTTAAGATATTACATCACTACACCCTTTAAAAGAGACTTTTCCCTATAATTCAACCAGTTAAGGTTGTTGAAGTAGAGAAAGAGGATGTGAGGAAATATGATCTTGTTGGTTAATTCCATAGGAGTTGACACTACACTGCCAGAAACTACCCATTAAAAGAGAGAGGACCCTAAAATCTAACATACCTATGCTAAAAAGCTTAGGATGTGTCTTACACATATCTATCTTTGTCTCCTAGGGTTACTCCTTTGCTCTATGGCAATTTTAGAAAATCTTCATAAGTGGAATTGAGCTCATACAGATTCATTACACCTTGGTGTCAATAATTTGTAAGGGAACTTCCTCGTACGATAATTAATAGTCAAGCTCAATCTCATTGGGTTTGATCATGTGAAAATGATTTTTATTGTACTTCCTCAATTGTGAGATGTGGAAGATGTTATAAACTTTTAACTCTATTGGAAGTGCCAAATAATATGCAACCACCAACTCTATCAAGAATCTCATAATGACCAATATACCTCAAGCTCATCTTACTATTCCTACCAAGCCTCTCCACCCCTTTCTTGGGCAAGACCCTCAACAAAACTCTGTCCCTTGGCTTGAATCCATCACTATTATACCTCTTATGAGCATAACTCTATTATCAACTCTAAGATTCCTTTATCTTATACTAAATAAACCAAACCTACTAAGTCATCTCCCCAATCATATATAGTCCAACTATAACAATCTCACTAATGTCGCTCCAACATAATGGTATCCGACACTTGAGTCTATACAATGCCTTAAAAGGTGTCATCCCTATACTAGAGTGGTAACGTTTGTTGTATGAGAACTCCAAAAAATGTAGACGATTCTCCCAACTGTCTAAAAATTCCATAACACAAGCTCGCAATATGTCCTAAAGCGTGTGATTATCTTCTCATTCTACACATCTATAGTTGGGTAAAAGGTGGTACTCATCCTTAACTTCATACTTATAGCCTCTTGTAACTTCCCTTATTAGAGTGAAAGGAATCTTGAATTGCTATCATAGACTATGTTGATAGGTGTACCATGTTGGCTTACCACAAACATCATGTAAGCATCGAATAACTAATCCATGCTCTAAGTCAACTTCAAGGGCATAAAAACTATTAATTTAGTTAATTCGTCATTGATGAACAAAATTATATCTCAGTTGCTATAAGTCCTCGGTATTCTAATCACAAAATTCATAGAGATGAAGTCATACTTCCAGTTAAAAATATCTAAAGTGTGGAAAAACCTAGAAGGTCTATGGTGCTCTATTTAAAACTTTTGATAGTTCAAACACCTTGATACAAATTCTACTACCACTCACTTCATAAAAGGTTAATAGTAGATCCGCTTGAGGTCTATGTACATATTATCCCCTCTTGGATGGATGGAATAAGATATTGATCCTCTTCTAAAATCTAGTGCTTTAGGTTAATGAAACTCTAAAGTACACATCAATGATCCCAATAACAAGTGCTACCATGCATATGAATTTGAAAACCCATAGCTAGATTATCCTGTATCTTGCAATAATCTCAACCTTGACATGCCTAAGATTAATTTCTTAGATCGCATCAAATAAAATTAAAGTAATCATCAAAGTACTCATTCAAACCTCTAACTTACCCTAATAGATCATCTCTATCCCCATCTCATTGAGCTCTTCTAGTAATCGATTAGCCACCACATAAGACCTCAAGGAGTGTGGTGTCTTCTTAAGATATCTACAATGATATTAGCCTTACCCTAGTGGTAGTTCAATTCAATATCATAGTTATTCACTAACTCTATATGTCTCTTATGACTCATATTCAACTCCTTCTAAGTGAATATATACTTGAGGCGCTTATGGCCAATGAAGAACCTACACTTTGTCCGGTAAAGGTAGTGCCTCCAAATCTTTATCATGAAGACAATTGTGACTAACCCTTAATCATGTGCCGGATAGTTTTATCATGTTGCTTCAATTAATAAGAAGCATAAGCCACTACATTACTATATTACATCAATACACTACCCAATATGTGCTTTGATGCATCATAGTAGATCTCAAACCAATCTAATCTTGATGGTAGAGTTAAAACCGATGATGTAATTATACGCCACTTCAACTCTCGAATTACACCTTCACATGCATCATCCCACTTAAATCTAGTAGTCTTCTTCAAAAGGTTTATTAAGGTATGAGCTACCTTTGACAAGTCTTAAACAAAGTGCCTATAGTACTCAGCCAAACCCTAAAAATTAAAAACCTTAGGAATGTTATAATGTGCCTTCCAATCGGTAATTACCAAAGCATTTTCCATATCTATGATGACTCTTTGTGTTGAAAACACATAACCTAAAAAGGCAACCTCCTAAATCTAGAACACACACTTGTATAATTTAACATTTAGTCTGTACTTTCTAAGGAGGGGCAATATGGCATAAAGATATTCATGTTCCTCTATACATCAAGAGAATACCAAAATGTTTTCTATGAATACCATTGCAAACAGATCAAGGAACTGCCGGAATATCCACATCATCAAGTCCACATATATAGAAGGCGTATTGGTGAGCCCAAAAGCTACTACTATGAACTCATAGTGCCCATATTGTGCAATGAAGGTTGTCTTCATGATGTCTGCCTCGATAATTTATAATTAATGATTACTTGACCTCAAGTTGATCTTTGAGAAAATCAAAGCACCCTAAAGCTAATCTAACAAATCATCAATCCTCGAGAGCACATAATGTTTCTTCACCGTTATTTGGTTTAAACTCTTCTAATCTATGCACAAGAAAAGACTCTCATCCTTCTACTTTATGAAGAGAATTGGTTCTCCTAATGGGGACACACTCTGGTAAATATAACTAGGAGCAATTAACTTCTCTAGTTGTGACTTCAACTCATGCAACTCTACTAGCACCATCTAATAAAGTGCCTTCAAAATTAGCTCAACCTCTAGTAGTAACTCAATAGTAAAGTCTATCTTGCATACTAATGAAATGCCCGATATCTCCTCCAAAAACACATCATAAAAGTCTCAAGTAACTCAAATGTTTTCCAATGCCGACAAATTCTTATTCAAATCTTAAAGATAACACAAATTAATAGGGTAACCTCTCTACACTAATGAATACAATGTATGGGCATATACGACCTTCATCGTAGACCTAATCTTTCATCTCCTATAGGATACCCTAGAACCTTGAGGTTCCCACAACCCACCTCACTCTTGATCATATCATGGCTTGATACCTCCCCTAACATATTAATTTCAAGGATTACATCAAAGTCCCATAATTAAGTCTAATGGAAGTGAATCCCCAAAAGGAAAAACCATATATATAAAAACACTAGTAGTTAGATACAAAGTAGCTATAGCAACAAAAGCAATAGATATAAATGATAAGGATGCACCTAAATCAAATAACACATGAACTAGTAGTGAGAGGATGGAAAACATACTAGTGACCACATCTAGCTATTCATTGGCCATTGCTTGGCTATTGATAGTTGGTTGCTCGCTTATCTATCATCCCTGATATCCTACACAATACCTTCCAGCACCCTAAGTATTTCCTCCTCCCCAATAAAATAGGCAAGACCCTTGTGGTCTCCCATTAGCCTCCCTAGGATCTACACTACTTGGAGAAAGTTCCTTCTTTTGCTGCTATTATAGTTATAGCTGGTAGGTCTGCTACTGATAAGTCTACTATTAGGGTACTAATGGTCCCCTCTACTGAAACTTACCACCCTATGATTGGAATTGACCCCTCTACTACTAATACTCAAAAGGTTGATGGATTAACTTGAAATAAAGTTAGCAATGAGTAGATATGCCCTTATAGTCTTATATTAGATGATCTCCACCACACCGTTGATAGATAAAACATTTTGGCGGGTCTTGATATCTAGTAGGACTACTAGTTTGACTAATTTGTTCGAATCCTAGGAGTCTACCATCCCAAAATTAGATCCAACCTCCAAATCCCTATTTCTCTAGCTTCTTCTTCCCTATAATGGATGTCTACTTCCAAACCATTGTAGTGAAAGCACATGCTTGTTCATATAAGGTGTACAAGTCTTGGAATGCCACAACACCCATCATCTTCTAAATGCTGAAATGAAGCCCCTACTCAAGCGAATATACCACTGTCTTAGTAGTCCATGAACCAAGTGTGGTACTGATGTATTGTCATGCTCCTCTAGATTAACTACATGAACTCGTTAAGCTTAACCTTCTTAGGGATCTCAGGATAAAACTTAGTGTGGATCACCATCTTGAATTTCTTCTAGGACATTGTGTGTCCTCCCTACACATCACAACCTACCCACCAACTATCTATGGCAACCCAATATATATAAAAATTCTATAATCACCTTTTGATTAGATGGATAATTGAAATGCCACAAAAATTCTAATTTTCAAAATTATAGTTAAATAAGGTTTTATTAGAAAAAATAATTAAATAAATTATTTTTATTAAAATAAAAGGAAATTAATTAGGGCAAATTAAGAAGAGATTTATAAGTATTTTAATTAGGAGAAATTTGGGTATTTTAGCTAATTAAGGGTTTTATTTTAGAAATTATTAAATAAATTATTTTATTTAAAATAAGAAGGATAAATAGTTCCAAATTAATATTAATTTTAGAAATAATTTAATTGGATAAAAAATTAGAGTGTTTTGCTAATTAAAATGGAATTTATAGAAAATCTTTTAAAAATCCTAAATTAGCCTAAAAAGGAATTTAAATATTATTTTATTAAAATATTATTATTTTCAAATATCCCAAATATCCTAATTAATTTAATTAACCTAATCCATTATTTTTCCTTTTTCCCTTTTCCTTTTTCCTTTTCTTTCTTCCTTTTTCCTTTATTTTTCTTTCTTTTTCTTTCTTCTCCTTTTCTTTTTCTTCCTCCTCTCCCCGTTTGGGCCTGCCCCCTCCCGCGGCCCAAGTCCTCCCTCCCTCCTTCCTTTCCTTTGGTGAGGCCAAGCCCATGCAACCGTCCCCTTCTTCCTACCTTTATCGCGTTGCGTTTTATCTCTTGTTTCCCCAAAACGTGGCATTTTGTATAAAAACATTTTAACCAGCGTTGACGGCCGGTCCGTCTTTCTTTTCTCCTGAACCGTCGGTCTGCCCCCAACTTTCTTCTTCTTCTTCCTTCGCACCTACCCAGCCCCGTCGATGACCTGCAATGCAACCACCGTCTGAAGCTCCCGCCGTCGATCTCACTCCTTTAACTAGCCTTTTCCTTCCTTTCCCTTCCCCTTTGTTTCAGAAACCCATTGACCTAAACCACTTCTCCCATTTCTCTCGCGATTCCCTCCCTTTTCTTACGCATTACTGATGCACTGTCGTATGCACAACAAATTTAATAAATAAATCCTAATTCCCAAATACGTAGTATATGGCAAGAAGGAGTCAAACCCACAAGGAATGACATTTTAATCACTAATTTTGCTATTGATGTTATAACCCCGTTTATACAATTTCATTGATTCTTATACTAAATTCGATTATACTAAATCTTAATCACTAATTGACAATTAGGGGAGGAATGAATTGGTGATGGAATTAAAATGCCAAACATTCAAATAAGAAGAATGATTCTAAACAATTTAATGTTGACTTAGGAAACTCAAGATAACAAATTCCCGTACTTCCTCTTAACCTTAATAAACTGAATATGCTCTCAATTTATTTTTATACCCATTTAATAATCTAGGTTAGGAACACTAGATTCAATTAATGGTAGTATTATGAACGGGAAGCAGCCAACTACAATCATAATCACAAAAGCTCGGATCATGCAATTGCACGAATTAATGGATAAGATTAATAATTAATCTTTTTGCTACTATAGACAAATTTAATTAACAAATACGGGTTAATTTCATTGTCTTAGCAAAGATCAAGTTCTAAACCAAATAGGTGATCAATATAATTAGTTCAAGAATCTTAATCTATGATATGGAATCATTCAATTCGATCCATTAATTCAATTAAACCTCATCTAGAATCAAACATTTAAAGTATGAAATGGTAATTAGGTTAGGATTCCATCCTCAATTCATCCTACCCTGTTCTAACTACTCAAATTTCTGCATATTCACAATTCATACAATTACACAAAAATCTTGAAAACTAATAACAACAACGCATTCACGAATTCTATTAGTGCAACAATTAGATGATAATGTAGTGATCGCAAATAAAATTACAGAAAAGCTACTTAGATTCAGCAAAAATGAAGATACTGAAATTTACAAAGGAATAGAGGAAACTTGTCAATTGAAGTGCAGAATGTCAAATCATCAATAAAATTCAAGAAGATCAAAAGTTGGAATTGCGCATTACATGTATGTTCTAAAGGAATAAAGGAAGAAAAATACATTCCAAATGTTTTTCGATCCTCCCATCCTGTCCCGAACTCTCTTCTCAGATAAAATTTATCAGAAACAAGTTGCGCGGACAGTTACACGTTTTTAAATGAAAACACGGTCCGTGTTTTGGAAACATGGGACCCCCGTGTTTTCCTCCAACTACTCTGCTGACAAGGATCTAAAGATCGATACTTGGGATAAATAACAAGGTCCGTGTTTTGGAAACACGGGACCCCCGTGTTTTTGATCTTTCCACTCAATTCCTTTGAAAGTTTCAGCTTAGCTTCTCTTAATGTATTTGTTCCCTTTCCAACTTTGCTCTCCTTGATTCAACATTTCTTGATGTGTTCTCTACTTGATTTCTTCTTTTCATTGATTTCTCCTTGAATTTTTTCAATTCTTTTCTTTCCTGTAAAATTTATTCAAAGGAGAAAAACTCGACGAAAAGATTAAATCTAATAGAATTAATGAAGGATAAATGATATTTTTAGACATGAAAATAATCAATAAATCTCATCTATCAAATACCCCCATGCTTGAATTATTGCGTGTCCTCGAGCAATATCATAACATGCACATGAATACATCAAGAAATGCAAGAGAAACAGGTCACGGAACACAAGATTTATTAGATTGGAATTATTCATGTACAAAGTTCAACTTGGACTGGGACTGAAAAATACTTGTAAATCATGAAATATCAATGATAAAAATATTTTTGGATCACATCTTAAAGCACCTTAAAAACAGTCTTATCAAATGCTCAAACGGTTAAGGAATGAAAATTATAATAATTAGTATCTCATCATCCAAATTAGATTAAAACTAATATAATTCAAATTGGTAAATTCTTACTTTCGGGATGTGGAAACACTCACTCTTTAGTGTATATGGTATGATGTGTTTACTCTCAAATTCTCTCCAAATGATAATGATCGCCCATATGTTTGCCATTATTCTCAATTCGCCACTGCCAAAAAGAACTAAATTATATAAGAATCAAAAGGTCTTAAATTTGGTTGTAATGGGGCTAGGGTTCTAAGGTGGGATAGAATTTTGGTATTGTAGCTAGACTCTACCAACTAGAGAAGCAATTTTTTTTATTTCAATTACATCACAATTCCTCCTCTTCTCTTTTAATTCACTTTCCCTTTTTTTTTTTCAAACCCTTCCATTCAACCAAATAACATAAAAAGACATGAAATTTTATTCTCCTCTTCTTCTTCTTCTTCTTATATATATATATAATATATATATATATGATATCCACACCCCCATGCTTAAATTTCACCTTAAAAATAAAAAATTTCTCCTTGAAAATAATTTTTGCTCCACTAGTCGTAGAGTAAGGAAGGAAAATACATATGGAGATTAGTTGTTAATAAAGGTTATATCAATAGAACAGGTCTTTAGGCTCAAAGGGGTTATGCAATGGATAACAATTTTCAAGGTGGGCTATTTGGTCTTGTAGCTAACAAAGAAAGAAGAGTGCCTTTATCATTTTCAAATATCCTAAAGTTCTATGCAGTCTTGAAGAGAACTAATGGCAAATTCTAGTTTCACATATCATTGGAGAACACACACAACAGAGAAATATATTTTGGATAAGCAATGTATCCAAAGGTTAGGCTCAAGCGCTCACAATGTTATATCCACCAATTTTGAATTTTATTTCATCCTATTCCTAGTCAATGCATGATTTGATGTCTAATCATTCTAACTTTCTTTCCTTCACTGTTATCACATCTTCAATTTCTATCTTTAAGGTTTCAAAAGATGTTGATCAAAACATACAATAAATATAAAATTATCCTTTTTGAAAATAATTCAGTCCCATACTTTGTTTTACTTCGTATATGGATTACTCAAATCTAATACTTCCTGTTTTTTTTTTTTTTTTTGAAGTGAGCAACTAGTACGTAAAGTAGATAGGAATAAATTAACTAACTACCACTTAGCAAACATATATAACATTTACTAACTATTTCTACTAAAGAATAATCACAAGCCTACGAATACTAATGCACCCCCCTTACTTAATGTGTTCATTGTCCCTAATGAACAAATGCAAGAGAAAAATGAAGAATAGGTTTCAAGAGGGAGGTGGAGGTGGGTATCGGCTCCCGAGATGGAAATCATAGAGATTCTTCATCATCTCCATCATCTGATTTTGGTTATGGTGAATGGAATCCAATTGGGAATACACTTGATTTTGAAATTGGAGATGCCATTTGGGGACAAAAGTTGAGGTGGAAGAAGAGCTAGCTTGGGATCGGGGTGGTGGTGGTGGTGGATGGGCACCATGAGGCGGAATAGGATGTTCGATGGCTAACGGGGCAGGGTTATCATCATCCTCACTAGGTTGCCAGTTCAATGGGTTTAAAGGGTCGGTTTTGGTTGGGTTAGGAAGAGGAAATAAAACACGTCCCTAATAAGAAAGGTACCACGCATTACTCCTACGCTCAATAAGATGCGTAGGGCGGCAATGTTCGATATCAATGCGGGTGCTCATGGCCTCAATAGGCATATCTTCAGGAAGGGGTATGTCCAAACTTACACAGATGGTGGTAATTAAACCACCGATAACAATGTCCCCCTGTTTGGAATTACCGACCCTTTGAAATTGTTTTGCAATAAAATAGGCAGTATCAGCAGAGTAGTGTTCAAGCATAGAGTAGAGAAAGAAAAGTTCAATTGAACGAACCACCCCGGTACTATCTCCCCTCCCAAAGATGGTAGTAGCCAAAAGCCTTTGAATGTATCGGAAAACTAAGTTAAAAATCCTAGAGGATTTGGCTTCAGAAATGCAGAAGGTATCGGGAGTAGGCATATTCGCTATATCACCTATTTTAGTGAAAAAATTGTTGGCATGGAACCAGGGTAAAATGAATCTGAACCCCTGTGAAGGCAACATAAAAATGTGGGCAAGTTCATGCACTGCTAATTGCCTATCTTCATTAAAAAGGCAAAAAGAAACATACCCTTGATTATTTTTAGTATCACCAATGTCACCAACTTCAGCACACAGTTCAAAAGTACTCAAAAATTCTAAAGTCAAGCGCCTATAGGTATGATTCGTACAATAGACAAAGTTTTGCAAGCCTATAGTTTCAAGCATGCGCATGACTTGATTATGAATACCTAATGTATGTAAACAGCCATCATCCAGATATCGAGTGCCAGTAATACGCCTTTGAGACAAGTAATCGTACCTTTCTTGTTGTTTGGGTGTGGTAAAAATTATACCTAAATCATTGGGTCGATTACGTCGTTGTCTCGCTTGATTTGGTGATGACCGGGACCTTGAGGATTCGCCTTCAGCACGCTGCTTCTTTTTTGGTGCCATCTACACAAAGATTACCACTTTGAAGTTAAGAAACAATGTCTTAAACTTGAAAGTGCAGCATATACATAATGTTACTCTAGAAGAATATGATTAGGCTGCAATGATAATTATAACAATATTCACTGAATGCATACATATGCCCTAACCATATCATTCACCCAGTTTTATAATGGTGTAAGTTATGGAACAAATTCACCCAATATTCAATCACATTGTATCAGCATATGTAAGTAAAAACAAGGAAGCCGAATCAACATTCCTGCAAGATGGGGAAGAACTACTTACCTTAATTGTGTGAAAACAGGCTATAAAAATTCAAAAATCAGAGGAATGATATTTGAATAGCAGATGCCATGAAAACCCTAAGGTTATTTCCAGAAAATGGATGAGATAATGCTCGAATTGAAATTAGGGTTTGACACGAATTATGTTGCCTGTTTCTATAGTGGAATGACACAAAAATCGGCAGAGAAAAGAAATTTAAGGGTGGAGAAAGAAAATGGAATGTTAATGGAGTAGGAGTTGTTAAGATTTGAAGATTTGAGTGAGAAAAATGGAGGATTTCGAAGGAGAAGATACACAGAGGATCGCTGCGAAGATATGGAGAGAAGAGAACAAAGGGCCGTGTTTTTTTCAGATCTGAAAACACGGGGGAGAAAAAGGATAATGGAGCGAAACATGGACCATATTTCAGAAATACGGTACCCCCGTGTTAATTGATAAACATTCTGTTTCTGACTGAGAAGGTAACACGGGCCGTGTTTACAAATACGGTACACCCGTGTTATTTATCAAGCTCTCTGGAATTCTGAAATTTTTCTCCAGAGGAAGAAACACAGGCCGTGTTTAGAAATATGGACCCCCCGTGTTAATTTTGGAGCTCTCTGGAATTCTGAAATTTTCTGCAGAGGAAGAAACACGAGCCGTGTTTATAAATACGGACCCCCCGTGTTAATTTTGGAGCTCTCTGGAATTCTGAAATTTTCCTGCAGAAAGAAAAACACGGGCCGTGTTCACAAATATGGCCCCCCGTGTTTTTTTTTCACACAGATACACATTATGTACATACAAATTTATACCAAATATGTAAAAAGAAAAGTACGAGATACAGAAAACTTATATACAATACTTCGGTGTTTCCCAAGTGACCAAATGCAATTCATTCAGCTCTCATAATTGGGAGTGGTAAGATTAACCACTTCCAAATTGTGCACTTTATGTCCTTCGTAGTAAGGTTTGAGGCGATGTCCATTGACCTTCCACATCTTTCCTGTTTTCTCACTCTTAATTTCAACTGCACCATGAGAAAACACGTTAGTCACAACAAACGGGCCGATCCATCTCGACCTCAATTTTCCTGGAAACAACTTCAATCGGGAATGATATAAAACTTTTTGACCAATTTCAAAACTCTTTCTAAGAATGAACTTATCATGAACTGCCTTAGTTCTATCTTTATATCTCAATGCAGTTTCAAAAGCATCATTTCTTATTTCTTCCAATTCTTGTAGTTGGAGTCGCCTATGTCTTCCAACTTCAGTTAACTCCATGTTACACTTCTTTACTGCCCAAAAAGCTTTATGTTCTAACTCAACTGGTAGATGACAAGGCTTACCGTACACCAGACGATATGGAGACATACCAATTGGAGTCTTGAAAGCTGTACAATAAGCCCAGAGAGCATCATTAAGATGTAAGCTCCAATCTTTTCTTGTTGGTTTCACCATTTTTTCCAAGATTGATTTGATTTCCCGGTTGGATACCTCAGCCTGACCATTGGTTTGTGGATGATATGCTATAGATATTCAATGTGTCACATGGTATTTCTTTAATAGAGCTTCTACGGTTCTGTTGCAGAAGTGTGAACCTTTGTCGTTAATGATGGCTCTTGGTACGCCAAACCTTGCAAAAATGTTAGTTCGAAGAAATTCCGCAACAACCTTAGCATCATCAGTACGGGTGGCCTTAGCCTCCACCCATTTTGACACATAATCAACAGCAACAAGAATGTATTTAAACCCGAAAGAAGATGGAAAGGGTCCCATAAAATCCATACCCCAAACATCAAAGATTTCGCATGCTATGATAGGAGTTTGTGGCATTTCATTTCTAGGACCTAATCCCCCAGTCTTTTGACAGTTTTCACATGTCTTACAAAATTCATGAGAGTCCCTAAACAATGTAGGCCAAAAGAATCCACTCTCTAAAATTTTATAAGCTGTTCGCTTGGGACCAAAGTGTCCCCCACAAGCATAACTGTGACAAAAGTGTAAAATAGACAGAACCTCACTATTAGGAATACATCTTCTAATGATTTGATCGGCACATTGTTTCCACAAGTATGGATCGTCCCATACAAAATATTTTTCCTGACTTTTCATTCTATCTTTCTGTGCTTTTGTAAAGTGTGAGGGAAATACCTTAGCTACTAGAAAATTTACCATGTCAGCATACCATGGTATCTCATTCCCAATGACATGAAGTTGCTCATCCGGAAATGCTTCATTGATAGGTACTTCAACTTCAACTTCTTTGATTAACCAACTTAGATGATCTGCTACTCCGTTTTCGGTTCCTTTCTTATCTTTAATGCGTATATTGAATTCTTGGAGTAAAAGAATCCATCTAATCAGTCGTGGTTTTGCCTCTTTCTTTGCTAACAAATATTTCAATGCTGCATGATCAGAATATACAATTATTTCAGTTCCTAACAGATAAGAACGAAATTTATCCAAAGCAAAGACAATAGCAAGAAGCTCCTTTTCGGTAGTTGTATAGTTAAGTTGAGCTTCATTCAATGTGCGTGAGGCATAATATATCACGTGTGGCTCTTTCCTGATCCTTTGACCTAACACCGCACCAACAGCAAAGTTAGATGCATCACACATCAATTCAAATGGGAAGTTCCAATCAGGTGGTTGAAGAATGGGTGCACTTATCAATTTTTCCTTTAAATAGTCAAATGATCTCTGGCATGTGTCATCAAATTGAAATTCCTTTTCTTTTTGAAGAAGCTTGCATAATGGTTGGGCTATTTTAGAAAAATCCTTGATAAATCGGCGGTAAAACCCGGCATGCCCTAAAATTGATCGCACATCTTTGACAGTTGATGGATAAGGTAATGAAGAAATAAGATCAATTTTTGCTTTATCTACTTCAATTCCTTTGGCTGAAATAACATGTCCCAAAACTATTCCTTGTTGGACCATAAAATGGCATTTTTCAGAGTTTAGCACAAGATTTGTTTCCAAACATCTTTTCAAGATAAGGGTCAAATTACCTAGGCATTCTTCAAAAGTATTTCCATGAATACTAAAATCATCCATGAATACCTCGATAATTTTCTCCAGATATTCGGAAAATATACTTACCATACACCTTTGAAATGTAGCTGGAGTGTTACACAATCCAAATGGCATACGTCGATACGCAAACGTACTGTAGGGACATGTAAATGTAGTTTTCTCTTGATCTTCTGGAGCTATGGGAACCTGCACATATCCAGAATAACCATCAAGAAAACAATAATAAGCATGACCCGCTAGCCGTTCTAACATTTGATCCATAAATGGTAAAGGAAAATGATCTTTCCTACTCATGGAGTTCAGCTTTCTATAATCAACACATACCCTCCAACCATTTTGAACTCTAGTAGGAACCATCTCGCCTTTATCATTCTCCACTATTGTTATTCCTGTTTTCTTTGGGACAACCTGAATCAGACTTACCCAACTACTATCAGAAATTGGGTATATGACTCCTACACTTAGCAATTTTAAACCTCTTTCTTCACAACTTCCATCATTATCGGATTCAACCTCCGTTGTACTTGTCTACTTGGCTTCACATCTTCTTCCATTAAAATCCGATGCATACAAACTGAAGGACTAATACCCTTAATATCTGCAACTGTCCATCCCAAAGCTGATTTGTATTTCTTCAACACATTTACCAGTTTTTCTTCTTGTTGAGATGTTAGTTCATTAAATATGATAACCGAAAGGGTATTCTTATCTCCTAAGAATGTATATTTGAGATGGTCAGGTAAAGGCTTCAACTCCACTTCAGGTGGTTGTTCTATGGAAGGTATAGGTCTATCCACTGTCAATGGCAAATCCACAAATTTTCCAATTCTACTCGGACATGTTCCCAAAGCGGCCACTACCTCCTTGATTTCTTCATCAACGTCAAATAATTTGCTCAATTCTTCCAATTTTTCAGTTGCTATGCCTTGTGTCAAAGTTATTTCCAAAGGATCAGTTGACGAAAGTTGGTACACCATTTCAGTTAAATTCTCAATGACATCAATCATAGATACCTCTTCACCATCTGCAGGATATCTCATGGAATCATATATGTTAAACTTAATAACTTCACCGTCAAATTCCATGGTTAACACTCCATCGTGGACATCAATTTTTGTTTTTGAAGTTTTCAGGAATGGTCTCCCTAACAATATAGGAGAGGGGTTAACTAAACCATTATCTTGCATATCTAACACATAAAAATCTACAGGAAAAACCAACTCATTTACCTGAACTAAGACATCTTCAATAACCCCTTCAGGATATGTGTTAGATCTATCAGCCAATTGGATAACAACATGAGTTTCCTTTAAAGGACCTAGACTTAGGGTGTTAAAGATAGATAAAGGCATGACATTTATTGAAGCACCTAAGTCAAGCATACATTTTTCATACCTCGTGTTTCCAATTTTGCAAGGTATAGTGAAAATACCTGGATCTTTACACTTTGGTGGAAGCTTTCTTTGCAATATTGCTGATACATTTTCTCCCACACTTACCTTCTCATTCTCATTAAGTTTCCTTTGTTAGTACACAAATTCTTAAGGAATTTTGCATACCTGGGTACTTGTTTGATCGCATCAATGAGAGGAAGGTTAACTTCTACCTTCTTGAATATGTCAAATATCTCCTTGTCATGATTTACCTTCTTGTTTTTGGCCAACCTGCTAGGAAAAGGAGCAGGAATTTTTATAGGAGAATGTGACTTACTCTTCATCGTTTGTTGTGAATCTTCACTTATTTCTTCTTCAGCCATTGTTTCATCTGTCTCTTTACTTGTATCATCTTCTTCACTCACTTTTCTTGGATCTGACAATTGTTTTCCACTGCGAGTTGTGATAGCACTAGCATTTTCCTTAGGATTTCTCTCAGCTTGGCTAGGAAATTTTGAAGAGCCTTGTGCTTGCATTTTGCCAAGGGAATCTGCTAGTTGACTCACTTGATTTTCCAAATTCTTAATACCATTTCTGGTCTCTTGTTGGAATTGTAATGTATTGGTAGCCAAAGATTTTACCAAGTCTTCCAAAGGCATACCTCCCGATTGTTGTGGAATTTGTGGTGGAGGCATCGGTTGAAATGGTGGTCTTTGCTGATTTGGTGGAATTTGGAAAAACCCGGGAGGTGGATTTGCTCCTTGCTGATTTTGATACATCTATGGTCGAAAATATGAGCTACCACTTTGTTGAGTGTTTCCATACCTTAGATTTGGGTGATCCTTCCATCCAGGATTATATGTTGGAGCAAATGGATCATTCCTTTTTGGTAATGGTTGTCCTCCAATGGCGTTTACTTGTTGTTCTTCCTGCAAAGTAGGACACATGTCAATTGGATGACCAGTAAAAGAACAAATTCCACATACCTTGGTAGGAATCTTTTCTCCTACAACTCTTTCCACAAGAGCTGTCAAATTCGATACTTGTGTTTTTAATTCAGCAATATTGGTGTCTTTCACCTGTTGAGACCTAGAATTATTACCCCTATTACAATATTGAGAGTTAGATGCCATATTAGCAATTAACCTTTTAGCTTCGATGGGTGTTTTATCAACTAAAGCACCACCACTAGCAGCATCTATCATATTGCGATCCATAGGAGATAAACCTTCGCAAAAATATTGTATTAATAATTGTTCACTAATTTGATGATTAGGACAACTACCACACAATTTCTTGAAACGTTCCCAATATTCATGTAAAGATTCTCCTCCATCTTGCCTAATACCACATATTTCCTTTCTTATATTAGTTGCTCTTGATGAAGGAAAATATTTTTCAAGGAAAACCTTTTGCATATCAGTCCAAGTATTTACTGAGCCCGCTGATAGATCATATAACCATTCCTTAGCAGCATCAGCTAAAGCAAAAGGAAAAGCTTTGAGTTTAAGTTGTTCTACACTTACTCCATTCGGTTTCATACCAGAACAAGCTATATGGAATTCCTTGAGAAATTTATTTGGGTCGGTGAAACAACCTGAACCCATGGAATTATTGTCTCTAAAACCTATAAAAATAGGTAAGGCTCGTATTAATCCAGGTTTGATTTCACAAGTATCATTATCAGCAGAATAATTAATGCATAAAAGATTAGGGTTAAAGACAGGAGCAGCTAGCTCCTTGAGAGTTCGATCCGCCATCGGTGGATTAATGTAGCAAGGTGTACTACACAAATCCTCTATACTGTCTTCTCCCAAATTTGTGGAACTTTCTTCAAAAGGTGATGGAATCTGACTAGCTTGTTCTAATTTCCTTCTCGTCCTAGCTGCAATTGGAGAAGATGAGTTTGGATCTATGGCTGGAATAATTTGTCCTTGATGCTCGATTGCAAATGATCTCAATTGTGAGTGCCTGAAGATTTCACACAATGAAAGATTATATGAGTTCACGTGAAGAATTTATCAAAAATAAAATAAGAAACCACAACAAAAACAAAACTAGAGATTATAATTGCCAATTCCCCGGCAACGGCGCCAAAAATTTGATGCACTGTCGTATGCACAATAAATTTAATAAATAAATCCTAATTCCCAAATACGTAGTATATGGCAAGAAGGAGTCGAACCCACAAGGAATGACATTTTAATCACTAATTTTGCTATTGATGTTATAACCCCGTTTATACAATTTCATTGATTCTTATACTAAATTCGATTATACTAAATCTTAATCACTAATTGACAATTAGGGGAGGAATGAATTGGTGATGGAATTAAAATGCCAAACATTCAAATAAGAAGAATGATTCTAAACAATTTAATGTTGACTTAGGAAACTCAAGATAACAAATTCCCGTACTTCCTCTTAACCTTAATAAACTGAATATGCTCTCAATTTATTTTTATACCCATTTAATAATCTAGGTTAAGAACACTAGATTCAATTAATGGTAGTATTATGAACGGGAAGCAGCCAACTACAATCATAATCACAAAAGCTCGGATCATGCAATTGCACGAATTAATGGATAAGATTAATAATTAATCTTTTTGCTACTATAGACAAATTTAATTAACAAATACGGGTTAATTTCATTGTCTTAGCAAAGATCAAGTTCTAAACCAAATAGGTGATCAATATAATTAGTTCAAGAATCTTAATCTATGATATGGAATCATTCAATTCGATCCATTAATTCAATTAAACCTCATCTAGAATCAAACATTTAAAGTATGAAATGGTAATTAGGTTAGGATTCCATCCTCAATTCATCCTACCCTGTTCTAACTACTCAAATTTCTGCATATTCACAATTCATACAATTACACAAAAATCTTGAAAACTAATAACAACAACGCATTCACGAATTCTATTAGTGCAACAATTAGATGATAATGTAGTGATCGCAAATAAAATTACAGAAAAGCTACTTAGATTCAGCAAAAATGAAGATACTGAAATTTACAAAGGAATAGAGGAAACTTGTCAATTGAAGTGCAGAATGTCAAATCATCAATAGAATTCAAGAAGATCAAAAGTTGGAATTGCGCATTACATGTATGTTCTAAAGGAATAAAGGAAGAAAAATACATTCCAAATGTTTTTCGATCCTCCCATCCTGTCCCGAACTCTCTTCTTAGATAAAATTTATCAGAAACAAGTTGCGCGGACAGTTACACGTTTTTAAATGAAAACACGGTCCGTGTTTTGGAAACACGGGACCTCCGTGTTTTCCTCCAACTACTCTGCTGACAAGGATCTAAAGATCGATACTTGGGATAAATAACAAGGTCTGTGTTTTGGAAACACGGGACCCCCGTGTTTTTGATCTTTCCACTCAATTCCTTTGAAAGTTTCAGCTTAGCTTCTCTTGATGTATTTGTTCCCTTTCCAACTTTGCTCTCCTTGATTCAACATTTCTTGATGTGTTCTCTACTTGATTTCTTCTTTTCATTGATTTCTCCTTGAATTTTTTCAATTCTTTTCTTTCCTGTAAAATTTATTCAAAGGAGAAAAACTCGACGAAAAGATTAAATCTAATAGAATTAATGAAGGATAAATGATATTTTTAGACATGAAAATAATCAATAAATCTCATCTATCAAATACCCTTGCCCCGATTTGAATTTAGCCAGTTTTGTTGCCGTCAGCGAGCCCTAACCCTACTTGCTTACCCCCTATCCGACCCACAAAACCCTACCCTCTCTTATTTTCTCTATAAATATACCCATAATGAGCCTGGTATAAGGCTCTTAATCCCCAACCTAGAAAACTCCCCTTGTCACCGCCGCCCTTTCAGATGCTAGCCCTGTGATGAGTTCATATTTTGACACATTTTATACCCTTATAATCTTAGTTTTTAGTAGTTTATTTAGCTAATATAGGGGAATAATTATTGTTTTATGCTTAAGTGGTAAAAATTGCATAAATTTTATTATTTGAGCTAAAATGATATAAATTAAGTAAATTTAGAATAAAATATTATTTATTAATATTTATTGAATTTTATTTTGCAGGTATTATTATTTTTAAATTAAAAAAAAAAGAAGTCGACGTTTGGACCAACGGCTAAAGGCCGAAGGCCCAAACGCCACGAAAGCCAAACTAAACCTAATGGCTCAGCTAACTTGGGAAGAAAAAAACACCGAAGCCGGGCGAGTAGGGGCCACGAGGAGAATAAAAAAAGAAACGACGGCTAACGTGGAGGCACGAAAAAGAAAAGAGAAGGGCCGCACAAACGTTAATAAATAAGGGTGTGCGGCGTAGAAAGAAGGGGACGGTCTTCAGAGAGAGAGAGACAGAGACGTCAAGGCAGAGCGAGTAGAACAAGAGGCGGCAGAGCCTTCACAGGCTCGGGCGAGACGCGAGAAGAGAGCCACAGGGCACGTCACGCGAAAGAGGCTCTGACGCAGAAAAGGAGGCTGCCGCACGGACTTCGAGGCAGGGCTTGACGCACGGAACCAGACAGAGCAACCCACGTCAGCTGAGAAAGGAAAAAGGAAAAGAATTTTACACAGAAATCAAGGCACGAGAGGGAAAAATTTTTGAGGAAGAATTTACTACCGGTAGAATTTATTTCGAATAAAATTAATTTTTATCTGAATAAATTCTTGAACTTTTATCCAAAATTAATTCCGGTTATTTCTTCCTCTTATTTTTAATTTATATTTTAGATATAAATTTCTGTGCAATTAATTCTTTAATTATGGTTGGCTGATTATTTATTGTTAGGGAATGAATTGAAACCCTAGACTATGGTTTGACTAATAATTTTATTTTCTTTATTTTGTGAGATTGTTTCTTGACTCTATATTAATTGCTATCGTTTATATGTATAATTCTGTCAAGTATAGTTTATTTGGTGCATGCCTTGTTCTGGTACCTCATAAGTGATAGTATGTAGGATTAATTGCTTGCTAGGTGGCCATCTAAATATACTAGAATTTATATGTATAAATTGCAGCTAGGTTAGATAACAATTCACCTAATCGTTTTGTTATTCTAACCGAAGTGGTAAAACGTTTCGATACGTGTGGGTCAAGGAAAGGAAATACAGCTAGACATGCTTTTTGTACTAGTATGGGTACTTAGATTGACAGCCTTCCACTTACACTTCATGCATTAAATCTAGTTAAATATAGGAGCCGCTTGTTGCTGCTATACTGCTAGTATTTAATAGGGTTAATATTGGCGCTTTGTAGTATTAATTAATTAAGGGAAGTAATATAAGGTGTATAGACTTGCTTTTGGTGTGCAACTTGGTCGATCTCTTTCTCACGATTAAAAGATGACTTAGAAATAAATATTATATTACAACCTAGTCTAGTGGTGGATTTTTATTTCTCTAACATATTTCTCATATCTGCGGTTTCCTATTATTTTCATTATTAGTTTATTTTATTTGTTCCTTTTATTATTATTATATTTATAACCCCCATTAATATTTTTCTTATTTGTTTATTCTATGTTATTTAAGATTTTTATTTTTAGTTTTAGTTTTATTTTCAAGCTAGTTAAATAAAGGTGAGCCCTCTCAATCCCCGGGCAACAGCCATATGTTGAAATTGATTCTTTAAATCTCCCAATGCTGAATCTTGTTTGATTGCTAATCTTGACGTTTGAAAGTAAAAGATTCTGAAACAAATATGGTTAAGGGTGTTAGGTATGTTTTTATTTTATTTTATTTGTGTTTGATTTTGTGGGTATATCATCTGCGAAACCCTCACGAGACCTTACTCATCCTCGATGGGTGACCTATGGGTTTAAAGGGCTTGTTGCACATGCTAAGTGTAATCGTGAGACCTACGAAAGTGGCTAGTTAATTTAATTTTATCTGTTTAGAGTAATAACTTGCTTGAGGACAAGCAAGAAGCTAAGTGTGGGGGTGTGATGAGTTCATATTTTGACACATTTTATACCCTTATAATCTTAGTTTTTGGTAGTTTATTTAGCTAATATAGGGGAATAATTATTATTTATGCTTAAGTGGTAAAAATTGCATAAATTTTATTATTTGAGCTAAAATGATATAAATTAAGTAAATTTAGAATAAAATATTATTTATTAATATTTATTGAATTTTATTTTGCATGTATTATTATTTTTAAATTAAAAAAAAAAGAAGTCGACGTTTGGACCAACGGCTAAAGGCCGAAGGCCCAAACGCCATGAAAGCCAAACTAAACCAAATGGCTCAGCTAACCTGGGAAGAAAAAAACACCGAAGCCGGGCGAGCAGGGGCCACGAGGAGAATAAAAAAAGAAACGAGGCCTGACGTGGAGGCACGAAAAAGAAAAGAGAAGGGCCACACAAACGTTAATAAATAAGGGTGTGCGGCGCAGAAAGAAGGGGACGGTCTTCAGAGAGAGAGAGACAGAGACGTCGAGGTAGAGCAAGTGGAATGAGAGGCAGAAGAGCCTTCACAGGCTCGGGCGAGACGCGAGAAGAGAGCCACAGGGCGCGTCACGCGAAAGAGGCTCGGACGCAGAAAAGGAGGTTGCCGCACGGACTTTGAGGCAGGGCTTGACGCATGGAACCAGGCAGAGCAACCCACGTTAGCCGAGAAAGGAAAAAGGAAAAGAATTTTGCACAGAAATCAAGGCGCGAGAGGAAAAAAAATTTTGAGGAAGAATTAAATACCGGTAGAATTTATTTCAGATAAAATTAATTTTTATCTGAATAAATTCTTGAACTTTTATCCAAAATTAATTCCGGTTATTTCTTCCTCTTATTTTTAATTTATATTTTAGATATAAATTTCTGTGCAATTAATTCTTTAATTATGGTTGGCTGATTATTTATTGTTAGGGAATGAATTGAAACCCTAGACTATGGTTTGACTTATAATTTTATTTTCTTTGTTTCGTGAGATTGTTTCTTGACTCTATATTAATTGCTATCGTTTATATGTATAATTCTGTCAAGTATAGTTTATTTGGTGCATGCCTTGTTCTGGTACCTCATAAGTGACAGTATGTAGGATTAATTGCTTTCTAGGTGGCCATCTAAATATACTAGAATTTCTATGTATAAATTACAGCTAGGTTAGATAACAATTCACCTAATCGTTTTGTGATTCTAACCGAAGTGGTAAAACGTTTCGATACGTGTGGGTCAAGGAAAGGAAATACAGCTAGACATGCTTTTTGTACTAGTATGGGTACTTAGATTGACAGCCTTCCACTTACACTTAATGCATTAAATCTAGTTAAATATAGGAGCCGCTTGTTGCTGCTATACTGCTAGTATTTAATAGGGTTAATATTGGCGCTTTGTCGTATTAATTAATTAGGGAAGTAATATAAGGTGTATAGACCTGCTTTTGGTGTGCAACTTGGACAATCTCTTTCTCACGATTAAAAGATGACTTAGAAATAAATATTATATTACAACCTAGTCTAGTGGTGGATTTTTATTTCCCTAACATATTTCTCATATCTACCGTTTCTTATTATTTTCATTATTAGTTTATTTTATTTATTCCTTTTATTATTATTATATTTATAACCCCCATTAATATTTTTCTTATTTGTTTATTCTGTGTTATTTAGGATTTTTATTTTTAGTTTTAGTTTTATTTTCAAGCTAGTTAAATAAAGGTGAGCCCTCTCAATCCCCGGCCTAGAACGATACCCTTATTTACCAGTGCTACAAGTGACAACAAGAGGGTTTAAATTGCGTGCCGGCTACAACCACACCACCCTGCCACCATCGGCCAACTCCGCCACCCACTCCGCCTACCAAACTCTTCCTTGCACCGCCCTCTAGCTAACCAAACCTCCCATATCCCTCGATTATTCCTACACAAGCCACCCTGGCTGTGCGAAGTAGCCCCCTTGACCAACCTATTTTCTGTCTTTGCCACCCTTCACGTCGCCGTCCGCCACCTCTTCCACCGCTTACGCCACTTCCTCACCTCCCAAATTGTGTTGCAGACTCCCCTCTACCTTCCCCTGCCTCTTTTTTCCTCTTTCTCCCTCTCCTCCTCTCTTTCTGTCCTTCTTCCCCATTTAGCCACTACCGCTGCCGCCATGTGCCGCCACCTTTGGCTGCACCGCCACCCTTATTCTGTCCCTCTCCTTTTGGGCAACTCTAAACACCCCAACTCCCACCTTCATTCTCCTTATTTTGTTCCTAGCCCTCAACTTTTTCCCTTTTTTTTCTCTTTTTCCGACCACTGCCACCGCCGCCATGCACCACCGCTGGTGCCGCCTATCACCACCAGCCTAAGGTTCAACCTTAGACCCTCTCAACCCTTTATCCTATTTTTACAAGCCTTAATTTATTTTATTTCAATTCTTTGAATATAAATAATAATAATAATAATATTATTATTATTATGTATTATTATTATTAGTAGTATTAATGTTTTTATTATTATTTCTATTGAGGGCTGAAGCCCTATTTTTTTTTCAATTTTATTATTATTATTCTTATTGTTTCTATTATTTCTATTATTATTATTATTATGTGTTTATTATTATAATTATTATTTTTATTATTACTATTTTGAATTACTATTATTATTATTATTTCATTATTAATATTACAACTATTTTACCATTAGTGTTGCTATTATTAGTATTATTGTTATTGTTAGTATTATTATTATTATTATTATTATTATTATTATTATTATTATTATTATTATTATTTAATAAGTTTATTATTTTTCAATGTAGGGTAGAAACCCTACTTCATTTTATCTTCAAATATTATCCTTACTATTATTACTATTATGATTATTATTATTATTGCAATATTATTATGGTTTTTATCATTATCATTATTACTATTTTCATTATTATTATTATTACTAAATTTTGTTATTAATCTTAGTAATGTTATTATTATTATTATTACTTCTATTTGCATTATTATTAGTATTGTTTATATTTTCATTATTATTATTATTATTGGAATTAAATCTTTAAACCCTTATATTATCAACTTTTATAATATTTATATTATTTCTTATATCTTTAGTAAAGTTATAAATTTGTTAATTTTATTTTTATTAATATGTTATTATTTTGTCAAATCCCTAAGGAGGCATAGGACCGTGCTCCAAGACCAGTGTCAATTTAGGTAAAGGTGTTACTAAGGCCTATTATGTGTTGATGTGAATTAAATACCTTGTATGTTATTATTGTAATTATTTCGTATATGGTATGACGTAGAGTTCAAACATGTTCTTGTGTTGTTATATGGCATGTATATTATATATATGTGATGATATATGTTGTGGCCCTATAAGACATACATGTGAGGATGTTAATATGTTTTGTGTGGAGAAAGGATGAAAAAGGAGGATGGGGAAAGAAGTTGACCAAGGGATGTGAATTGACCTAAGTATCATAATGATCCATGAGTGGAAGAGTAAAATATAATTTATGGTTTCTCATGGGAGAATCTAATTTATGGTTTCATGAAGGAGAATCTAATTTATGCTCTTGTATGGGAGAATCCAATTTATGGTTTTGTATGGTTTTGTGTGAATCAATGGTTTTGTATTGAAGAATTTAATTTATGGTTTTGTATGGGAGAATTTAATTTATGGTTTTGTATGGGAGGATCTAATGTAGGGTTTTGTATGGATGAATCTTTGGTTTTATATGGTTTGAATTTAGGGTTTGGTAAGGATGAATCTTTGGTTTTTTATGCATTGAATTTAGGGTTTTGTATGGAGAAACCTTGGGTTTTGTGTGAATTGAATTTAGGGTGTTGTATGAAGGAATCTTGGATTTTGCATAAAAGAATTTAGGGTTTTGCATGGTTGATTCTAAGGTTTTTATATGGGAGCTTAGGGTTTACATGAAAAGTTTGAAAGGTTGCATAGGGTGTGTAAAGTCTACATGGGAGTAAAGTTTACGTATGAAAAGTTGATTTGAGATGTGAGGAAGGTAATATAAGTGTTGTTTGGGTGTTGAAACACTTTGGATGAAAAATAGTACGTGGAGTAATATAAGGGTACGTAGGAGACCGAGTTAGGGTTTGTGTGGACAATTAGGGTTTGGTGTGGCTGCTTAGGGTTTTTGTGGTATCATGTGTATTTTGTAATTAAAGTGTAATTATGAGGGTGTAATTTATGATTTGTGATGTGTGGAGTGTTGTGATTAATTAGGGTTTAGAATGGCTAATTGTGGTTTGTTGTGATTAACTAGGGTTTGGAATGGTTAATTATGGTTTGTTGTGGTAAATTAGGATTGAAGTGGTTAATTAGGGTTTGGTGTTGTTAACTAGGGTTTTGATATGGCTAACTAGGTTTTAGTGGTAATATGTGCGTACTTGGGGAATAAAGTATGATGATGAATATGGGAGATGGGTTCTAATGTGAGTTAAAATAAGGAGGGAGGATGTAAGGTCAAGGAGTGTTTGAGTCTCATAATGTGGGACGAGACTTTTGGAAGATAAGTGTAAAGGGAGTGATGCATGCATGTCTAGGGTGAAAGCTTCTGAATAAGATACTTAAGACATTAATCACTTAAAGTGAAAGACTATTGAGCCAGGTCCCACCGATCCATCGATTAGAAAGAGTGGTTAGGACGCATAGTCCTATGTGTCTCTGATCCACGGGCTATAATAGTGGTTAGGGTATGTTATCCTATGTGCCTCCAATCCACCAGCTATAATCGTGGCGGATTTCAAGTTCAATAAATCTAACAGTTTGCTAAGACTTGGGAAAGACACTAATTACTTACAGTGGAACACCATGCATGTCGGAGCCAACCGATCTACCGGTAAGAAATAGTGGTTAAGGTATGATACCCTATGTGTGACTGGCCCACCGGTTATAATAGTAGGGTGTTCCTGTACTCGCACGGAATTGATAAAAAGGCATAGTGTGAATCGATTTACGATAAAAGGATGATTAAGTAATTAATCCGAATAATAAATGGGCCTTTATGTATCTACCCGAATGATTGTTCGTTATTATGTTACCATGATGGTCCTTATGTTCTTTTATTCTTATGCATGGTTTATGTGATTTTATGTGTTGGCCTTAGTGCTCGGTCACCTTGCTCAGTACATAGCGTACTGACCACCCTTTTCATGGGTGTTGCTCACTCTCACGAGTAGTTGCCCTTCTGACTTTGTGTAGGTGGGCGAGACATTAGACGGGGCTAAGTGTTGAGCATGTTTTGGTTCGACGTACGAGAGTAGTATGGCTGGATCCACTCTTCTTGTTATCTTATTTATCTCTATTATTCTTTTTGCATCAAATTCTTCCCTTTATGAGTGAACATTTTGTATTGAGTTTTCTAGATGAACCTTTTATCTTATGAAAGTGTTATTTCTTCTTTTTTTGGAATTTTGACCATGTACTCTGATTCATGATTCTTTTACGCGTATTATGATTTTTTATGTATGATTCTTTCTAGTTATTTTATGAACTCTTGGTTTGAATTTAATGTCAATCTTTTCTTTAGCCTTATCACTTGGTACTGAAATGGTCGGAGTGAACAGGTCTGGTATTAAGTGTGGTGGTAACATCCCCAGAATTCATGGGTTTTAATTTAAGTATTTCTATTTTAATTACTTCCGCTTTAAAAAAAAGATAAATTTTGGGGTGTTACAATAATCGATTACCTTAGTATTTCAAATCCATATCTTAAATCTATCCCTCTAGGATTACTAGGTCCTCCTTGCCAGCATAGAACAATGGGTGATGACTAATGACCCTCCAAAACTAGTCTTGTCTAATACCCTCTTATGGATAATGTGGAGGTAATGCTGGCAATTAAGGCTAAGGTAACAGTAGTGGATCCCCAATGAACTGAATAAAAGCCTCAAATATCTCCTCCAAATATCCTACATGATCGTCAAGTGCCATGTCTCCTCAAAAGCCTCAAATGTCTCCTACAACATATTAGGATAAATATTCCTATCTTACTGCCAAAAAATATACAAAAACACATTTAAAGGCCACTTGGACTACCTATTCTTGATTCCTCACAAGTAATTTGCATTTTTCAAAGAATCAAAATTTTCAAAATATGAAATAGACTAAAAAATAAGATAAGGGATCATTTGAAAACTAATTTTTTTAAACAAAAAATAAAACAAAGCACAGTAATAAAAACCAAAGATCTAATGACAACTTATAACACCTAAAAATTTACTATTAAATATTTTTATTTTAGTGGAAGTGTAATATCAAAACAACTAGGTGTTATCACTATACTTGGTATAATTCTAACTCACCATACAATTATTACATCAAATAGATGGTAAAATAGTGAAGACTTAAAATATGATAAATAGAGAAGAAGAGAAATTTCATAAAGTTAGATAAGAGATTGAAGGTTAACTTTGAACTTAATATTAGAATACATAAAAAGGGATTCCATATATCCAAGACTCTAAAGGGGTATCTGGGGAAAGCGAAAACCATATAACATGGCTCTTCATCCAACCCTAATACTTAAAAATTACTCCTCCACAATTACAGTTTCATGAGAAACAAGTCATCTAACGGGTCCTCATCAACCTACATAAAAATATTTGGCTCATTTGCTCATGGGAATGAGTAACACCCATGAAAAAGATGATGAGTATGCTATGTATCGAGTAAGAAAATAGTGTAACTATAGTAAGGTCACAACAAGGGGTAAACATACATATAGTTAACATATTTTGGTACCCACTTGTTTATTAATTTCAAATCTCACAATAATAATGGTATAATCTAGGCTTATAATCTTATTTAAATTGAGTTTAGGAACCCTACTATTATCAATCTATAAAACGGTATCAATGATATACAACCTAGGGGCATCAAGCTATTGGCCACTATTCTAAATTAGTGGAATGGTATAAAAAAATATATAACCTTAGGGCATAAATCTCTTAGTTACTATTCTTATTTGGTAGAATAGGCAGGTATAACCAATTATGACTCATGTAGCCTTCAATTTAAGTGCTTAACATCTTATCAAATATTATGATCATTCTGATGATTTATTCAATTTAAGTTCAAAGACCTTACTATTCTCAACTAGTAGAACAATATCAATAATATAAAACCCTAGGATATAAAGCATCTAGCCACTATTATTGCTAGATGGAATAAACAAGTACAATCAGTCCTAACTCATAGGTTCTTTTACTCTAAATAATTAATATCTTATTCATGGTTATTATCTCAAGGTCATATTTCAAACATACATACAGACATGTAAGGTGCATGACTGATCTTAGAAAAAACATTAAAACACATAGGATGAAACTATAATAATTTTGATATATTTCCTCAAGAATAAAGTCTGTACTTTCCCTAATAAACTTGAATTTCACAAGTTAAGCATAAATTATTCCCTAGTGCTCACTTTATCAGCAAATTAAATGCACCTCCTTAAAATATTATTATTAATAACATGTCCAAAAATGATGGTCCAACTCTAATATTTTGTATATGTGATAATGGCCTACCTTTAGAGTTATTATTTATAAAACCCTAATTTCTCAATTTTATTATAAATTTTCTCATAAAGCTCATGTAGCCACCAAATTTAATATATATTTCTAAAATTAGAATAATAACAACATATAATTAATTTAAGCACAAACTTTAATATTTCACAAAAGTGATAATGATTTCATCTGTAGGGTTATTATTTTCAATTTATGTCATTTTCTCATTTTATTGGACTTGAGCATTTCATGATCACTCCAAACATTCCATATAGTATGATTAACATATTTTGAGTTAATTGTCACATTAAAATACCTAAGATTTCATATTTAACCCATATTCACCAAATTGCTCTTAAAATAGCTAAAATAACCATATTTTTACTAAATCCTTATGAGTCCTAATATAAATGATGTTTCAAGCTCACACACACAAACACACACACACACACACACAAACAACTACAATTTTATATAGATACCATATATCTTGATTCATCAACCAATAATATGCATAAACGCATACTTTTAAAACTTTCTCACTTCCTCATTATATGACAAAAGATATTATATATTGTCATAATAAAACTATCCATATAACATTTAAAACATGATATCATATACAAATAAACAACTTACACATTAAAGCTCCAATTTGACATGTATCCTTAACAAAAGAATAAGAGTCTCTAAGCACATATAAGCCTAACCTACCTACTTTAAGATCACCAAAAAATCACCTATAAAACAAAAATAATATATAATTATGACTTATAGGAATATTTAAAGAAACTAAGGCAAAGGAGGGTGAAAATAGAGATAACCAAAAAAAAAGTGGAGGAACTCAAGCTACATGGGAGATTCGGCATAATATATAGCCCAAGAGGTGGTGCATTGTGGTGCTAAGGTGGAGTGTGGGGCATGCTTGAGTGGAGGGAAAAACTATGCCAAGAAGAAGGCTAAAGAAGCATGGTTGTGCGTAAATGACGTGCACAAGTTGATAAGGATAAACACACATGGTTGAGGAGGGAAGGTGTGCACGATCATGAGTGAAACACATGATCAAGGAGGAAAGGTATATGACTATACCTGAGGTTGTGCCAGAGAGAGCATTCCCATGTGATAAGATGTATAAGATGTGTACCTCAACAAAAATGAAATAAAAAACAATGGGGGAAAGGAAAATAATAAGCTTGGGGTAGTGTTGGTTAGGTAGTGATAAAGGGGATTGATGGATAGGTAGTGGTCATTAGTTTTTGGGGGAAATGGTGGTGCTTGGTGGTCAATGGTGGTAAGTCTTGTTGGTGGTTAATGATGACCACGAATAGGGCCAAGAGAAAGGAGAAGAAAGGAATGCATAAAGCTATGGTTATCAAAGGTAATGTAGAAAAGAGTTAGGTGAAGTAATAATTGAGGCAAAGAGAGAGATTTTGAGGGTATATATACATATGCATAGTTGTGTGTATGATGAGAAATGAAAGAGAAGATGAGGTGTGCATGAGTCAATATTGGGGTAAGGTTGGGTAAAATTTTCAACAAAACATGTAAAATAGAAGAAACATGCAAGATAGAAGAAGTAAAAGAAGAAAAGGAAAAAAGAAAAGGGAGAAAAGGAAAAAAAGTGTGGGATTTATTGTTAAGATTAGTTTCATAATTGTGCTTAAAGAATTTATGTCATATTAAAATATCACTAATTTAAAATTACTATTAGGTGAAAATATCAATTACCCAAAATTAAGGTTTGATTAAATTCGGAGTATTAAAGTTAGCAACCTTATTATTTATTACTCATAGAATGGAGTCGTCTTATATCCTTCTTCCTTGGTGGTATCCACAACTATGGTCCCTTCACTCCTTGACTTTTAGGGATTAGTGTAGGTGACCCTTAGGGTTAAGACTCCTTTGTTGCTGATTCTTATGCTAAGTTAGGGAAGTGGAGGTTTCTTTCTTCTCTTCTTCTCTTGTTATCTTACTCCTTAAGCCCTCTACCGACTCTTCTATATATTTATTTCACTCCAAACTCATACCCTTGGTTCTTTATTGTCATGGTGGCTGATAACTTCATCCCAAATTTCAAAAGAGCATGGTTGGTCTTAATGATCTGTTGGTTTTCCACCAAGGGTGGTAGGTAATTAGTTAATTATATGGGTTAGTGGGGCCAATATATCCAACACCATTACCTAGATAGATGCTCTAAGCTTAGTGGGCATGATCTAAAGATGGGAGACTCTCACTATGTCATCATTCTTAAGTAGATTTCTAGGACCTAAATTAGGCTGGCTTTAAGATTGTGAAGGTGACATGACCTTTTGGTCAAATCCTTATAGATGATAGCTAAGGTTGTGATAAAAATTTAAACCAATAGTTTATAGGGTTAGGAATTATAAGAAAAGGAAACAAAGAGAAATTAGAGAGAAAAGATGGTGTGTTATTGAAATGATAGATACCTTGAGAGATAAATGGGGCATCCTATTTATAGAGGTGGGATACAAGGGGAGTAAAGATAGGATGAGGAAGGAAAGGATTGAACATGGGTTAGAGTAACCATTTGTAATACTCCCAAATTTAGGGAAGTGTTATAATGATTTATATGGCTACTTATATCAACATGATATACTATACTTTTGGTGATTCCATTCTATGAACTCAACAGTTAAGCGTGCTGGTTGTAAAGTATTTTTTAGGATGGGTGACCCTCTTGAGAAGTTTTAAATTTTTTTAAAAAATTTATCAGGAAGCGTATGAGTGAGGACAAATCAAACTAAAAACTTGTGTTGATTTGTAGAGCCATCCAATCAATCCATAAGCATTCTAAGGTATCCCTTATGTGGTCATATTAACTCAGGGCATTACAAAAATGTAATCCTTCTATATTGAGCGGAGTGTTATAAGAATTCATCTAGCTATTTATATCAACATGATACACCATATTTTTGGTAATTCTATCTTAAGAACTCTATAGTTAAGTGTTTTGGCCATAGAGCAATTTTTAGACCCTCTCAGAAAATTGACTCGGGGTGTTGGAAATGATATTAGAGCAAAACTGCGATTGCAATATGAACTTGGATGAGTCAGTTGGCCACCTATCGGAATGATTATTGAGATAAATTATATTGAGATAGTTATTTGTTGAGGTGCAATGAGGACGTTACATTCTTTGAGTGGTGGTTAATGTAATACACCCAAATTAAGGGGAGTATTATAATGATTGATATGGCTATGTATATCAATATGGTATACCATCTTTTTGGCGACTCCATCCTAAGAACTCCATAGTTATGTGTGATTACCAGAGATCAATTTTTAGGATGTGTGATGCTCGTGAAAAGTTTTGAAAGTTTTTTGAAAATTTCTTGAAAAGTACTTGAGTGAAGAAAAAGTACTAAAATGACTCATGTTGATCTGTAGGACCAATCTTTTAATCCAAAAGCAATTCAGGGTAGCCCTCACATGGTCATATCACCCCAAGGTTACCCATCACTCTAGTTTGTCAATCAGTTACTAGGGTTATAATTGGATTAAGGTAACATATAGAGCTAATTAGGTTGTTGGATTGGAGTCAACAACTAACTAAGGAGGTTTAAGGCTCTAGTTTGGCTAATAGGGAACTAAAAGGTTCTAATTTGGAAAGTTCTCATATCAACTATGATAATATTTATATTTATAAATTATTATCATTATATATATAGATAACATATGTTATGATAATTATATTATTTTTATAATATTTATATTTATAATTATTATTATTGCTCTAATTATATTAATTGTTTAAGTAGTGATAATAATAATAATAACAAATCATTATCATTATCAATAGTGATAAATATTGGTTATTATTAAATAAAATGTTTGTGATTATCAAATAAAAAAAGTAGTGATTAATTATTTCCAGTAATGATGATGAATATCCTATTACTAGCTTGGTAAAGTAATTACTTTTCAACTACAAATTTACACAAATAGGCAACTTGTACATATAAATAAAGTGATGATTATTCCTATTTGGTGTCAACATAACATGCGATTATTAGCACCTTTTACATATACTCAGTTGACTAATAAACCGCAAAATACTTATTTATTGTCATTTAAGTTCATTCTTCAAAAAAATAGATCATTATGTTCTTCATTTATGATTCAATTAATTTGAAATAATTAGTATATGTAAAACTATACTTACTATTGTTGTTAGGTTTCACTATCAACTTATTTTCAATGAAGTTCAATTTAAAATTTGATAGTTCTCAATTGATTATAGCTTTTTTTTTTAATAAATTGATAATATTACAAGCTTTGGTAAAAATTATCATCTACCAACAAATGAATATTGAATAAAATAAATAGAGAGATAAAATATAATACAGAAGAAAGAATTATAAAATGTTTTCTTGGGTTTGTCATATAATTTGCATCAATCTCCTTTTACATGACATGTTGTTTTTTTTGGACTTATGCCAATTTCTAGTGTTGTATCTCTAATATAGTTCACCCCCATTGTAATACAAGAGATTTCACAAAAAGAAAAATATCATTTATTACAATTAATGGTCATGTAAAATATTATCCCACAAAAGTATATTTCATAATTTATATCGAACAAACCTACTAAGATGATACTTAGATTTTTAATCAAATAATAGTCATTTATTGCACCAAATATGGCTCATTATTTGTTGAAGATTTGATAAACCAGACTCACTTATTATCCCAATTCATAATAAATAATTTTAATAAAATAAATTAAAACACGTAAATCCTAAACTCTTAATATACACATCAATTAATTCTTTCACCTTCTATTTAATATATAATTTACACATAATATTTTCTTGGATGGATAAAATCATAAAAATACTAATTCTTGGAAATACAAGTGATTGTAATACCCCACAATATATGCTAATTAGTGTCACCGGCACTTACTAGACTTGCAAAAATTAGAAAGAAAAATAAGAAATTTACAAGCCCTCAAGGATACCCATTAAGTTTTATATTTAATCTTAGGCTTGATTCCCTAAGTATTAATCCTTGAAAACTATTAATAAAATAGGATATAATTTTTTGATAAAATCTTGATATAATAGTTAAAACAAATCAAAATATCAAAACCCCATATGTATATATCTTATGATTTTTACTTGAAAATTAAAATAAATAAACTTGAACCTTAATTTGGAGGAGACGTTCAATAATCAATTATGCTATTATTCATTCCTAAGATAAATATATAAATGCAAAATTATTTAAAACTTATTTAAAAATTAAAAGTTGAAGCTTATTTTGTAAGTTACTCTAACTAACTTCTAGAAAAAGTTTTTAACCCCCTCGTCAAAACATCAACCTTTTTGTTATTGCTAAGAAAAACCTTTCAACTAGTTAATACATTGCTACCAACAATCGTAATCATATGGCGGGACGCACAAGGACGCCGGCTCCTAAACACCTCCTTGTATCCAATAAATTTTATATATGGATAGAAGAAAGCATCATTTCATGAAATCGGAATTAGACGCATTGCATCCAAAATTTCATTTGCCATGTTCATGCTTTCTTATTTATATACTTTATAGCGTATGTATACACAAATTTTGTACTTAGATAGGTAGGTGGCTGCAAGCCAACTTGCAGTACTGTCATATATAGAGTATATTAGCTCACAGACCTCACACGTTACCGAGTAAGATGCAAAATAGCGACGACGCTGTTACTAGGTAGTTTGGGTTCAATTCCATGGGTATTATTACATACTAAACATTCATACTAGCTAGCTAACAGTTAACTAAGTTTATAAATACACGATCGGTTAATAGTTTAACTATCCATAATAACAATTAACATCATCATCATCACCAAGGATTTAGGAAACCTCCGTATCTCAATACAATTGCGACGTTAGGATAGGGAAAGATAGGATTAATGATTACAGGAATGCAGGATAGAAATGATCCATGGGGAAGGGGTTTCCAAGAACATTGTCTGTCATGTAATATTGGCGATGAGGATGTGATGCATCCATGACGACAAGCTGCATGTCTTCTGATGGCTTCCAATGCCTTTTCCTTTGATTAATGAACCAGTTGTTTATTTGCTTTGGATCCAGCCCCGTCGATTCAGCCAGTGCAATTTTTTGCGTCTCCTGTTTATAATTAATAGACACCACAACATGAAGGATACTATCATCATCATTATTATCATGGAATTAAAGTATCAATCCACAGATACGAATGTGATCTTTTCATTTAGGCGCCAATCTTTCCACCAACATATACATGCATGCATACATTCATACACCACCCAAAAACTCTCGGAGAGCCAAGACAGACTACAATGTAGGCCTAACCCAGGCCCTGCCCTCTTACCACTTTGTACATGAAACCCAGAGCCTCTTTCGAAAAAGATCCTAAATGCAGCCAGGAAATGAGTACAATAAACACACAGGTCAGAGACAAATTGTATGCAAAATGCAGAGTTTGAATATCCAAAATAACAATGAAACAAATCCAATATGGTTAAACAGCATGCATAGCAATGATACATGTACATGAGATGATGTATATAATAAACGAATATATAGAAACATGCAGCTGGCAATATTGTAGGCAAGTCCGTAGGTAGGTACATACCGTAGGGTAAGGCCATTTGTAGTGATTAGTCCACCAATCAAGCAATTGTTGCCTAGCTTCCTTGGGCAGTTTTCCTTTCTTTCTCTTCTTCATAAACTCCTGCTTCAGACTTCCTAAGGATCCACTGTACTTGCGTAACAGCTGATACTTTAGCTCATCGTCATCAGCTTGAGGATCTATCAAGTTTGTATTGACATCAATCTGTTCACCGGACAATCCATTCTCTTGAATACCGTCGCCACAAGCTGTACGAAAAATGGACATATGCACGGAATTTAGTCTCAAGCATATGCCAAGTTCGTTATATATATAAGCTACATATTAAGCTGATTCGCAAAATACCATAATCAAACAAATAAACTGCCCCTAAGTACTAATTATAATTATATGTGCTGCCTGCAATAAAAGGGGTACGCAATTTCGAACAGATTTTATATAAGACCGTACGTCAATAACTTTGGACGGACCGACGGTAAGACAGGAAACATATCCCTCTTGCTAGCTAGTGTAGTCCCACGCATCAAGGGAGACACCTTAATTTGAAGTCCAAAGCTCACTCTAAATTTGGCAAGGTAGGAAATTAATACAAAAACAAACAGTAAGATGTTTACATATAATTATTATGAAGGAATCAAGTGCAGCTTTCTTTCCTCCCTAACATACATGAATGTAGACCGGAGTGCATCCATAGCAAACCTCCTCGCAAAAATTATTAGGTGATGCCGATTCACTATCAACCCACATTTAGAAAAGTATAAAGCTACATTTTATGATTACATCCAAAAATTATTAATAAACCTATTTTTTTAAATAAAATGATCTAAATTAAACTGGATTCACCAAATAATTTATCACGGCCAGTTTATCACCAAGTGTGTATACATATATGTAGTTGCATTACTCGCTAGAAAGGGATCAACTCAAACCTGGCCGATCATTAATAAGTCAATTTAACAACGAATTGATTATGCACAGGCGAATTAATTTGGTAATTAATTGCCAAAAAAGGTATATATATGTATATATATATATATATATGTATATGTATATATATATATATATGTATATGTATATATATATATATATGTATATATAAGGTGAAGATCCCGTATAAACCCTTCCTAAGATACATATATAGGAACCAATATTAACTAAATTTCCCTTGGGCAGTATTTGATCAATGGTCAAGATTTAGTAAATATCTAACCTAAATTTATTTTAATCTCAGCCTTTAAATCTTCTAGATCTAATGGTTCCTACGTTTATATTTTAAATAATAGTTTGTATTAGAGTATATATATATATATATATATATATTCAGTGTACTTAGCCTTATGAGAACTCTGAGACCATAGGTATGGGATGCTTAGCTTAGGTATCTATTCACAAAACGGAAGTACGTAGTTTGTGTCAAAATAAAAATAACATGGTAACGGGTAGTTTTCAGTGAGCTGATCACTCCCCCGAAGAGATGGTGCAAACTAGTTAATTAAAGAAAGATGACATCTTCATCTGAAGTAATTCGCTAAAGAGGGTTCAGCAGAAAAGCTAGACAACATAGTACAAGTGACGATCGTCAGAAAAGCTGGTTCTTCACATTAATTTCAATGAAAACCATCTTAATATGTATATAATAGATTAGACAATTTCATGGTTCTGATGATTTTAACAGGATCACGAATATAAGAGAAAAGGTATACATTACATCTGATAAATTAAGTCTCATTTCATGCAATAATGAGATTTTACAAAGTTGCAATATACTAGTATCTCTTGGTAACAAGGAAAATTGACAACAAAATAAAAAGACCACCAATATACGATAAAGTGCTTGTACGCCTCGAACAAATTTAGAAAATTCCACGTAGCTAGCTAGCAAGCTACGTAACCGACTGACAAGCACAAAAGGCAGAACCCTATCTCTCAGAAACATGCATGGAGTCTCTCTCTCTCTATATATATAATACATGTATATGTACACAAAGGCCAGAATGGACACAGTGTACAGAAAAACTGATATGGGTTTTATTTAAAAAAAAATAAAAAAAAATCTACATTGAAATGAAATTAAAAAGAAAGAAAGACAAAGATGAGGGGGACATCAAGAATTGAACCAAATGTCAAGACCAAGAAGTCAGAAACCACAATAAATAAGAAAGGGTTCTTCTTTGTGATCTTATCTCTTTTTATTACTAGTGCAGTCTCCTTCCTGGGGAATGAACAAGCTTTCTCAAATACTGGTAGTAATTATTTATTTATTTAAAAATACAAAACATGCTTAATACTACACGCTTCCTCGGAAATGTGCACTCTTACAACAAAAATTGTGATAAATATTAAATTAGCAGAGCACAAAAATATACTTACTGTTATGAACTGACAACCAGTTTAAAATTATAAGGGTATATACATAAGATTATTGAGATCCATCGACATAGAATCCAGATATCAACCTATCTACTTTAAAGTATTATCATTTTAAATTACTATAAATGAACTTGTAGAGAGACAGAGAGAGCAGAAGTACTAATCACTTTCAAAGCCAAAAAAAAAAAAAAAAAACTGTTAGGTCATGTTCTAGCTACTGATACCATATAACAACAAGGTATATATGATTAAAACTTTTAATCTATTTACCACCAGAAGAAGCAGCAGCAACAGCGGCTGGAGAAAATTGAGGTGCTGAAGAGGAAAAGAGATACGGTGCGTTGTTGGAGTTTGAAGAAAGGGTTAGGGCTTTGAATTGACACTCGATTCTCGACAGAAAAACCATGGCTTCGTTAAATGGTTTGGTTAACTCTTGCTCGTACTTCGTTAACATCTCACAGTAGGCTTCCATGAACTGATCGAGAGCTGGGTCTTCGCCTACGTATCCTGCTGTTCTTCCTACCTCCGACATCGCCGCGCATGCTGCTTCCAACCTGCCCACCACTTCCGGGGGCGCACCCACCTGATGATCATCTAAAATAATTAAATACTAAAATATGTGCATGTATAACAATTTAATTTTATAGAAGTAGTAAAAATCTTTAAGTATGCATCCGTCCATTTTTTTATATTATTTTTTTTCCCTATATTAATTAACTGGAGCGGCCGGCCATGGAAGAAGAAAAAAGAGAGTAAAGGCCTAGATGATTATTCTCCCTCCCCCTTCCCCCCTCTTTTACCTTTTGGCAGTTGATGTAAGCAGCCAGGAGGCGTGGGTAGTGAGGATGAGCCATGATTTTAGCTTTCATAGAAGAAGAGGACGAACTCTCATTATGGTTACTGTTATCGAGGTCTGCCATCAAGCAATTACTACTCGAGGGTTTGTTGAGCATGGAATCTTGGTTGCCATTTGTCTGATTAAATAATAATTGATCCATCGAGGAATTAGAGGGCAATACGCCGCTCAAACAGCCACTAGTAGTAAGACGGCCGTGGTGATTATTGCTGTTGCTGGTGGCGGCGTGATTTTGGGATGGATGATGAGGGTGAGGAGGAAGGTGATGAGGAAAGAAAAAGGTACTACTACAAGTGGAAGTTGTGGTACTAGTAGTAGTGTTGGTGGAAAGAGGTGGCATCATCATCATCGTCATGGTATTATTCTCTCTTGCATATCCTCCAACTCCATCAAATCCCACCACCATATTTTTCTGATTATTATTATTATTATTATTATTATTATTATTATTCATATCCATACATGAATTCCTAGCATCTCTACTTTCCATTTCTCTCTCTACATTTACATGTGGAATTTCCCTCCGCAAGGAACCACTAAAACTGAAAAGCCTTTCTATGTTACGCCAATTATATATATATATATATACTCAGACACACAAACATAGATGCTACCTAGCTAATATGGTTTCTGCTACCGGTAGTAGTGGCACAAGGAGTAATAAACTCCTTTATTTTTGTTGCTGCTGCAGTAAGCGCAGTCGTACTACAGTACAGTCAACACAACAGTGCGCCAGTGCGGTTCTGTGCAACAAAAGAGAGACAGAGCGCGAGTGAAAGAGAGGAGGAGGGCCTTCTCCCGTGTTTCAAGCTACTAACAAACAGAGAGATGCAGCCTTTTAACAGCAATATATCTTATCCTAGCATAATAGGGTACTCTTATCAATCTACAGCACACTATGAAGCCGTCCACATGACTGATGACTCCCCTCCCCTCCTCTCTCCCTATTTCCTACCCTAGAATTACGGAACAAAATCAAAAGATTTTCTTACGAAAGCGAGTAGTATACTTTCGATCTTACCTAGCTAGCTGCATACGCGGCGCCTACGCCGATGCTGACGGGTTTCCGAGGAATGTAAGAACCCGGTTAACCGGGTTTCGACCAATACCTAGACGGTGCTGCTCACCGTACGATCAGTGGTGCATTGATAATTAAGTTCAACTTTTTTAGATTTAATAAATTATTATGTTAGCATCTTTAATTTAAAACTTTGAACATAAAACTATTTAATGATTATTGAAAAATCATCGGGCATCTATAATATAAAAAAAGAAGAAAATAATCACTTCTTAAAAAAATCAAAACAATAATAGAAAGGTCAAAATTTCTCACAACAATTGGTAAAAAAAAAAAAAATCACATGATTGTAGAAAAATAAATACGATTACAAAAAAGTCAATGCTACTTGATGAAAAATTATTATTATTATTATTAAAAAATTAGATCGATATCTATAAAAAAACCATTACAATAATTCTTAAAAGTTTATTTAATATAAGCTAGTTTTACCAAATATGTTGTAAGTAAAATTAAGATAAACTTAGAAAAGAAAATCTTCTTGATGTGACAGATCTACATTGTAGCCACCGTTAACATGTAGAATAATAGCAAAGAAGAGGAGATCAATTTGTCATTTATTTTCTAATAGTTCACCTGCTGCTCACTTTATAAAATCAGAAGGAAATTGTTTAAAAGTAAAAGATTTTATTGATCACAAAGAACAAACAAAGAGAAATCAAAATTCTCAAGATTGAATTGCGCCTATGATCGAAAAATATTTAAGAATCAATAAACGAGATACAAACCAAACAAATAATAAAATTGGATGACAACGATCTCCCTATTCCTTTGAAGAAAACCCAAGAATTGAAAGCTGCCTCATTATGGAGTGATATCGTTCACAACAATCGTAAGCCAGACCAACTATATTCGCTGTCATATGAGCCACCTGCCGAACATGAGGGTAATGTTATGGTTGAATTAAAACAAGAAGACATTGACGCTAAAACCATATACTACCGACATACACTCGTTGGCATAGTCTGTGGATATAGACCATCTTTTGACCGATTAGCAACTTACATCAAACAAAACTAGAACCATGTTACCTTCCCCAAAATCAGACTGTATGAGGAAGGACATATTATGTTTACCTTTGCTAATTCAGAAGGTTGTAATACCATTCTTGCTACTAGGACTTGGACTTACTAGAACAAACCTTTAACAATTAAGAAACAGCATTAGAATTTTTTTTTCACAAAAAAGAAATTTTAATTCCTTCCTTTATGGTTGAAACTTCCATGATTACCTCTTCCATCTGGTCACCAAGTAGCATCAGCAGAATGTGTAGCCGTGTAGGGAGACCATTAGGAATTAATGTAGTCACAGCTGTAAAGGAAATAATTTCCTATTCTAGAGCCTTAGTGGTGGTGGACACCCATATAACCTTATTCGAGTTTGCACTCATTAAACTCCCTAACGACTCAACATTCAAACAACTCATTGATTATGAATGAAAACCATCATTCTCCTCCCTCTGTCAATAGTATGGACATTTAGTATCTAAATTCCCTCATATCATACCCACAAATGTCCAACAAAGAAAGAAATGGATTATTGTTAATGATAGGAGATCTACAGACACCCACCTAGCCTAAAAATCCTCATTTGCACCACCAAACAATGACATAACTCAACTAATAGCCTACAAGGCCTTAACTTCCACATCTTCTATAAATAATCCTATCACAAAACCCCCTCACTTAAACCACAAAAATCCTTCAACAGAGATGTAAGCTCATGTTTCAACACACGTTTAAAAGGGTAGGCTTGATCTTTTGAGGTTGAAAACCCTACTACAATAAATGATACCAAAGAACCTAAGCAACTAGAAGGAAAGAAAGAGAATAGTTGAAAACTAGTTATTGGATGGCCTAGAAATAGTGTGTTATATGACTTACCTATCTTCCACATTCAACTAGCATAAAAGTTGGATGATGGAACATTAGATGTCTAAATGAATCGCAAAAATAAAAAGCTATAAGAGATTGGAGTGGAAACAATAATCATACTCTTGTTGCGCTTGTTGAAACAAGTGTTAAATTAGAAAATGTTACTAAAGTCACTAAAGGCATCATGCATCAATGGGAATGGATTCATAAGTACAATTAACATTACAATGGTTGAATTTGGATAGGATGGGATCCATGAACATGGTGCATTAATGTTTTAACATCTCATTCACAAGGGACTCACTGTAAAGTTACCTCACTATTGTCTATACATATAATGATGGTAATGCTAGGAAAGAGTTGTGGAGTTCGCTTCAAACTCAATGTAATAATTCAGACCCATGGTTAATCCTAGGAGACTTTAATGTCATACTGAACAAAGAAAACAAAAGCCAAGGGGAAATCCAATTCAAATATATTGAATAATTTGCTAGTTGCCTAGCTACACTTCAATTAACTAACCTACATTTCACTAGAGCATTTTTCACATATAGTCAAATAAATAGATAGGAAATGATAGACTATGGTGGAAGCTTGATAGAGTCCTTTATAATCCTAAATGGAATTCATAATTTGAAGGAGATTACACTCAATTCCAAATGACACAAATTTCTGACCATTCACCTACAATAGTAACAATCCAGCATCATACTTCTAAAGGTAGAACTCCTTTCATGTTTTATGATATGTGGACTCAAGACCCTTTGTTCCTTCCTTTATTCTAGTAACATTGGAAGACTATAGGTTAAGGAAATAAACTAAGAGTAGTGTCCAACAACCTAAAACTTCTCAAAATCCTCCCGAAGCATCTTAACATATGCAAATTTGGAAGCATTAGTGACAAAGTTAAGGAAGCAAAAGCCAAATTAGAAAACGTGCAAGCTTCTCTTATCACTTTGCTAACAAATCAACATAGATAGCTTCAAGAGAAAGATTTTCTACAAAAATACAAACACCTTGTAAGATGTGAAGAGATGTTCTACAAATATAAAGCAATAATCCAGTGGTTAGCCTTAGGAGATGACAACACAAAATTTCTCTATGCCATAGTAAAAGGGAGAAGAATAAAGAACCAAATTAACCTCCTATAGGATGATCATGACCAAAGCCACACAAACCAACATAGTATCTTTACCGTATTGCAAACATTCTATTCTCGACTTCTAAGCAAAAAGACTACCAATAATCAAGCTATTAATGGAAATATCATATGCAATGGCAGAATCCTAAATAACACTCACCAACATCAGCTCTTAGCACCTATCACTCTACCTAAATTGAAAAATATGGTATGCTCCCTAGCAAAAGGAAAGGATCTAGGACCTAATGGATATAATGCTTATTTCTACACACAGTGCTGAGATATTATAGGCATGGACCTCTACTTAGCCATTTTTGAATTTATTTAGCATAGGGTTTATGCCTAGGAACCTAAACATAACTACTCTCAACCTCATACTTAAGTTTCCAAATGCTTCAAGGCTTGAGGAGTTCAAACTTATAGCTTACTATAACACTCCTTACAAAATAATTCCTACCATAGTCACCCATAGGCTTCAAAAGATATTAACCCCTCTAATTAGTGACGCTTAGTTGACATTTGTGAAAGGAATATCTATTTCTAATAATATTCTTTTATCCACTAAATTATTTAAAGATTATAACTAGTAGTATCTTTCACCAAGAATCATGATGAGACTTGATATGAAGAAAGAATTTGGCTCGGTTAACTAGAGCTATTTCCAAAATGTCTTGTACGGTCTTCATTTTCCTCCCCACTTTGTCAAGATAATCATGGCTTGTATAACAATAGTCAGTTACTCCATAAAGTTCAATGGAACCCTACATTCACCCATTTATGCTAAGATATGATTAAGATAGGGAGACCCCTTATCTACCTACTTCTTCATCCTATTGATGGAGTATCTTAATAGACATCTAAAGACTCTATGGGCTAACACCAAATTCTTTAGATGCAAAAAACTGAATATCCCAAACATTATGTTTGCAAACAATCTACTAATTTTTTGCAAAGGAGAAATTAACTCAGCCACAACTATCTTAGACACATTCCATCAATTCTAAAGTGTGTTAGGATTAACCTTAAATGCTAATAAAAGTAACATTTATTATGGAGGGGGTTGTACAAACAAGATAAGGGAGGAACTAAATCGCAAATACTATATCCTTGAAGGTAAATTGTCATTCAAATACCTAGGAGTACCCATTGATGGTAGATACCTTACCAATCAACCATATCAATCGTTGATTGACAAATTCACCTTAAGGTTAAAGAATTAGCAAGCTCAAATTATCAATAATGCAGGCCCCTTGCAACTCATGCAATCAGTCCTCTTTAGCTTACAAACCTATTGGAGCCTTATCATTCCAATTTCTTTGCATATACTATCTACGATCAATGCTATCTGTAGGAATTTTCTTTGGTTGAACTCAAATGACACTTCAAACTAATTACTTGTTGCATGGGAAAAGATATGCTTGCTAAAAATAGAAGGTGGTATTGGCACTTAGCTTGAATGAAAGACTTCCTATGGGTTAAGTAGGTACACAAATATTACCTCAAAGGTGAAAGCATATGGAATGTTAGACTTAAATGATATACTTCCTAGATCATTAAAAATATCCTAAACCTCAAAGGCAGATGCAACAATATTATGCAACCTCTACATATTTCCAGGATAATGATAATGGAAATTTCTCTATTAGTCATGCATATGATCTTATTTGACCCCAAAATAACAAAGTGAATCGGTACCCTATACTGTGGTCTAAAACATCTATCAAAAGACATTCATTCATTTGCTGGTTAGCTATACGGGGTAGACTACATACTAAAGATAGGTTGATTTCTTTCAGTTTAAAAATTACACTAGAATGTGTTATTTGCATTGATCATAATGAAACACATAACCACTCATTCATAAGCTAGGTTGCATACAAGACTTAATAGATATGTAGGTAATATCATATTGGGCATCTAGAAAAGGAAAGGACTTAAAATTAGAAAAGAAGTCACAAGAGCCTTGGTAGCAGCCACTATATAACACATTTGAAGGAAGAGAAACAAAAGAATTTTTACAAATGAAGCAAAAAGGCTAAGACATATACAAAAAAAAAAATCTTTCTAATCTAGTAGGGAGAATGAATAGATTTCAGTATAGTAAATCATTTAAAAAGCTTATGTGATGCATAAACACTTTAACCTAGAAGCTTGCTAGGTTATATTGTTTTGAGATTGTAATCTTTCAATATTGAAGTAGTAAAATTACATTACTGACCAAATAAAATTCCATCACTTCATCATTTATACACCCTTAATTTTTGAACCCTTACTATAAGAAAATGAACTTTAATTGTAATACCCCACATTTCTATAAAATAGTTGAATGAGAATTATGCCAATTTTTGGATCTTTTATTTTTATTTGATATTATTATATATTTTGAGGTAAAGTTTGATTTGAAATAATGTTGAAAAATAGAGTTTATTAAGTTTTTCAAGTAACTAATTAATTGGTTCGTCATTTCAGTAAAATAAGTTTTCTTGACTAAACTAATTGACTGTAGGAGGAACCAATTAACTAGTTTGCAGAACAGTCGACTGGTAGGCCCAAACTAATCGACTAGTTTGTCGAGTTTGACATATTTTTCAAACATGATTTTCTAAAAAAACTCTTATACTAAAATAGAACCTTACCAACCCATGCCAAATTGTCCCTAAGAGATTAATAATCATTTTCATGATACATTTAGCCCAAAATATTACCTCAGATCTATTTGGAGGTCGATTGGGATAATTGAGGGGGAGAGATGACCTCAGTCTTATCTTCTTCCACCTCTCTTCTCTACATGTTACTAAGATCAATGGTTCGATCTCAGGCACAACCTTGAGCAATTGAAAGATTCCTTCCTTGCTAACTTTCTATTATTTTTCTTATGTATTCAAATTTTGGCCTAATTGAACTATATTCTTTAGTATCACCATTTGAGCTTTGGAGAATAGGCCAGCATATCTTGAACAAAATCCATCTATTTAGCTCAAATTCAAATAATAATTTCTATTATTCCTTTCAATTGGTTGGCTATAATAACCTCAATCATCCTTTTTATGCTCCTTTCTTTCAACCACTAAAATCCGTAAGTCCTTATTTTCACCTTCCCTCTTTTTTACACTTCGAGCCTTGAGTTTGAATTTATTACATTCTTCTAATCCTAACTCTTACTCTTTCTTACTTTAATTGTCAAGTAAGAAGGAGTTAGATTTGGGGAAAAGGTTAAGTGGTTTAGCTGAGCATTTCCTTTTTTATTATTATTAAAGTTGGTATGTCCCTTATTTTCCTTCTATTTTAAGTTTTAAAATTAATAAGGTTCTGGTGCAAATTTATGAGTTTAAGATTTATCATTTTAAGGTTTTAAAAGCTGAGAAGTTTATAGTTGGAATTCTAATTTAAGGCAGATCTTGCATATATCAAGTAAGTACATTCTTGCTTCTAAAATGATTAATGAGTATTCCTATATGTTATGAGTTCCTTTAAGTAGATTTTGTATGTTATCATAAATGCATATAGCCTGAATAAGTGATTTGGATGGATAGATTGTATGCTTTGAGCAAAAAGCATGAAAATTGATAAAAATAAGATATGATGATTCGATATCAAAATATGTTTGTTAATTTAGTTGAAAATGTGTCAGACTATGTTGATACATGTTCTAATGTGGTTAAGGTTGGTTTATAAGCATGATTCTATGTGAAACTTATAGTTTGGTACTATGAAAGGGAAAACTAATCAACTGGTTAGATCAAACCAATCTTACTATCTGCTTAAACCCATCAACTTATAAGCTTGTAGAGACCATAATCTTACTCTCTATATAAACCCATTGACTAGTTCGGTAGAATTGATTGACTAGTTTATGAACATTCAATTAGTTTGCCCAAATTGATTAACTAGTTTGAGGAAAATTATGGTGTGATAAAGTCAAATCGATCAATTGGTTGATCTAACCTAATCGACGGGTTAGGCTAGAATTATCGATTGGTTTGACTGGTTTGTTTCCTTTCAACTTGATTATGCTTTAAGACTATGTTTGGGATTATTATATGATTATTAATGGGATAAAATAGATATCATGAATTAATGACAAAATAAAAGGATGAAATAGATCATGATTTATAACCTACTCTATTAGTATTGTAAAAGATAAGTAGATATTCCACTTATGACAAGTGATAGTATTGAAAAAAGAATAATGAAACACATAGTGGGCATGAATAAAATAATATGGTGGATATTAATGATATTGGACAAGGAAAAATGAAAAATGAAAAAAAAAAGATTGATATAGAATAAACATAGATATTGCCTTGTTTACTTTTGTATGGGCCTTATGTGATCACTTATCCTTATGAATAATATACTAATCATGTAAATAGAAAGACAATTAAGTTGAGTATAGTTCTAGGTTACCTGATCCTCGATTAGCTATAGGGCTTAGTCTACCTTGAGGCATTTTGGTGCCTTCAGTTGGGATCTTAAGAGATCCTAGTGCCTTACCTACTCTAAAAATTGATGATGTACTAGAGGGTATTGATATTAAAGGGTATGGTTACTAAGATTGTTGGCTTTGACTTGGACTTATGTCCATATTGTTGGCTTTAGTCTAGACTTATGTCTATTTTGGTGATTGGCTTCAGCCTAGACTTATATTACTTTGTTTATTGGATTCATCCTAGAATTTATATCCCTTATTTGGATAGGTTTCCATAATATATAATACCATGGAGTGGTGTACAGTCCATTACTCAGTGATAATAAATTATGGATGTTAAGAAATTGGATAATAAATACCTAAAAAATAAATAATTAGATGAGGATAGAGAATGGTTAGATAAAATCAGGTTTGTATACTATATTAATGGCCTAAATGACTAATTGATAATTGATTGGAGTGTTGGCTAGATAATTACCCTATATCTTTTATGATTAAGTGGTATAATCTAAAGGATTGATTAATTGGAAATAAACCCTAATGGTTGCTTTGATTTAATGAGCTAGTACATATGTGGTATAACTATGTGATTGTAATATGAAACCAAGCATGATATATTCTGCATTATTTGAGTTATGCATGACAACATGTTCTAATGTACTCTTACCTTTATGGATGGCTTTATCAAGATACATGTTCTATATTATATCCATGTATGACATAATTTGCATACTTGTGTTCCATTAAGGGAGCAACTTGGCTTACTTAGTACGTAGTATATTGATGTGACTGTTTGTTAGTCACCTACTCATTCCCATAAGCTAAGGGTCATATCCAATATTTTAGGGATAGCTAGTAGAGGGCGTACCTCAGTTGGGTTGGGACTTGAGAGTAAGGATAACAGGAGGTTTTAGGGGGTCCATGGTAGAATGAGATTTTGATTTTGGGGTCACATCCTCATTTCATTTTAAATAGCTCTGTACTTTTATTAATATGTATTTCTATATTGAGTTGGTCGAGGATCAATGAGGTCCTTGCTATAAACAATATTTTAAATTTTTATATAAATTTTATTTTTTCACTCAGTTGTTTTAAATTTCTTGGTTGGTTTTAGCCTTGTATCTGATATAGGGTAGGTGGCAGACATCTATCCTATGTTATATACATCGATAACACCTCTTTTTTCTTATGTGAGTTTTTATCTTTTACATTTTTTTTAAATAAACTTTTTTAGTATTGAAAAATTGGGATGTCACTTTAATCCATGACATTAGTCATTGCCAAAGATCTAATTATCTTTACACATCGTTCTAGAGATAATAAATCAATGATACAAATTAGTAGCTAGAGTGTTTTCTTGTGTCTATGAAAGATGTTGTCACTATAACATTTTTGGTGATGACATATGTCATCACTACTAGACTTTGTAATCGTGGTACTTTTTAAATACACTTTGATTGATTTATTTTATAATTTTGGTGACAGTATGTCATTGCTACAACTATTGTGACTAATTTTGAAAATAATATATGTTTTTTTTAATTTTAAAATTATTTATAGTGATAATGTCAACACTCAAAGTCCCTATTATGTCAATATACATTATTTTTTTTAAGGCAACAATGTCATCACTAAAAGTCCCTACTAATGTTGTAATACTCCTAAATTTATTACTATTTTATTTTGTGAAAATATTAAAATATAATAATGAGTATTATCATCACATCTAATATATAGAAGGTATTCTCTATACCTAATTCATGTTTGATGCAAGGCAAAAAAGTAAGAATAACTCAAGATCATGTGTGGGAAAAACTTGATTTTGGATTATAAGATTACAAAACATATGTAATAATATAGAGAAGATATTTGAGGAATATATGAATATAATAAGAGTAAAAAAAATGTTTAGGAAGAGTATATGGATATTTAAAACAATATATCCATAATCGATATACATATATGTACTATAACTAATATATCGAAGCACTAATATCAACAACACCAGTGAAATAAGAAGGTAACTGCTCATGTGAAAACATAGGTATGCTTAAAATGGACATGTTAGTATCGGGATAGTGAGTAACATGATTAATTCAAAGAAATAGTATGTTTCTCTTAATATAATTACAACATGGAGACCATATACATTTGATAATGATAATATAATCTCCCATCCTAAAATTCTTAAAAATATATTTAAAATTATGTTAGCATAAAAAAATGGTTTTGAAAAGGGCTTGAAATGCTAACAAAAATGTGAACTTCAGGCATACAGATATATTGGTTGTCCAAAATGATCTACTAGTGCACTAAGAAATTGACACCTTTATAATGAGACAAACTAGTCAATTGATTTCCTCAAACCTAACAATCAATTGCCTTGCGATTTTAGTTCCTTTCTTAATTTTGGCTTCCAATTTATTTTCAATTTATGAAAACATCAAATTAGAATTTATTTATGTCAATAAGTATATTTTGGTGCTTTGAGATTATTTTTACATTATTTGGATCATTCTATAACTTTTAGTTTGTTAAAAAACTTTAAACTGTACTTTTGAGGTATTTCTCACCTTCTCTCACTCCCCTCACTACCCTCTCTATTTCAGTAGTCATGGTTGTGTGTAGATCCTTATGTATCTCCTGTGACATACCTACTCCCTACCATTCATCTAATTTCACTCCATCTCCTTCACTCTCATTATATACCTTCTTACGCTTTGGTCCCCCATAATTAACTAAGTTAACTCTCCTCTCTCTCTCTCTCCCCCATCTCTTTTCCCCTTTTTTATGATAATCCAACTCTTCTTTACACTTCATTTCCAATTCACTCCTTCCTTATTCACTAGCACATTCTCTCCCTTTTCTTTGTGAAAAATTCCTAACTCTTAGTCATTTCCTCACTTTTCTCCTTTCTCTTAGAAAAAAATAAGGGCTTGCCTCTTATGTCTCCCTTCCTTTGTTGAATAAATTTCCTCTTTTATATTCTCTTATTCTTAATATCAGCTCTCACTACCACGGAAAGGGGTTTTAATAACGGTTATTTTATAGTTTTAATAACGGTTTTCAACCGTTATTGAATCGCCCGTTATTAAATCTTTAATAACAGTTCATAACCGTTATGAAAAATACACAAAAACCCACAAATATGTGCGAAAACTGGAGTTTTAATAATGGTTTTTAACTAAAAACCGTTATTAAAACTCCAGGTTTTAATAACGGTTCTTATTAAAACCGTTATTAAAAACAGGAGTTTTAATAACGGTTCTTATGAAAACCGTTATTAAAACCTACATTTTAATAACGGTTTTCATCATAACCGTTATTAAAACAAGGTTTTAATAACGGTTTTCATAAGAACCGTTATTAAAACTCCTGTTTTTTCGCAGTTTTTGCAGTTTTGTTCCTGCCCACATACACATTTGTATGTTCAAATAATTACCAAATCTGCATTGTAAAACAACATCAATTGATAACAAATCTGCAATCACACCATAATTTCAATCAATCCATTGTTAATACACCGGACATATATACTCAAGAATCAAAATTAGTAGGCATACCACAACTTGGTAGCTCTACACCCCAAAGCAAAATGTTCATAAATCTAGCTTAGAAGACTTAAAGACATAGACAAAATACAAACATGTAGCTCGTCTTCTTCACTTGAACCCTTAAAAACTGGAATTTCATCATCATCATCTAAGTTCCTTTGTCTTGAAAATCTGGTTCCAGTAGCTCTTTGGAGGTACCTAATTACACGGAATTGGCATAATTATAGTAAGAAAAGGCCCTAAAAATAAGAAACATAACAAAAAAACCTCAATTTAGAGGCCAAAATAGCCTTTTTTGGGCTCCGATATTGCCCAAACCGGCTTTGCCGCTTTGCCACGTTGTAGATCTCAAAAAAATACCCAAAATAGCCTCCTAGATCACCTAAATTTGAGGTCCCATGAAAAAGTTATGACCCTCCAAAGTTACGAGAGGTGAATCTAGCTCTAAATAGCCTCAATAATGTCTTCTCTTTTGCTTATCATGGTTGTAGCTCTAAATAATGTTGAATCTATATTCTCCATACAAACAAATACAACAATAATATGTAAAGGTCTCGGCCAATACATGCATTTGTTAATATATAACAATAACGCAACAAATTCAACAACACACATCAAAATTTTCAGCCAACACATTCAACAACACATTTTCGAACGAAACCCTAGCGACATGAATTTATATAAGTAGATAAAAATTTACGAGAGGAATAACAAACATGACGGTGAGAATGTTGAGAGAGGCAAGGGCTTCAAACACGACGGAGGATGAAGGTGCAAGTGCCAGCTAGCTTCGGAACAATGGCAGAGGCGTGGTGGAGAGTTGGCGGTGCGAGGGTTTGCAAGGAGAAGGAGAGAAAGTGAACAAAGGTGCAGAGAATCTGAAAATTTTGGCACGAAACAGAACTGAATTGAATGAAATATAAGTTTGATTTTGGGGTTTTAATAACGGTTCCTAAAAGAACCGTTATTAAAAAATCTGTGTAAATTTTAACATTGCCCTTTTAATAACGGTTTTTACTATAACCGTTATCAAAACTATCCCGCCCATAAATTTTCACGCATTTGACAACGGTTTTTGAACTACCGTTATTAATGTCCCGTTATTATTTCCCGTTTTCGTAGTAGTGTCTCACTTGTTTTCCTTTAAAAACAAGAATGATTAAGGTGTAGAGAAAGGTTGAGGATTTTTATATTCCCTCTCTTAAAGCATGTTATTGAGAATGGTAGAGTTATGCTATTCTTTTTCTTCTTTTAGTTTTGTTATATAATTTTTTTTTTTAAAAATAGAGTTCTAATTATTTTGACTTTTGATTCTCTAAGAAAATCATGGTCTTGGTAGGAGCCATTGAGTTAAGAGTAATTTATTGCTATACAAATTACTAGGAGGTAAGTCATTCTTATCTCTATTACAATTAAGAAATTATGTTGCTTATAGTTTTTTTATATGCTTGGTATGTTTTGTGATGAATACATGCTATTTTGAGTGTTGGAATTCTATTATGTCATAGCATTAGTTTTATAGAAGGTTTGGATTATGGTTTTAAGTTTTTTGATATTATATATGAACTAGTTAATTTATGGATGATTATGTTGAGTATAAATTTCTACCACGTATGTAATACCCCACCTTTTTGGAAAGTGTTAAATGAGAATGATGCCAATTTGGAATGTTTGATTTTTATTTGGTATTATGATTTGGTTTGAGAAGAATTTGGATTTGAAATAAGGTTGAAAAATTAAATTTAATGAACTTTTTAGGCAAACTGATTGACTGATTCATTGTTTCAACAACATGGCTTTACTCGACTAAACCATTTGACTAGTTTGTAGAGCAGTCGAGTAGTAGGCCAAAGCAATTGACTACTTTTTCATGTTCGGCATATTTTTGAAACTCAATTTTTTGGAAAATCATTTTATAACAAAATAGAACTTTGTTAACCCATGCCAAATTATTACTAAGAGATGCTCAACCTTTTTCATGATGAATTTAGCTCGAAAGAACTATCTCATATCAATCTAGAAGATCAATTGAGATAATTGAGGGAGGAGGAGTTGACCTCAGCCTTGTCTTCTTCTACCTCTCTCCTATACACATTTATGAGGTCATTACTTCTATCTCAGGCTTGATTCTACTTAGCTGGAAGATTCCTTCCACGTTGACCTTCCATTGTCCATCTTGTGAATTACATTTATGGAATAATTAACCTATATTTTCCCAAAATCACCATTTGAGCTTTGGAGGATAGGTCAACTTATCTTAGACAAATTCCATCTATTGAGCTTGAATTCAAATTGTAAGAATTAAGGTTTTCAGATTCTTCCTTACCACACTGTGTTTTGTCTCGATTGACTGGCTATAAATAACCCCAATCACCCCTTCTGTTTACCTTTGTTTTAGCCACCGAAAATACCTAACTTTCTAATATTTCCCTTCTCCCTTTGCACTTTGAACCTTATAGTAAAAATCTCTTTCACTTTTTAAATTCTTTCTCTAGCTCCCTCTTGTTTTAATTATTAAGTAAGGAAGAGTTAGATTTAGGAAAGAGATTGATTGGGTCAGCTATGTATCCTCTATTTTTCATCTATGTGTGAATTTCTCATTCTTTCCTTTCTATTTCAAGTTAAAAATTATAAAAGTTATGCATAAATTAGGGAGTTAAAACTTTTTATTTTTAAGGTTTTAAATATTGATGTTTTCACATGCTAATATTTCTAGTTTAAGAAAAAATTTTCCTACATCAAGTAAGTTACTCTTGCTTTTAATTAGTACTTACTCTTGATTTTAAAATGGGTTATGAGTAATCTTACATGATGTGAAACTCTCTAAGTTGATATTATATGTTGGAATTAATAGATATGGCTTGCAAAATTGATTTGGATGGTTAGATTGTGCATTTTGGGTAAAAGGTAGGAAACTTGAGAAAAATGAGTCATGATGATTAAATGTTGAGATATGCAAGTTAAATAGTCAAAAAATGTGTTATATAATGTTAAAGCTTATTCCAATGTGGGATAATGAAGATTTATAAGCATGATCTACATGAAAATGATTCTTTGGTGTTGCTATAGGTCAAAGCGATCGATTGGTTTCTAAAACAATAAGCTAGTTGACCCAACCCATCGATTGGTAAACCTATAGAGACCTTGGTCTTTCTCTATTCTTTAACCCATCCATTGGTTGGATTGAACCGATCAACTGGTCTATGAATTATTTACTAGATTTCCTAAACTAATCAACTAGTTTGAGGAAAGTAGGGTTTAGTCGAGTCAAACTGATCAACTGGTTAGCCCAAACCAATCAACTAGTTGGGCTATATTGATTGACAAGTTTAGCGGGTTTATGTGATTTGGTTCCTTTCAGTTTGCTTATACTTTCAGGATATGCATGGGGTTGTCCTATGATTATTAAAGGGATAAAATACAAATTTTATCATGAATTAATGACTTAATGAAAGGATCAAATGGACCTTGGTTTATGATATACCTAATGAGTATTATAAAGGATAAATGGGTTTACCACTTATAAAATATGATGATCTTTGATAAAATAGTAATGAAATATGGCATGTGTTTGAATAAAATGACATGATGGGCATGATTAATATTAGAAAAGGATAAATGGAAACCCCACATATGGTTAGGAAATGCAAAGGTTTAATATGGAAGAAACATGTGAATACCTTTATTACTCTTTGTATGGGCCTTGTGTGATCAGTTAACCTCATAAATAATGTATTGATCACGTAAAGAAAAAGATAATCGAGATGTGTATATGTCTGGGTTACCTGATCCTTGATTATTTACTAGAGTTTAGTTTGTGTTTGGGTATTTTTTGGAGCCTTTAGGCTTTACCTTCAGGTGGGATCTAAGAGAGATATCGGTGCCTTACCTACTCTAAACACTGATAATGTACTAGGAGGTATTGATACTACAGGGTCTAGTTACTTAGGTGGTTGGCTTTAGTAAAATACCCTAAAACCCTAATTTAAGAAATTATGGAAAAATAATTATTTATTAGAAAAATTAATTAAAATAATTATTTTATTAAAATAAGAGGAATTAATTAAGGTAAGATCAAGAGAAAATAATAAATAATTTAATTAGGAAAAATTAGGGTGTTTTACTAATTAAAATGGAATTAAGGAAAAATTATTCAAAATATCCTAAATTAATCTAAAAAAAAGAATTTACTTATTATTTTATTAAAATATTATTACTTTTAAATATTCAAAAATACCAAAATTTTTTATATACCCCAACCTATCTATTTTTTATTTTTCCTTTTTTCCTTTTCCCTTCTTTTCATTTTTTCTTTCCTTCCTCTCCTTTCTCCTTTTCATTTTCCTTTCCTTCCCTAATTTGGGCCAGCCTCCCCTATGGCCCAAACCTTCCTCCCTCTCTTCCCTCCCCTGCACGACCCAAGGCCCTCCTTTTCTTTTCCCTCACCAACTACCTAGGCCAACTGATCCACTCCTTTCTTCTTCCTTCTTCTTCCCCGCTCCTTCCTCATGCAAGCATGGGTCCTCTGCAACACCTCACGCTAACCTGCCACCTCCCATTTCTTCCCCATTGATTCCTCTCCATACTCAACCCAATCATCTTTTCTCTCTCTCCTTACGTGTGCCCCTCTCCCCCATCCTTTCTCCCTTCCCTACCAGATAAGACCTACAACTTCGTAGGCCTATAATGGTTGTGCGCCACAAGTCGGTGACCAACCATGCCTGCCATCCTCTTCTCCTTTCTCCCCTTTATCATTCCCCCCCTCTAATGGCCTATAAATACCCTTTAACCATCCCTATTCAATCTTTTTCACTACCTAGAATTTCCTCCCTTGTTGCATCGCTATCTATTCGGACGTCCACCTCGTCGCCACCGCTTAGCACCGCTGTTCTAACCACCTCCCAAACCACTCCTTACACCACCCTTCACTAAACTAAACCACTCACTACCCTCTATTCTTTCTACACAAGACACCTTGGCCATGCAAAGTTGGCTATTCGACCAACCTCTTCTCACCCACCGTTGCCCTTCACGCAACCGTCTACCATCGCTGCTACCTGGTCACCACCATCCCTAGGTGGTACCCTTACCCCCACAATCCTTAAACCCTATTTATGCAAATTTTATCTTTTTTATTAGTATTAATATGATTATTATTATTATTATTACTATTATTTTATCATTATTATTAATAAATATAACTTTAGAGTATTAATTCTATTATTATTATTATTATGAATGTCCAAAACCTTCTTTTTATTATTATTATTATGATTATCATTATTTTTATTATCATTATTATTATTATTAATGCTAACTTTGGCATATTATCACTATTTTTATTATTGTAAATATTCAAACTCTTATAGTATTATTATTATGATGATTATTATTATTACTATTATTCTTAACAATATTATCATCATTGTTATTACTCCTATTATTATTGTTTTTATTATTAACGCTATTATTAACCTTGACCTTATTATCACTAAGGTTACTATTATTATGATTATTAGGACCATTACTAGTATTCTTCTTAAGATTACAACTATTGTTGTTGATGTTATTTTTTTTTTCGAGAAGTAGAAATTGTATTAATAAACAAAATGAGATTACAATCTTGCATTATACGCAATGACATCTAACAAACCTAGCCATTGCCCAAATTCAACAGAAAGAGAAGAGCTAACAAAAATACTAGAAACTTGCAAAAGGATACATTTCAAAAGAGTGCCTAGCTGTCTAGACTTCTCTGAAAAATTCTGAGATTTCGTTCATGCCAAATGGTAGCTACATAAGTAGTAAAAAGGGATCCCAAAAGATACTTCTTCTTATGTGCCTGCCTTGTTCTAGTAAGCAAAGACTTAATCTCTTGCTCCCATCCTATAATAGGATCACTCCTGCCAGCCAGTCTTCTAATATTATGCCAGATAAGAGCTGTAATAGGACAAAATAAGAACAGATGATCTCTAGTTTCCTTCTGCTGTTGGCAAAAAATACATAGGGTATCCAAGTTCATGCCCATCTCCTTAAGTCGTGTTCTAGTCAAGAGTCTATTTCTGCATGCAAGCCAAACCAGGAAACGTACTCTGGGAATGGAGCCTGGTCTCCAGATTAAATTAGCCCAACCACATTTAGCTTGGTGTGTTCTGAGTGCCTTATATGCTGAGTGAATGGTGTAATCCCTCTGCTGTGCTATACTATTCATAATAAACTCCTTTACTACACCTCTGCTCTGAAGAATTTTGAGAAAGAGCCAAGAATTGTAAGATGAAGGAGAATACTCCCAGACAGTACCTTGCTTGATGTAAACTGTATGAACCCACTTAACCCACAAGGTATCTTTTTTTGCAGCTATATTCCACAGCAGCTTGCCCAAAGCACAAACATTCCATAGCTGTAAGTCTATAAAACCAAGTCCCCCTTCCTGCTTTGGTGAACAAAGAGACTCCCAAGCCACCAGAGAGTGCTTTCTGATATTCAATTTTCCTGACCAAAGAAAAGCTCTACACAGACTAATAAAACAGTGCAAAACTTTCTTTGGCAGGAGAATAACTTGACTAAAATAAAGTTGTATGCCATAAAGCACTGATTTAATGAGTTGAACTCACCCAGCATAAGATAGAAATAAAGTACTCCAATGCCTCAATCTAGCAGTCATCTTATCCAATAGAGGTTGCAATTGAGCAGAAGAAAGCCTTGCAGAAGATAATGGTAAGCCCAAATAAGTAATGGGAAAAGTACCTGCTGAATAACCAAGAAGATCCAGAAGACTGAGTTGATTTTCTATTGTAACTCCTCCAAAGAAAACTGAACACTTTGCAGGATTGACCATAAGTCCTGAGACTGCAGCAAAGTGGTGCAATACCTCCTTCAAGCATAGAACACTCTGCAAAGTTCCTTTACTGAACAAAAGGACATCATCTGCAAAGTTTAAATTAATGAGCTGAAGACATTTACACCTAGGGTGAGCTTGAAATCTTGAGTCAAGCCATAGCTTCTTCAGTGAACCAGAGAAATAATCCATAACCAGCACAAAAAGATAGGGAGAAAGAGGGTCACCCTGTCTCAAACCTCTTTTCCCAGGGAAAGGAGGGGCCAAAACACCATTAAAAGAAACAGAATATGATACTGAAGTAACACATGCCATGATCAATTTAATAAAATGGTGAGGAAAGCCATAAAGATTCAGAACATTCTGCAGGAAATCCCAATTCACCATGTCATAAGCCTTTTTGAGATCAACCTTAATCATGCATCTTGGTGAAATGCCCTTGTGAGAATACCTCCTTACTAGTTCATGGGCTAACAATACATTTTCACCAATGTTTCTGCCTTTTATGAAAGCATTTTGTGAAAGATCAATAAGCTGAGGCATAAGGGGCTGTAATCTCTGAACCATGACCTTAGCAATGATTTTATAAAGCACATTACAACAAGCTATAGGTCGAAATTCATTAACCCTAGTTGCAGCAACATGCTTAGGGATGAGAGTTAGAGAAGTAATATTCAACCTTTTAGGAAGAAAACAAGTAGAAAAGAAGTCTCTTACAGCCCATATAATTTCTTTAGCAATAATAGGCCAAGAAACTTTATAGAAACCAGCAGAGAAACCATCAATGCTTGGGGCTTTGAAATCCCCCATGGAGAACACATCATTTTTAACCTCCATTTCAGAAACAGGTGCAGAAAGACCATCATATAAATGAGGAGCTAACTTACAGCAGTCAGCTAGAATAATATCTCCCTCCATAGCAACCTCAGTGCCCAACAGCTCCTGATAGTATGAATTGAAAGCTTCATGAATGGATTTTGCACCTCTGATCTCATTATCATTGGAATCAAGTAGCATAGTTAATGTCTTCCTTTGCTGTCTTTCTTTTACCTTGGCATAAAAGTACTTATGGTTAGAATCACCACAAGAAAGCCAAGTATTAGTAGCCTTCTGCTTATAAAAAAGCTCTTCACAATGCAGTAGATGCAAATATTTCTTCTCTTGCTCCTGCAATAACAATCGATTAACCTGCTGTCCAGGTTGAGCTAAATACTGTGTCTGTAAAGTTTCCACTTCCTCTCTAGCAACTTTGACTCTGTGTAAAATGGAGCCATAATTATCCCTATTGAATAATTTCAGATCCTGTTTAAGTAAGCTCAATCTTTTAGAAATTTTGAGCAGCAAATTACCTCCCATCTTGATCCTCTAGACATTTTGAACCATAGGCAAGAAATCTTCTGAGTCTGCCCAGAATTGAAAAAATTTGAAAGGTTTAGGCCCAACCAAACAATCAACATTTAGATGAGTAAGAACAGGACTATGATAAGAGAATAGTGGACTGAGGAACTCTGCTACAGAATGAGGTTAGGTAGAAAACCAGGATAAGTTAACCATGGCCCTGTCCAATTTACACAAAACTTCCTCATCTCCCTGTCTATGACTAGACCATGTAAAATGACATCCCTGGCTTTGTAGATCACAAAGCTGAAGATCATCACAACATATCCTGAAATCTTCCACATATGACACAAGAAGATATCTACCCTGATACTTCTCAGAATCCTTCATCACCACATTGAAATCTCCCATGAGTAACCAAGGTGCCTGCCTAGGGGAATTGTCCTTCAACCACTGCCATAATACTTTCCTGTCTCTCCCTGAATTGAATGCATAGACAAATGCAACCCAAAAACTGACATTTGAGGGAACATGAGTAACATGACACAACACAGCCTGCCCATGTATTTTATGATTTCCCATTATCCAAACAGAAGGATTCCACATAATCCATATTCTGCCATTAGGGTGGTGTGAATAATTATGTAGGAGATTCCAGCCCTGAAAAATCTTCTCAAAAATAGCACTCGAATTTGATTCCTTAACTCTAGTTTCCAATAAGCCTATCAAACTTACTTTATGTCTAGCACAAAATCTTTTAACTTCCTTGTGCTTGGAAGTTTTATTCAGCCCTCTTACATTCCAGGAACTAATCATGACTGGCATGATCAAGATTAGAAACCAATCCTCTACAATCCATTACCTCTGCATGAGTAGAATCTGTAGGACCCTCCACACCATCTTGGAAACCCATGACACTTGCTCTGAATCTAGTAAGCCTTGGCTCAGAAAACCGAACCTGTTTATGCATTACCTTTTCCTTCCTGACAGCACTGTTTTCGAGACCACCTTCTGCAGCAGCATCAACAGTAGCAGGACATGCAGGAGATTCAGAAATAAGACATGGAATAGCACCATCAGCAGAACCAGAAACATTAGCAGCATTAGGTAACTGTTCTCGCACCCCAGAACCAGAAATAAGACATGGAATAGCACCAGCCTTCATGGCAGATTCAGAAACATGTGCATTAATGGTCTGTGCACCCTGAGGCAAATGATCATCATCAATAGGCCCTTTACCTTTCCTGTTATCTCTAATAACCCTCCATTCACCTTCAACTGAAGAGCCAGTTCTTTGACCATGCTGTAATTGCATACATCTCTTTTGATCATGACCATAACAATCACAGATAGGACAATAAAAAGGTCTCCATTCATACTCAACTTTTTGTTCAACCTCGATCCCTTCTGGATCTAAAATCGTGAAAGACTCCAGTAGAGGTTTCTTAACATCCACCTCGACCAAAATCCTAGGATAAGATGCCCTGTCATGAGATGCAGTAATTGAATCAGTGCATACTGGCCTGCCCACAGCACTAGCTAACTTTCCAAGTGCACTTCTGGACCAATACTCCAAAGGCAGATTTGGAAATTTGATCCAAAGAGGCAGCACTTGTAACTCATCAGGATTAAACTGAAGTCTTCTATGCCATCTTCTTAGAACAAAAGGCCTATTAAAGAACATCCAATGATGGCTCAATACCCAATCAATCTCCTGCTGTGATTGAAATTTAAACAAAAAGAAGCCAAAAGAGTGCAAAATAAGTTGAGGGATCGTAATTGAAGTCCAATGCTGCATAATAAAGTTCTGCATCTGTGTGAAAGAAGGAGTCTGGCCATAAACAAATCCAATCAAGGTATTTGCCCAGCAAGCTACTTCAGAATCAACTTCCTCCTTATCGAGCTTAACAATCACTCTATCCCTTTCATACACAGGATTATGGAAATCCAGATGTTGGCCATGGAGAGGGTTCCTGTTGCCAATGACCACATCTCGCCATGATGATTTTGGAGGAGATGCTGGTTGAAGCCTATTCCACACTGAAACCCTAGCAGGAGATACAGAAATACCTTCTCTGGCAAGTGCACCGTCCATAGGCATAACTGTGTCGTTAGAAATACCTGCATGTGAAGTTCCTGGAGTAGAAGGAAGACTAACATGTCTCGCCATAATATTTACCTGATCAGCCTCATGCAAATTAACGTCGATCAAATCATTTTCAGCAGGAAGCACATGGCTGCTATCGACAACAGCCATTTTCTCTGAAGAATCTATTAGTTTCTTTGCAGCAACCACTGAAACATCATCATCCACAATATATCTACTGTCCAGATCCTTTGTAGCACATTGTACCTGGGCCTTATTACCTGGAGACGCTCGTTTCTTCTTGGCCATGGTCGAAAGTCTCTCAAACCCTAGGAGAGAGGAGAGAGCAAACCCTAGCCGCTCAATTTTCTTATTGATGTTGTTGTTGTTATTATTATTATTATTATCATCATTATTATTGTTGCAACTATTATTTTTATTATTATTATTACTATTAATATTAAAGCTATGATCTTTAATAATATAACTATTGCTATAAATATTTTAATATGAACCTATGTACCTTCTAAGACCTATTTTGACTAGTAATACCATGGTTAGCTATCTTAAGAATAATAACCCTACTTTTCCTTATAAAACTCCTATTAATAATAGTAACCCTAATATTAGGCTATGATAAGGGTAAGGTAGGAAATAATAATAATTTTGGTAAGAGGAATGTTAATGCTTAGTTTTTTTCTCTTATATGTGAATTAAGTCAAAACCCAAAGAAGGCATAAGAGCATGCTCCAAGACTAGTGTCATGTTAGGTAAGGATATTTCTAAGACCAACTATGTGTGTGTTATGTGCCTTGAATGTCATGTGCTATCTTATGTTTTGTACTTCATGATTATTATGGCTATTTATTTGTAGCGTAGCTTAGAGTTGAGGTATGCTTATGTGACTTTTGTATGACATGTGTATAATGATATGTACATTATGCTTAAGATATTATATGATGTGAACCTCTAGGAAATTCATGCTAGGGTGTTTAATAATATGATATGGGGTGAAAGGATGAAAAGGGAAAAAGGGGAAAGTGAGTTAACAAAAGGGATATGGGATTCACCTAATTATCTCATGATATATGAGGGAAAAAATAAAAAGGAAATTATGAAAAAAATAAAAGAGTAGGGTGCACCTTGCATGGATGGAAGGAGTTTGCATGGGAATTTATAGGATTTTCATGGGATGGAAGGAGTGGCATGGGAATTTCTAGGGTTTGCATGGGATGGAAGGAGTTTGCATAGGAATTTCTAGGGTTTACATGGAATGGATGGAGTTTGCATGGGGATGATTATTATGTGAGAAAAGTTTTCTTGGGGTGTAATTAAGGTAAGGGAAGAGTTGTTGGGGGTGATTAGAGTCCTTAGGGGAAAAATAGTACGTGTGTTGGTATAAGAGGGCATAAGAGACTTGGCTAGGGTTTGGGAGGAAAACCCTAATTGGAGGAGGTTGTGAAAATAAAAATAAGTGAGGGTGAGTGGAATATGGGATAAGAGTGGAAGAATATCATTTGTAGGGTGAGTATGGGTGTCATGGGAAGGAAAGGATGGCAAGAGAGGAATGGAGAGGTGATATATAGAAAGGAAAGGTGCTAGGGTTTGGCTAATTAGGGTTTTATGATCACATGTGTAGTTGGAGAGTAAAGTGGAATGATTAGGGTTGAATCTAAGTGAGATGATGTGTTGGGTGTTACAAGGACTTGGTTGGGTGACACAGAGGAAGGATGGGCCACATAGGTCTAGTTAGGGTTTTAGGAAAAAACCCTAGGGGAAGATAGCGAGTTGAATTAGATGGCATAAGGTAGTAGGCCTTGACCCACACACTTAGGAGTTGGGCTTTTAGTGTGAGTAAGTGGAAGAAGGAAAGGATGTTGGGGTGTGTTAAGAGGTACATAAGTCTTAAGATTTGGGACGAGCCCTCTTGGGAGAATAATAGTAGGTGGATTGTAGAATGCATGTCTAGGGTGAAAGTATATCAAATAAGACATGAATAAGATACTAACCATTTAAAGAGGAAGATTGTTGATCTGGACCCAGACTGATCCACTGACGAAAAATAGTGGCCAGGAGCCAGGATATCCTGGAGACTGATCCATTGGCAAATAATAGTGCCCAAGATTATTTTATCCTGTATGTTTCCTATCCACCAACTATAATAGTGTGGGATTCCATTCTAAAAAAACCGAACATAATTATGATAAGACATGGTAATGACACTATGTAATTACAGTAAAACACCAAAAGAGTCGGGGCTAAACCGATCCACTGGTATAATAGTGGCTAAGAGCATCTTGCTTTGGAAACCGATCCACTGGCATATAATAATGGTCAAGCGTGTTCTACCCTGTACGTTTTTTATCCACTAATTATAATAGTAGGATTTCCTCACTCACATAGGTTGATAATAAGCATTGTGTGAAATGAGTATTGATTAGAGAATTAAAGTATCAATTTATTCAGACTATAGCTTGGCCTTTATTATATGTATTATTTGTATGATGCCTATATGATTATGCTTGTGTTATATGTCTTTTTATGCTTAGTCTTAGATGCAAGGTTACCTTACTCAGTACGTAGCGCACTAACCATCCATTTTATGGGTGCAACTCATTCCCACGAGTATAGGACCTTGCTGAGTTTGTGCAGGTAGGAGATGCTATTTTTGATGCCTTTGATGCTTAAGAGGGATCGGGTAAGGCTGAGATTTGAGCTTGGACTTGGCCTCACAATCGAGGGTGACTTGGATGGATTTTCTTTTACCATTTATTTACCTTGTATCAATTTATTTTAGTTCTGTTTTAACAAATTATACCTTTTATCCCTTTGGAAACTTTAATTATGCACTCTTGGATTGTAAACTCTTTTACCCGTACTTTAATTTCTATATTATGAACAATGTAGCTCTTCTATGAGATCTTATTTTAATTTTAACTCATGATTGACGATAATTTTTCTGTATCCTTGTGGTTAGTATGAGACTGGCCAAAGGTCAGGCTTGTACTGATCATGGCAGTAATATCCCAAAATTTTACAGTTTGTTTTCCTTGCTTCCATTGTATCTTTTAATAAAATGATATTTTTCAGTAGTGAATTTTGGTAGTCTTACATTCATCCTTGACTTATGTCCATATTGGTTGGCTTCGGCCTAGACATATGTCCATTCTAGTGATTGGCTTCGGCCTAGACTTATGTCTACTTTGGTAATTGGTTTTGGGAAAGATTTTATGAACCCTTGGTTTGGATAGGTTTTCATGGTATATGAGACCAGAGGGTGGTGCATAGTCCATCTCTTTATGATAAAATTTGGATAATGAATAAGCGAATAAAAAGTAATTGGATAAGGAAAACAATGGCTTGGGATGATTAAATGACTACCAATTAATAATTGGAAAGATTAACTAGTTGTTTACCAGTATTAATATTGGATAAGGAAATGGTATAATCTACTTGATTAGGCATGTTGGAAAATAAACCCTAGTGGGTGTTTGAACAAATTTTTCAAGTATATGTGTGACTATCTACGTTATTATATTATGAAGATAAGCATTTTCCATTGTGGGTTACTTGAGTTATGCATAATAGTATATTCTGATACACTACTACCTTTATTTATATGGAATTAGTATGACACATATTATGTATGGCATCAAAGTTATGATTAAATATTGTACACTTGTGATTTCTATTGAGGAAGCAACTTAACTTGCTTAGTATGTAGCATACTAATGTGCACAAATTGCTCCTTCACTTGCTCATTCCCATGAGTAGAGGGCCATGTGTAGGTTTTTGGAGATGACTTGTAGTGGGCTTACCTAAGCTTAGGTTAGGGACTTAAGAGCATGGACATCTAGAGGATTTTGTATAGCCTGTGATGGATCATAGTTTTGGGGGTCACACCATAGTGTTCATTTCTAACTAATTGATGTAGGAGCATCTCTTGAAAACTCTCAATCTTCTTCTTCTAATGATGGAGACCAAGAAGATTTAGCATATTTGGAGTTAGAACCAATTGTGCCAAAATATTCTAATGCTTCTAATATTTTATCAAGTCATTCTTGTAGGTCTTATACATGTTTGCAAGAAATTCATAATGGTTGAAGTTCTTGGAGGTATAAAGTAATGGGAGTGGATTACAAGATTACAAAGTGTAAGGAAGAATAAGGCTACAAGACTAAAAAGTTTAATCACATATAATTATATCTATGTATTACATTATTAAATTGTGTAGCTTTATAATTTTTGTTATGTACTTTATAATACTTGTAAATTCATTGTAACCTTTATTATATGACATGAGCCAATCCTTTAGAGGGTTATTCATTAATGAGGCTACTAATGGGATTCTTAAAGAAAAGGCCTGCATGTTCCATGCCTTTATAGACCTTATACTCAAGGAATGTCAACACATACCAACATATATGAAATCAAGATCATTTGTGAATTAGAGAGAGGATTACACAATTGGTGTTTTTTCTTTTCACTTCTCTTTCAATTATGTGCATTGAGAAGTAGCAAGAGTTTATCCTATGAGAAATTGAAGGTTCTCATTATTATAGTTCGATCTTAGATTAGATTTACTCAAACCTATTAAAATTCTATACAACTAAGTTAAATTCAAGGGGAGATCTAGTTTAGATGTTACAACTTGGGATCCTTAAAAAAAGATCTTAGATTCATTTGAAGACAATCTTTTGCATCAAAGGTGGCATCAAAGTACTTTTTAATTCGACCTTGCAAGGAGTGCAAAAATCATCTGAGGTTCGACCATCTTCATCGCCATCCTTAGATTTCAAGTAAGATTCTTGAATCATCTTGGTGGATTCTTATAATTCTTGATGATTTATTGTTGAGTCTTGTGAATTTTTTTTGTTACATATGGATATTGGGAAATGTTTCACATGAAATTTGGTTTGAACCACTCATTATACATGTGTTGATATTTCAAATGTGTGAGTAGGGTTTTCAAACATCATCCATAATTCTATAATAATAATTTAGCAAGATTTGTTTTAATATGTGTGGTTTTTTGTGTATAGTTATTTATGATGTGTTTGATGATCGTGTTTTGTGATTCACTGAACTTAAAATTATTACACAAAAACCAATTAATAAACCTAAAGTGAAAGAGAGGGAATTTGATTTTAAATCATTAAAAGCTATGTGGAAACATGAGTGTCTATGATAGGGATAATCAATCATAGAGGGGGAAGAAAATTTCTGAACATGTTTGAAGCCATTTAAAAACTTTCTAATAACTTAGATACTACTAATGCATAACTTAGACAATTAACGACTATATAAACATAAATATAAAGGTTAGAGTCTAGGTTAGCTAAATAAGATTTAATCTAAGATGCCCAAGAACATAGAGAATTCTATAGGGACAGATTTGGGAGCGCTATAAGGCTAAAATCTAATTAAATGAAGGTATTTGAATTTAAGAATAGAAAATGAAAAAGATACTCGAGGAAGTGGGAGTAATAGGAAGCTCCATGACCATAAACCTAAGTATCATCAAAAAATGGTTAAGGGCATTAAACTTGATCTTCCAAGCTTTGATGGTAAGCTTGATGTAAATTCATTTAGTGATTGCATGAAGTGGAGGTTATCTTTGAGTTTAAGGAATATTAAGATGAAAAAAGTACAAATCATCAACTCTTAAGTTTAAGAATTTTGCTAGAATTTAGTATGATAATCTAAAGAGGAATGGGGAATGAAAGGGCTAGTTAAAAATTAAATCTTGGGAGAAACTTAAGAAAAATCTAAGAAAAAAATTCATTTATAAAGAGTATAAACAAGGTAATTACATCAATTTAACTACTCTTAGGCAAGGACTACTAAGTGTTAAGGAGTATGTTAGGGAATTTGAGAGGTTAGCACTAGTATGTGATATCCATGAAAGGAAGGAACAAACTTGTGCTTGATTCTTGGGAGGCCTTAACATGATGATTTGAGACAAGATAGAAACTTCTGTTTATGATTCTTTAGATGATATGATTAAGCTTTACCTAAGATTTGAAAAAAAAATTAAGTCCATTAAGCCTCATGATAAACAAAGTAATCCATCCACTAAGTATTACTCAAGTAATTAAACTACAATTTAGATTACGTACTTGAACTTCTACCAATCGTGAAAAGAACCCAAGACTTACTAAAGAGGAGAAAGGTACAAATAAGTAAATGAAGTCTCTACCAGTAATTTTTCAAATGTAGAGGGTTTGGACACTTCGCTCCCAAGTATCCTAATCATAGGGTATTAGGAATCCAAGGGATTGAAGCCATGGAGACATGAGAGGGAAATTCTAAAATTGAACCTTTGGAGGAAATATCTCATGAATCTGAGGAAGAAGATAGTGCTTGTTATGTCTTAGAGAGAGTAATTCAAGTACAAGCTACCAAACAACTTATTAAAAGGGAGAAGATATTTAAAACAAAAGGGAGAATAGGATACAACTTGTCATATTATCATTAATTGTGGCTCTTGTACAAACGTAGCTAATGAGAGGATGGTTAAGGATTTGGGGTTGAAACTACACCACATCCAAAACCTTATTCTCTCTAGTGGTTGAATAAAGACAAGGGATTCAAGGTAATAAACTAAACCCTATTATCATTCAAAATTGGTAATTACCATAATAAGTTGCTATGCGATGTTTTACCTATGGATGCATGTGGAAACTTATTAGGTAGACCATAGCAGTATGAAAGAAATGCTATTCATAATTGTATTAATAATGAGTATTTAGTTGAGAAGGATAAAAAGAAATATAAGCTTAAACCTTCTAAGAATGACAAGGAAAGTATAATCAAGAATAAAAAGAGTTCATTCTTACATGAAAAGGCTATGATTATATGTTTTCAAGAAAAAGAAGGTTGTTATACTATGGTCATGAAATAATTTACATAAGGGGAGAGAGAAAATGACAATCCTCAATTAGATAAAATTGTTGATGAATATCACAATGATTTTCCTAATGAATTTCCACCTAGATTGCTACCTAACAAAGTGATAATATATGTCATAGTTTTACTTCTTGGCGTGTCCTTACATAATAGGCTCACATATAGATGTAACCCAAATAAGGCTAAAGAGTTAGAAAAACATATCTAAGCACTCATAAAGAAAGGCTATGTGAGGGAAATCATGAGTCCATATTGTGTGCTTACATAAATAGTCCCTAAAAAGGATAGTACATGGCGTATGTGCATCGAAAAAAGAGTTATTTACAATATTACTATTAAATATTGATTTTTGATGCCAAGACTAGATGTCATTTTGGATGAGTTATGTGGAGTAAGGGTATTTTATAATATTGATATGAGAAGTGGATATCATTAGATGAGGATTAAAGAGGGGAATGAGTGGAAAACTACATTCAAAACTAAGTATGATCGCTATGAGTTGTTGGTGATGCATTTTGGCTTATGTAATGCACCAAGCTCATTCATGAGGCTAATGATGTACTTAGACCTTTTCTCAGAGTTCTCATTGTAGTGTATTTATATGATATATTCGTGTATAATTGAAGTAAACATAACCATCTAATTCATCTAAGGAATTTTTTTGATAAATTAAGGGAGAATAAACTCTATGGAAAGATGGAGAAGTGTGACTTTATGCTTTCAAGTATAGTTTCCTTGGGTACATAATGAGTAGTAAAGGTATTAAGGCTAATCCCACTAAAATTGCAGCTATTGAGAATTGAGTCACACTTAAGGTTATCAAGAAGTAAGGACTTTTCATGGTTTGACAAGTTTCTATAGGAGATTTGTTAAGGGTTTTTCTACTATTTCCCCATCTATAAATCAAATCATGAAAAAGGGTGTGTTTAATTGGAGTGAGGATGCAACTAAGGCTTTCTAAAATTTAAAGAATAAGCTATGTAATGTACCAGTACTAGCTTTACCCAACTTTAAGAAATTGTTTGAAGTTACTTGTGATGTAAGTGGGTTAGGGATTGAAATTGTACTCTCATATGAAAAATGAGCTCTTCCTTTCTTTTTAGTGAGAAATTGAATGGAGCAAGGCTGAATTATTCTACGTATGATAAAGAGTCCTATGTCGTTATACAAAGTCTAGAATACTGGAGTCATTAACAAAGACCTAAACCTTTTATTTTGCATTCAAACCTAGGGATGACAATTTTTCCTATGGGTTCGGGACCCCATCAGGGATTCTTCACTCAAGTTTAGGTTTGGGGAGAGAATTCAGGGATTGGGTTTGGGTTCAAGGGTTTTTTCAAGGATGATTTTTGGGTCCCCATCCCCAAACCTGTCCCGAATAATTTTTCTATATATATTTTATATTTGTTTTACATAATTATATATATATAATATAATATAATTTTTTTGTAGAATATAAATTAAAAGTATAATATAAAAAGAGGCTTGAGGATTGAAAATGGGATTAGGGATTGGGTATAAAGTTGGCTTTTAGGGATCTGGTCAGGTTTTAAAGGTGGAGAATAAATTGAGGATGGGAAATAGATCGAGGATCTTATCGGGTATGGGGATTTGATCCCCGTGGAGATTGGGTTGGTTAATCCTGGATAAAAAAAAATTAGGGTTCAGGTTGGATTCGGAGATTATTTTCCTTATTAGGTTTGGCGATGGGGATGGGGTCCTTGTCCCCAACCCACCCTATTGCCATCCCTATTCAGACCATGAGAGTTTGACATATTTACATGGGAAAAAAAAATTAATCTGAGTTATGCAAAATGTATTAGTTCTTTACAATCTTTAGATGCTTTATCTTGTAGATCCATGATATTAGTCATGTTGGATGTTAAGTTATTGAGATTTGAGATGTTGAAGGAGTTATATGATACAGATGAAGATTTTGTTGACATATATAATATGTGGTAATTATTTATTACAAGATGATTATGTCTTTAAATAAGTGTACCATAGATTGGGATATAAAGCCCCTTCAATGTATTATGATCATGTGTGGTGAGTATGATATCACATTGTATGTGTTATGCTGCCATGGATTTTGTTCATGGCGGAGAACTAGGTGTAGTTGAACTTAAAATCTTATAAATAGAAACTATGTGATCACTAAATTTAAGGTCAATAACATGGTTTCTTCTATGTGAATTTAATGCATGATCTATATTATCATACCTTCTAAGGTCCTTATGTGAGCATGATTAACTATATGATAATCATGAGCTTTGAAGTGATCTTCTTGGTATGTTTCATACCAGGTTACTATGTAACCTTAATGCGTAGCAAGAGCCGTTACCATGCATTAGGTAGTTTGTTTTATCAGTACTTTACCATATTGATACTATATTATCATAGTCACTATGAGAATCTGCCTTTTGGTTCAGTATGTAGAAGATGATTTGTAGGGCTATGATTCTCAAATAGAGTGCTTTGAGGATGATATTGTGGGCTAGTAGCTAGTTATTTCTTAGGGATCAAGATTTGATATTTTCATTTAGTTAAGAATTAGACCAACTGGTTTAAATTAATTTTCCCACTATGTTGAGGTATGTTTTGTTCATTTTAGTTATTTAAACTATTAGATTCAATTTATGTATTTGGATTTTGTAATATCTCTTATATATATATATATATATATTATTTTCATCCTTATTATTATTGTTGTAGTACTAGTATGACTTGTATCCTTTTATTCTTGTCCTTTTTGCCTTGCATCAATGCATGTATTAGGTGATAATTATACCTCTACCATCGTTGGTGTGGAAATGAAATCTACTAATTTTCTATACGCTTCCACAGTGTCTTCAATATAAAAATTTCTAGTTCAAAATTCTGGGTTATTATAAGTTGGAATTAGAGCCTATGGTTTTACATCTTGATTTTGCTTTGTGATAATGAATTTCTTCAGCCTTTTCCTATATTGTAGAATCCGGTGTAGCCTTTGAGTGAGCATTGATATAGGTTGGCAATTAACCATAAATTTTATGGTTGAACTAACTTCTAACCCTATCTATATTATGCTATCTCCATGTGTACTAACTTTGTAGTGTCTTATTAGACCTTTTCTAATACAATTTAATATTTAGTTTTTTTTTTGTTAGAAAGTTGTGACTCAAGCTTTTCATGGAGATGGTTGGTGCCTACATGAAGTCTTAGATTCATCATGAAGAACCTATATAACCACCATCTCCACCCCTAGATGATTGGCTTTGTAGGGTTGATTCCCATAACCCACAAATCTATTAGGGTCAGGATGACCTAGATATATTGGAGCACTGCTCGATGGGCTTATATTTGTGGATAATGGGAGGATAAAGATTCACTAATTTTAGTTGGGGATAAACTTGAGAATTTAAGAGATATTAGTGAGAACTCTTGCATGATAATTGTAGGTTATGTATGACTATACCTTAGAGGCATCACTAATTACATATGCAATGCCCCATTTTTCTATACTAAAGAATTTTGTTTCAAAAACCTTGTAAAATTGGAGAGTAATTAAATACTTAAGAAAAATGGGGTGTTACCATAGTATCTAACATTGGATAAGAGCCAACTTCCCATCCCATGCTAGACACAAGGCTAAGAAATCGAAATTGAACAAACCAATATCAATGTGTGCAAAAGTTGGTTAGATGATGTAAATCGGAAAATCTTCCAAGTATAAGACCTTAGTCGTAAAAAATATCTAAGTATAAAATAAGGAAAATTAAACCTATAGTACGGGGTGGAAATTGCAACAATAAAAAATAAAGTGAAACCCTAACTCTAGTCTATGAAAGACCTCACAGAGTCTCCAAATATCCACTCTCTCAACTCATGTCACACACAAGATTGGCCAACTACTAGCCCTTCCCAAAAACTTGCACATGGTCCTCTAGTTGTGGGAATGAGAAAGTGGTTGAGAAAATGGGAACGTCAAAATGTTTGTACTGACTAAGTCAAGTTACCTCTTTAATGGAGCTACCAACATATAATATACTCATGCATATAAGACATATGAATAGTTTCATGCATACTTCATGCAACAATATACATGTTCTTATCATGATTATACGATACGGGGTTGAAATTTCAACAAAAAAAAAATAGTGAACCCCTAACTCTAGTCCATGAAGGACCTCATAAAGTCTTGAGATGTCCACATTCTCAACCTATGTCCTACACGAGATTGGCCAACTACTAGCCCTCCCCAAAAACTTGCACATGACCTTCTGGTTGTGGGAATGAGCAAGTGATTAATAAAATGGGTATGTCAATATGTTTCATAATAAGGCAAGTTACCTCTTCAATGGAGATACTAACATGTATGATACTCATGCATATAAGACATATAAATAGTTTCATGCATACTTCATACATTGGAATATGTGTTCTTATCATGATTACATTAGGCATAGAAGGTTCGTACTACATATGACTAATCATGCTTGGCACCCTAGTTCTACATCATGGATGCTAGTATGCATGCTGCAAATAAAATGATTCGATTAATAGTAAGATTACATTCATCCTAGCACACAAGTTCTTTATAGGCCATTATTTGCATTCCAATTCTTTTCTTTCACTTTATTTTCCTTTTTAACCACGGTCTTATTTGAACTACTAATTCCAAATTATTACCTACATATTAATTCTAAATTTTTATCATTATTAGTGAAAGATGGGCTGTACACCACTTGATGGTCTCCCATATCATGGAAACTTATACAAACCAAGGGATATAAATTCCAAGCCGAAGATAAGTAGCCATCAATGGAAATAAATCTAACTTGAAGCCAAAATCACAAATTGATATAAGTCTAGGCCAAAGCCAAAAACCACCTAGGTAACATCATCAGTGTCTAGACTAGCTAAGGCACTGAGATCTACTAGGATCCCACCCGAAGGCAAAGCTTGAAGGCACCAATAACACCCAAAGGCAGATTAACCTTTTGTAGCTAATCGAGGATAGAGTAACCCATGCCCATACACAACTCAATTGTCTTTCACTTTACGTGATTAATGTATGATTCTCGAGGAATTGTGATCACATAAATATGATATAATATATAAATGAGACATCTATATGCTCCTTCGATATTGAACCATACTGTTCCAATTATGTGTGGACTTTTCATTAATGATCCTTCAATAATAATTGATTCTAAGGGCTTAATCCACTCAATATTAATTTCTAAATTTCATTTACCTTTATGTACCATCTAATATTTACCTGGGTTTTACCCATCAAGACTTTCATAATGATCATTATATTATGAGTCATGACTCAATTTATTCATCCATAGGTTGTTAATCTAGATTAAGAGATGCAGTTTACGCATTAAATAGTTATATAACATCACTAAGAACCATCTCAAAGCATATCTAAGTCAAGAAATCATGATCACACAAAGTGCCTAAACCAGTTGATCAGTTCAGCCTAAGAAATAAATTAGTTATATCAATCAGTCGATTATTTTGGTGAACCAGTCAATTAGTTTGGCTCAACCAACCTAGGGTTCCCACAAACTATTTTATTAGTTTAGAAAAATAATTGAATATTCAAAAACCAGTTGATCAATTCTGCCCAAACTAGTTAATGGGTTTCAGCAGAGAGTAAGACCAAAACCAAGGTCACCATAGACCTATTGGTTGATGGGTTGGTTCAACTAATTGATTGTTCTAAGGGCCATCTAATCGATTTGATCTAACAAATCGATTAGTTTCCCCTCAAAAAACACAAGACAAGCATTCTCATGTAGATCATATTTATAAATCCCTACCATACAAAATTGAAACATGGACTAACATCACATTAACACATTTAGTTAAGATTATAATAATTACATATTTCATAATTAATCATCAAAACCTTATTTTTCTTCAAAATTATGCATTCATCTCAATTTTTTTAGGTTAATTTTCCATTAAGAAATCCAAAAACCACCTTCTCATATTAACATATAAAATTAAATCTTTAATGGTTTCATAATATACGTGGCTAACCAATACACATTTCAGAAGTAAGAATGATTTACGTGATGTAGGAAAATCTTTCCTCAAATAAGAAATCTCAACCCACAAGAATCCTCAAATTTCAAAACCAAATTAAGAGAAATAGAGGGATTTTCTATAGACACTAAGTGTCTCAACTTTCTTCTAAATCTAACCCTCCATTTTTTAAAGATATACAAGAAGGGAGAAAGGTTTTGAAGAGTGAAAGGAAACCAAAATAAACCTGAAATTTAAGGGAAAGATCACAAGGTTAGAGGGGGTTGGGCTAACTCGATAGATGAAAGAAAGATGAATGGAAGGGGGCGATTAGGACTATCTATAGCTAACAAACTAATAAAATTCATGAGTGTGGTCCAATATAGATTGAAAACCCTAATTCCTACCATTTGAATTTTAGTTGGATGGTTGATTTTTTCCATGATTGCTTGACCTCTCTTTTGTAGCTCAAATGGTGATAATGGAGAGTTACGAGTTGATTTAGCCTAGAAATGCCAAACACAAGAGGGAAAATGGAAAATCAGCATGGAAAAAATCTCCCAGCTAAGTAGGATTAGGTTTGGAATTAAATTAAATATTCTCATACCAATCGAGAATATTCTCCCTCAATTTTCCCAATCAACTTTTCATACCAATTAAGGTAGAATTTTGGTCAAAAGCATCATAATAAAGGCTTAGAATCTTTAAGAAAATTTAAAATGGGGTTATCTAAGTTCTACTTTTGTATAAGGAACTTTACCCAAAAAAATCGAGTTAAAAAAATGTGCAAAACTCAATAAACTAGTTAATCACTTTGGTTTATCAATCGAATGTTCTATAGATTAGTCGATTGATTTGGTTGAGCAAACCCATTTGGCTAGAATGATGAACTAGTAGACTAGTTTAATTGAAACCCAAGTTAAAAAGTTTCATAGCTTATTTAAATCTAACTTTTCGTAAAACTCAACTATGGATCCAAATCAAAATAAAAATTTAATAAATATCATAATTTCTCATTCAACATTTTCACAAAAAAGATGGGGTATTACTGTAGAGGTTTGTGGTACTTAGTTAAAGGCTAATCCGAGATATTAATGCTAGGGTGGAGAGAAGTGTTTCCATATTAAGGTAGTTACTAGTTAAGATTTGAACCTCACTATGGAGGGTAATTGAGCTTGTCAATAGTGAGACATTTATATATCAATTGTGTGGAAAGATTCTTCCATGTTTTGACTGTTCTGGGTAATTAGTTTAGTGTCATGATTGTGGTAGGATAGAACATCATTAGTTTGAGTGCCATGCCAATGAGGGTAGTACCTTGAAAGGGCATGCTTGTTTATAGGGTACTATGGTTTAGATGATGCTAGCTTAGAGAGTTCTGCTAGTAGATGGTGGGGTTAGTTGGACTACTCCATAATGAAGGATTTAGAGTCCCTATGTTTTGTGGCTAGGGAAAGGTTCAAGCAATACTAAAAGACCACCTCTATGTAGTCGCTTGAATTTGATGAGTTAGTTAGAGGCTAACAAGCAAGAAGATGTCATCATAGGTACATTTACTATTTCTTCCCTTCCTAAATGCGTAATGTTTGAGTTGGGTTCTTTATATTCCTTTATATCTACCACTTTTGTAGCTATGGAAGCTGTAAATACTTATGATAGGATAGAGGCTTTGTTTTTGTGCTTATATCTAGGGATATAATTCTTTGTACTAGGTTATATAGGGATGTGGCCTTAGTCATTAGTGGAATTAAACTCATGGTAAACCTCATAGAGATTGAGCTTTTTAATTTTAATGTGACTTTAGGGATGTTTTTGCTATCGAGGTATCAAGTTATGATTTCTTACACACAATAACACATGGTTATTAAAGGACTAAAGGGTGTTATGATCTCATACTAGAGATGCAAGACCAGGCCCTTGGTGAAAGTTCTATCCATAGTTGTGCTAGGTAATTTGGTATAAAAAGGGTACCTTCTCTTCTTATGTAGTGATAGGGAGTTAGAGGTTAGTGAACCGTCACATGAGGATATTACTATGATAAAAGAATTTTCAGATGTGTTTCCTAATGAGATCCTAAGTATGCCATTAGTGCATGAGATAAGCTTCATAGTAGACCTTTTACTAGGGTTGAAGACTCTATTAAAGGCACCATATGTCACGCCACCAACTGAGATGGAAAAATTGTGTGCTTAATTGGATGAGTTATTATAGAAAGGGTTTGACTGAGTGGATCACCTTTAATAACACCAATCCTTTTGCGTAGAAGAAAGATGGTGGGTTGAGGCTCTACATTATTTATGGAGAATTAAACTAGGCTATGGTAAGAACTACTATTCATTACATTAGATTGATGTTATCTTTAATTATCTATGTGTGGCTATATTTTTCTCAAAGATATACCTTGAGTCCATGCATAATCAGTTGAGGATTTCCAAAGGGACATTCCAAAAACAACCTTTAAGATGAGGTATGACTATTATAAGTTAAATTTGTTGTCCTTCGGGCTCATAAATGTGCCACGAGTTTTCATAGATCTCATGAATTATATTTTCCTATAGTACCTCGATCAATTTAGGATGATCTTTATCAATGGTATTTTAATTTACTCTAAGACTCATAAGGAGCATAAGTAATATCTAAGGTAGATGCTGACACTGTTAAGGGAACATTAATTATACGCCAAACCTAACAAGTGTGAGTTTTGGTTGGATAAAGTAGTATTTATTAGACATGCCATATTGAAGGATAGAGTATTAGTGAATCCTTCAAAGATTAGAGAAATTTCAAAGTAGTCAACATAAACAAATGTTAGGGAGATACTTAGTTTTCTGGGATCAATAGGCCCTAAAAGGCACACTAAGGCTCTCAAGGAGCCAAATAAGATTACTTATCTTTTTACTACCATTTTGAAGAAGATGACAAAATTTAATTAGGATTCAAAGCACACTAAGGCTCTCAAGGAGCTAAATAGGAGATTGAATTCAGCTGTAGTATTTACCTTATTGTTAGGTATGGATGGGTTTAACGTGTATAGTGTCCCATCAAAGCATGGTATAGGATGTGTATTGATGCAACAAAGGAAGGTAGTGGTGTATGATTTTCCCCAGTTAAAGGATCATGAATAGACTTATTTTAGCAATAACCTTTAGCTAGTCATAGAGGCCTTTGGCTTGAAGATTTGAGATATTATATGTATGCGGTGCAATGTAAGTTCTTCATGAATTATAATAATCTCCAACACATATTAAATGAGTGACAGATGAATATGAGACATCTAAGATGGCTAGAGTTGGTCAAGGACTATGATTTAGAGTGGACCTTCTATGATGGTAAGACCAACATTGTAGCAGATGTTCTCACTTGGAAGACTTCGAGTTTTCTTTATTGGTGGTTTCAAATTAGATATGGCAGGAGCTTCTATACATGGACATAGTGATCATTTGGTTAAAATATCTTGATATGAGGATGTGAGCTCTTATGATCACACCAAATATCATTAAGAAGATCCAAACTAGTCAATCTGGTGATGTCAATATTGAGAGTAACTAGGAAAACTATAGTAAAGGGATAAGCTATGAGGCTTTAGACTTTTTAGGATAGTTGTATCTATTAGTAAGGTAGATGGTGCGTTCCTTAGGGTCATAGGGAAATCAAGAAGAAGATTCATGAAGTTGGTAATTATTCACCTTATTCCATCCATCATGGAAAAAATAGGTTGTATAAGGAACTGAAACCAATCTATTGGTCGCTAGGTGCTTGACTTGTCAGAAGTTCAAGATCAAGTATAAGTGTCCAACTAAGTTGATTTAATCTTGGAAGGTTCCTAAGTGGAATTGCATGTGTAGATAGGGTTTATATAAATAGCATGAAATCATGGATGCATAGTTAGGCTTAAAACATAGTAATTGTTATTCATATGCTTTAGGGTTATAAATGCTTCCTCATATGCACCATGATGATAATTTTCCCTTAGATGTTGTATCATGCTATAAATATGTATGTATGTGTTGTATGGAATATATGAAAAGTTAGAAATGCATGATTAAGATGTGTACACATAAGTTGCTAAAAGCATGTATAAGGAAAAATATAGTTAATTGCTATGTCCTCAAAATTACCTATGTACTAAAATATTATAAATTATTTCCTTTTAGCTTTTTCATGAGAAATTCTCATAGTATTATTTTTTGATATGAAATTAGGTAATAATGGGGTAATTAAGGGTTTGGTGGAATTTTAGTCCTTTTGACCTAATAAACCTAATGTGAATAATTGGATATAGGATGATGTTAGTACATTGATATGTTAACCTTAGTGTTGACTTTAACTTTGAATAAGACTATTAACCTTAAGGTTTACTTGGATACTTGGAAATAAAGGCAAAAAGGTTAATTATGGAAATAAAAAACATTGTGCAATATGTGATAGTTGTGGTCACCCTATAAAATATTAATACTTGAAGTGGAAGAAATAGAGTTTGTGAATAGTTTCCCTTAAGGTTATTTACCCTAGAGATAAGGTGTAGCCCTTAATTTTTTTTTGGTTCATTGGTATGCCATTGTTCCCCAATCATAAACTGAATAATTTCCATATTTTTACCTTGGTTTGCCCTTCTTTTATGACTTCATTTAGCATGAATCATGAAGTTTTTTCTAGTTCAAGTCTCTTGTTCTCACTATTGCTCTCTTGGTGTTTATTTTTTTAGGGATTTGCACAAAAAAACACAAAAATCCATGGGAGTGGAGCACATATTTGGAGCAAAGACTAACTATGAAAGGAATTAAAGAAAAAGAAACTAAAACCGCATTATTGTGGAGAGATTAAGAGGGTGAAGGAGCTAAAATGAGGACAAAATAACTCATGAGGGATAAATAAATTTGTTGTAAGATCGCATGCATAGCTATAGTCTCGGTTGTGTAACACTATGAGCTAGCCAAAGAGAGAGGGTTAAAATGAAAATTATAACATAGATAGCCTATGCATATCCTTCATGACCGTGCAGCCCCATGAACCCTAGGATTTGACTATGCATATATTGCATAATCATGTAATGACAGTTACCTTATTTTTGGCTAGGTATAAAGCCGATCAAGTGTATATTTGAGGGGGGCTTTAGTGAGAATTGATCTTATCATGTGTCTATTTGAGGGGGGCTTTAGTGAGAATTGAGGACCATTTCTTTTATCTATTATTGTGTAAAAATTCCACATAACTTAGCATAGATTTTGTATTTTTATTTTCTAATTTTAAAGTTGAATTTAGTGTTTTGCCTTGCTACAAGAACTTAATTTATCATTGGTCCACAATTTATTCTTCTCATTCTCTTTTTTTGTTTCGTATTGCATATATCATTATGTTGTCCATTTAATTTTATTTCTTGTATTTTCCAATAACCATGAGTGAGTAGTTTCCTTCTCTAAGATTGAATAAGTTTCAAGTCGGTATGAATGTGACAAATTAATATATATGTTTTATGTATGATTTTTATGTGTTGTTCTATATATTAGGAATCCCTATCATAAGTCGAGTTTGACGAAATTTAATCTTTTTAGGTGTTGACTATAAATAAAATGTTGATATCAATGTTCAAAATGAACATATGAATTGGAATTGAAATGATTATAAATGTAGATATTCGATTTTTAGGGACTATTTAATTGGTGGCACTTAATGGGTTTAATCCAATTTGTTAACAAAAGTAGTTAATAAACTAGGTTATATACATTCTTAGACCTTGAATAAGGATAAATAATCATATTAGAGTAGTTGTTTACAACCATTTGGACTATAATATAATATAATATTAATTCATTGTTGAATACTGAATTTGAGACCAAAGTTCAATATTAGGCTTTATCATTATTGTTCTAGAGTTTTTATTTGATTTGTCATTGCATGCATTTTTAAGCCTACATTCTTATTCTCATTTGAAAACAAAAAAAGTAGTCAAGATAGCGAAAGAGATAAATTCACATAGTCAATTCTGAAAATCTTTGTGCGATATAACCTTGAAGTATTGTAATGAATTTTTGTGTTTTTGTAGGCTAAATATTTCTTTTCTTAATTTGTTTAATTTTTTATTTCTTTTTTATACTTGATATGTTGTTTGTTTCATGTCTTTGGGTATTTTTTATACAATGATTTTTTTGATAAAGAACTCTAGTTGATTTCAATCCTATGATTGAGAAAACATTAAATGAGTTAAGAATGTGGGTACATAAGATAAAATCAAGCAAGAGCTCATAAACCAAGGATAATATTTGTTGTAGTGGAAGAGAAAAAGCTCTCTATCAAGTAATTTTCATCTCCAAATGCATATGAGATGCGATCTAGCATAGGGAAGCCAAATCTCACTACCAATAGTTTTGAGTTGAAAGCTGATTTTCTCAATAAGGTGTAGAAATATTTGTTTTGTGGTCGCCTAACAATGGATCAAAATTTACACATATCTCCATATCCCTTGAGTATTCCTATACCTTGATGATAAACGGGGTATCATATGATGCCATAAGACTACGACTATTCCCATTCTCACTAATGGACAAAGTAATAGTTTCCCTAGTTCCATCACCATTTGGGAACAACTTTCACAATATTTCCTAAACAAGTACTTTCCCCCATTCAATATGGTTAATTAAAGGAATCTCATCACAATATTCATTTATAAGGGTGGTGAATCTTTGAATGTCACATGGGAATATTACAATAATGTGTTAAGATAATTTTTAGAAAGGATGGAGTTGCCCAATTCTATTCAAGTTTTTATGCTGTTGCAGTTTATGAGGCTTGGAAAGCTAGGAATGGTTATATTTTTTCTAATAGAAAATGGGATTTGAAAGGGGTAGCATTGAAGATTGCATTGACTATGTCTTCTCTTTGTTTTCATTCTAGTCGTAAGGAAAAGTTTGTTAGATTGAAAGGAAGGGTAGATCATTTCTACAATCTCATTTGTAATTTATGATTTTGATAAAAAATTCCTGATTTCGAAAAAAGAAATTTGTGTCCACACTGTGGGTTAGAAGAATGGTTACTATTCACACATTTTACAATGGTCTCCTGTACAAAACAAGGTTGATCCTAGATGTAGTAGTATAAGGTACTTTGATGTAGGAGCATCCTCCTCATATGATGACAATAATCTATTCATAAATTTTTTTAAGCTTGGAGAATCAAAAAATATCCTTACTTGGACTAAAATATGAGGTAGAATATAAGCCATGTAACAAAAGTTATAAGCCATCAAATCACCACAACATTTTTTGCTTCATTATGGCCTGAAAGTCCATGCAATATTTTTCCATCATCTAGCAAAAATCAGTACATGGACCTCACCTTTTTCAAAAATCACAAGCATGAAACCACTTCACTTTTGTAGAGGATTTTGAAGTTAAGTTTTTTTGTTCTGAAATACCTTAATTAGCATTAATGAAATGGGAGTTAATTTCCTAAAATTTAGCAAAAAAAACTATTCAAATGGGGGTCTTGCAGAAGGTTTATTTTTCTGTCTAGTTAATGCATGAGTAATGTATTAGTTTTCATTTTTCTTGTAATTTATGTTTCCTAAGTGCTAATCATTAGCTTGTAAACCTAATGTAATAACTACTGCATGGGAAATAGATGATGGGAGGCTCAAAACATTAGCTCCCATGCTGATTGTTTGATTCCTACCATAGTAGCATGCAATAAAGTAGAGTTTGGTTAAGTTGAACAATTATGGTTACCTAAGGGTTGGTTGTAACTTCCTTAACTTATTACACTCTTATATGGGTGTAAAGTGGAATGAAAGAGAAAACCTTTGAGTATTCTCTAGACCCTAATTTATGTGTTTTCTTTTTCAACCAACCTAGTGCATAGTTTGTTAAGTTTTATAAAATTTATAATCTTTGTCTTAAGAGTTGTTACCTTAAGTGGTGCTTCAAAGTATATGATTTCAAGGGTTAATTGAATATCAAATATTTTTTCCCACATCATCTTCTCTTCAATTTTCTCTTTTGTTGGAGCTTAACCCAAGTTCCATCATCAATTCTTAGAAAGACCTAATTTGTTTACTATTTTATGCATTAAGTTGTTATCAAATCTCAAGGTTGATAAACTTGGGTCTCTTTTTCTCTCTCATTTTTTAGCATATTGTACCAAAATTTTCCTGCCCCTTTTTTGAACAATTTCCACCATTTTCCAATCTCATTTTTGACCTTATTCCTTCCATAATTTTTAGCCACCGTACCACCACTTAAAATGCCATCAAATCCCCCTATTTTTAACCAAAAAATCAACTAAAATCACCCTAGCATCAAGCACCACTGTTTTCCTTCCAATTTTTTTACCTCATTTTCATCTAAACCTACCACCATTCAAACCACCATCCTTATATTAACCCCATTCACTACACCCCATTCAAACCAAGCACCAAAAACAATCCTCCTATTCGACCCTCACTCCACATTTGCACACTTGTTTTCACTTCTTCCTTTCCAAACAACCATGGAGAATCAACAAGCTCCTAGAGGTTTGAGTCTTGAAGAAGCACACAACATGAGAAGAGATAGGGCTATAGAGGCCCTTAAATAAGAACTGAGGAGATACTATGCATTTTGGAATCACTTGCTCCAAATGCTAACATTCCTTACTCAAAAAGAGTCCCATCATTTCATGTGGAAAGGGAGGAACCAAACTTAGAGGAAGAAGCTAGTAATTTTATCTCATCTTCTAGTGAGTCTACTAGGTTCTAAGGGACGATAAGACATGTTTAAAAGGATTCTTCTCATGATGTCGGAATAGATATTCTAGAGGTTTATGGGTCACATAATCGAAAATATTTTTGGATTGGGAGTTGAGGTGTAATAAGATATTTGAGGCAAAATATTATGATGTTGAGAAGTATTTCAAGATAGTGGTTCTTAAGCTAAAAGAGCATACTTTCTTGTGTTGGAAAAACCTGGTACATAAGAGGGAGAAAAAAGGAAAGTCTAAGGTGATGAGATGGATAAAAGTGAAAAAAATTGATGAGGGAGAGGCTTCTACCACCTTCTTACACCCAAGATCTTTACAAAAAAAATATCTTCTTTGAGACAAGGGTCTATGTGTGTAGAATAGTATATTAGGGAGTTTGAGGCTTGGTTTCTACCACCTTCTTACACCTATTATGAGGCTTGGTTTGGAGGAGGTGGAGGAGCACACAATGTCACGATTCTCAATAGGTTTAAGAAATGACATTGCTAGGAAGGTGAAGCTTCACAAATATTACACCCTAGATGAATTGTTTCATCTAGCAATTAAGGTGAAGAAGATTAAAAAAGAAAAGTGGAGGGTTCTATGTTTAGAATGATGAAGCTGAACAAAACCCTCAAAGGGAGGCATCTAAGCCATCTCCTATACCCGAAACATTTGATGTTAAGGGTAAAGGAAGGCTTAAAATAGGTGACACAAGTAGGAATAAGGGAGTGAGGTGCTTTAAGTGTCAAGGGATAATGTATTATTGAAATGAAAGTCCAAAAAAAAGGTTTGCTTGCCTAGAGGAGGTGCCATTAGAGGGGAAAGAAGAAGGGGAGCACTTGACCATGAAGGATGAGGCCGAGTTTGAGGAAGCCCTACCGGATGTTGGAGAGGCCTTAATGATGAGGAGTGCGTTTCATGTAAAAGAAGTATTGGATGAGGAGTCCTGAAGGGAAAAAATATTTCATACTAAGTGTATAATACTTGTTAAAATATGTTCCCTTATTATTGATGGAGGTAGTTGTGCGAATGTAGCTTCTTATACTCTTGTAGAGAAGCTTAATTTTCCCACTACTACATATGCTAAGCTATAAAAGCTTTACTGGCTTAATTATGGCTCAATGGTTGAGGTCACTAAACAAGTTATTGCTCCATATTCCATAGGAAAGACTTATCAAGATAAAGTAGTTTGTGATGTAGTTCCCTTGAGTGCATGTCATTTGTCGTTTGGTAGGCCTTGGTAATATTATAGGTATGTCAAACATGATGGTAGGAAGAACACTTATAGCTTGAAGTATGCCAACAAAAATATTATACTCACACCCTTTAGCTTTTAATCCTCACTTTTTAGGGATGATCTAAATTATAAAAAGGCTATATTCATAGACGGGAAGGGGTTAGACAAGGCCACCAGGAAAGGGAAAACCATATATTTTCTGTTGATGCTTGAAATTAATGGGAATGGTAGTCCACTTGATCCAAGGGTCAAAACCTAGCTAGATGAGTTTGGGGATGTCTTCCCAAATGAACTACCTAGTGATTTACCTCCCATAAGAGGCATAGAGTACCAAATTGACTTTCTTTCCGGTGCTACTCTCCTTAAAAAATTAGACCATAGGTTTAACCCTAAAGAGGCAATGAAGTTGCAATGAGAAGTTGAAGAATTATTGCAAAAGGGTTACATTAGGGAATCACTTAGCCCTTATGTAGTACTAGCTCTTTTGGTACCAAAGAAGGATGGCTCAATGGGGATGTGTGTTAATAGTAAAGCTATTAATAACATTGCTATTAAGTATAGATATCTCATACCTAAGCTTGATGACATGTTGGCTTATTTACATGGGGCAAGTGTTTTCTCCAAGATCGACTTGAAAAGTGGTCACTATCAAATCAGGATGAAAGAAGGAGGTGAATGGAAGATTCCTTTCAAGACTAAGGGAGACCTATATGAGTGGATGGTCCTGCCATTTAGGTTATCTAATGCACCAAGCACATTCATAAGGCTCATAGATGAAATCCTAAGACCCTTCATTTTTTAATTTGTAGTTATGTACTTTGATGGCATTATTTTATTCTTATAACACCCCCAAAATTCACTACTGAAAAATTTCGTTTAATTAAAAGAAAATTAGCGGAAGAAAAATTACAAATCGTGAATTTTAGGGATATTACCACCATACTTAGTACCAAACCGGTTCACTCATACCATTCCAGTACCAAGTGCTAAGGCTAAAGGAGAAAAATACAAATTATGAGAAACTCAACTAATAAATAGATCCAAGTAGCACAAGAAAATATAATTCATCAAGTGATGGTTACAAAACAACGAATACATGGAAATTGTGAATTTAAAGGAGACAGAGTAAAACCTTAACAGTTTCAGACAGTTCATTATGCTCTTTCCGGATGGCCCACTTGAGTAACACCGAATACGACCTACAAGGGGTTCTATCCATTGAATAGGCAGGGGCCCCACGAATAGAACCCTTTAGTACTACGGTACTGAGTAACGCTTTAAAAACACACTTAAAAGCAGGTTCGTAACATAACACATGATACACTACTGAATCCATACATAACGACACGTGTAAATATAACATTCAGGTCCATACATTTACATATTCAACGAGTCAATCTAATATCAATGGTGTATACGTAACATTCACTTTCGTACATTCGCATACTTAACAAGTCAACCAAACATTAATAGGCCATCATGAACAATCATACTTTTTAGGGCCTTAAGGCCATTAGTCCATCATTAATCAATCATCTTGGATTATAAATATCCGTGTGAGTGTGGGAATCCCACTATTATAGCTTGTGGATCGGTCGCGAGGGTAACATACCCTGCCACTATTATTCACCGGTGGACCCGTCTAACCCCGACTCATAAGGTGTTCCACTATAAGTAATTAGCATCTTCCCTGTGTCTTATCGTTTTTATGTTTGGTTTTTTGAGTACGGAATCCCCCACTATTATATCCGGTGGAACGGTTACGAGGGTATATGTCCTGCCACTATTATTCGCTGGTGGACCAGTCTGGGTAGGGCACCCCGGCCCTAACCACTATTATTTGCCGGTGGACTGGTCTGGGTCCGGCTCAACATCTTCCTCTTTAAGTGATTAGCGTCTTAAATGTATCTTATTGGAAAGTATTTTACCCTTGACATGCATGGCTAACTATATCCGAACTTATCCTCCCAGGAGGGCCCGTCCCATATCTTGAGACTTCTGCACCTCCTAACTCGGTTTTCTCTAAAAACCGTAACCTGAGCCTATGTGGCCCATCCTTCTCTCCCTTACACATCCCTAACTATTTCAACACCCTACATGTCATGACCCTTAGATCCAACCCTCACTTTCTACCTCACTCATTTTTCGTTTATTTTATTATTTTCTTTTTCTTTTTTTGTTTCTACCTTCTGACATTATGTTTTCCTCCTAAACCCTAGTTTGGTCCCCTACACACCCTTACACTGTCCCACGTACTATTTTTTGCCCGAAGCCCCCAGACACCCAAACGACACTTGTATTACCTTCCTCATGTCTTGAGGCAACTTTCCATAGGTAAAGTTTGGCCCCATACGGACTCTAACCATCCCATGTATGCTCTAATTCCTCCCATACCTATATTAGCCAACTTACTTCCCCTTAGTTATCTTTCTCTCCCATTTCTCTTTTTCTTGCCTCCATCCCACATTACCATATTAATTATCTTATCATGCATCTCCTAAAGGGCCACATCACATCACATCATAACTTACAACATATCTGTGTTATCACATACAAAAAGAGGAAACATGAACGCATCTCGGTTCCAAGCCACGCTACACATGAAACAGTTAAGATAATAGCATGTAAAACATGACATATAATTATATAGGACATCCAAGGCAAGTAAGGCACATAGCACACATGAGGCCTTATCCACACTCTCACTCGGTTTAGGCTACCGAGCTATTTCCCACATGTGTTAGGTTACCAACCTTATCTTAATTACCAAATTACCCCTTTAGGTGGTTAAATTACCAAATTGCACCTCATAATTATCATATTTACCATTATACCCTTCTCCATTATTAAATTATCATTTTACCCTTCTTCATTATTATAATACCAATTTACTCCTTTCCAATTTCCACTTTTATCCCTTTTATTTATAGAATTACCATTTTACCCCCTTACTTTCAAATTTACCATTTTACCCCTTAACTTCTAAAAATTGCCATAATACCCTTTCACTTATAAAATTACCATTTTATCCTTAATTATGAAATTACCATTTGACCTCTTTTGATTTCAAAATTTCCATTTTGCTCTCTAATTATGAAATTATAATTTTACCCTTTTGTTACAAAATTACCATTTCGCCCCTTTTATCACAAAATTACCATTTTATCCCTTCAATTACAAAATTACCATATTACCCTTTAACCATGAAATTACCAATTTATCCTTTAATTCTAAAATTACCCTTTTACCTTTTAATTATAAAATTACCATTTTACCATTTTATCCTTTAATCAAAAAATTTCCATTTTACCCTTTAATCACAAAATTCCCATTTTGCCCTTATATTACAAAATTCCATTTACCCTTGTATTACAAAATTACCATTTGCCCTTTAATTACTTTTTTACCCTTGCCTACAAATTACCACAATACCCTTTTTAATTAAGAATTATCATTTTGCCCCTTAGTACCCCAGTTGTATTAAAACAACATTATTACTACATAAAATATTAATATTAACACCTCATCCACAACTCTTGTAATTAATATAACATTATTAGCACTCATATATATATTAGGCCATATTCTTGTACAAAATACATTATTAAAATATCTTTAAGGCTCACAAAATATTAACCATGCAATCAAGATCACAATATCATAACACCACATGGATAATACTTTATATTTTCATTAACAAACAACTCATACCTTAAAAAATATCCCCATACATATCATATAACCTATCATGCTTCCTTTTATCAACCAACACAAGAAAACACATATAATATATTAAACAACATTTATCAAGCATAATACACATTAAAAATACCTAATGTGCTAACATACGATATCCGTGCATTTAAGTGGGATTTAACGGTTACCTCGATTCTCAGATAAACAAACCTTACCAATATTCCGGTTAAAGGTTCAAGCTTTAATTATCAAAATCAATACCTAAAATAATACCAAGACTTATTGCATTAGAAATAATAAAAATCAAGGTATAAGGCTTTATAACAGTTAATTAATAAAATAATTAAAATATTATTATACCTTAAAATTTTTACCCAAATAAATCAAGAAGGGTAGTAGCTCATCCTGCTCATGCAGCATGAGCTGCATGTAAAGAAAGGAAAAGGAGGGGGCTCAAAGGTGGTCAAAATAGGGAAAAATGGGCATTTTCGGGTTGGGGTTTTAGGGCTAAGAAAAAAAGGCATGTGGGGAAGATTTGGGGCAAGGGAATGGTGCATAAGTGGAGAGGGGGTGTAGGTGGCGGTCGAGGATGGGTTGAAGGTGGCTAAGGGTGGTAGAGGTGGCGACGGAGGCTGTGACGGTGGTAGCCGAGGAGGGGTTGAAATGGAAGGCTAAGAAGAAAGGAAAAGGGAGGGGGAAAACGGGGGCCAGCAGGCGGTGGCTTCAGCCAAAGGGTGATTTGGGATGGTAGAGGGGGTTGCAGGGAGTAATGTGGTCGCTTAGGTGGCGGAGTAGGCAGCGGAATGGCAGCGGAATATGGTGGTGCATGGTGGCTGCCGAGAAGGAAGGGAAAGAAGAGAAAAAGAAGAGAGGAGGAAGAAGGAGGTTGCGGGGTGAGTCAATGGGCGTTGGGATGATTCGAGGGTGAGGTAGAGGGTGGCAGGGGTGGTGCAGGTGGCTTTTAAGGTGGCGGCAGTGGTGGAGCTGGGCGAAAAAGAAAAAATAGAGAGGGTGAGGGAAGGAGAGGAAAGGAATGAAAAGAGAGGGTGGGGATCAGAGGGAGTTCCGAAAAAATGCAGAACGGGCAGGGAAGGAGGAAGAAATAGACAAGGAAGAGAAGGGAGGGGATAGGGAGCTCAAGGGGTGACGGTAGGGGGTAGGGAAATGGGAGTTGTAGGGAGAGGGAGAAGGGAGGTATGGCTGGGCATGGGGGAAGGGAGACAAGGATGGTAGGATTGGGATGGGGCAGAGAAAATGATGAGAGGGAGAGAGAGAGATAGGGGGAAGCAATGGAGGAGAGGGAGTTGCAGGTGGAATGCCAAGGGTCAGGATTCTCGCTAGGGAAAGAGGAAGAGGAAAGAAAGAAGAAGAAGAAAGGGGAGGGGGAGCTGGGCTCAAGTGGGTGGCCGAAGGGAGTGGAGATGCAGGTTGGCTCGGATGAGGCACAAAGGAAGGAAAAGAAAGGGAGCAAGCTGGCTCGCGGGGGAGAAGGAAGGAAATGGGCTAGTGGCCCATGCGCCAGGGAGAAAGAGAAAGGAGTTAGGCCGGGGAAAGGAAAAAAGAGAAGGGAGGGGGAGAGACGGGCCGGCGGCCCATGCGTAGGAGAAGGGAGAGGCGGACCGGCTGGTGGCCCAAGGAGAAAAAGAGAAGCAGAAAGAAAAGTAAAAAAGAATAGAAAAAGGAGAAGAAGAGGGAAAAGGGAAAAGAAAAGGGGAAATGGGATTAAATAAAATAATTTAATTTATAAAATAATAAAATGCAATATTTTTGGGTATTAATTTTTTTAATAATTTAATTTAATATAATTAAAATATAAGGGTTTAAAGAGGATAATTTTAGTAAAATAAGAGTTTGAAAATTTATTTAAATAATAATAGTGTGATAAAATAACAAAATATGTATTTTAATTTATTAAATATTTATATCCAATTTTATATACTAAAAAATCTATAAATAATTAAACTAAATAGATTTAAAGGCTAATTTATCCCAAATAAAATTTATTTATTAAATTATACGCGTTTAAAATTTTTGGGGATTACAATTCTCCTCTTGTATTGATGATCATGTAACATACTTAAGGCTTGTATTTTTATCTCTTAGGAGAAAGAAGTTGTATAGTAAACTAGAGAAGTGTGATTTCTTTTTGCCAAAATCCACCTTTATAGGATTTATTATATCTAAAGATGGTATTTCCTTAGATGAGTTAAAGGTGGAGGTAATAAGAATGTGGCCTACACCCACATACATTACTAATGTTAGATCCTTTCATGGACTTACCCATTTCTATAGACAGTTCATCCAAGGATTTAATACACTTTTAGCACCTGTCACAAAGTGTCTCAAAAAGGGAAAATTCAAATGGACCAACAAGCACAAAAAGCCTTTGAAGTCATCAAGGGTAAGTTGAGTGAAGCCCTAGTACTATGATTGCATAATTTTGACAAAAGTGTTCAAAATTGAGTGTGATGTAAGTGGAGTAGGCATTGGAGCAGTTCTAATACAAGAAAAAAAACTAATAGCCTTCTCTAATAAAAAGCTCAATGGCTCAGGATCCAATTACAACACCTATGATAAGGAATTTCATGCTATTGTTAGGGCTTTAGATCATTGGTTTCACTACCTTAAACCATCATAATTTATATTGCATACTAATCATTAGTCCTGAAAATTCATAAATGGTAAACATAGGATCAACCCTAGTCATGCTATGTGGATAGTGTTTTTACAATCCTTCTCATTTTTAGAAAAGCATAAGAGTGGTAAAACTAATGTTATAGTAGCTGCCCTCTCTAGGAGTTATTATATATTGTCATTACTTAAAGCAAGAGTCCAAGGAATTGGGTGCTTGAAGGAGCTCTATAAGGAATATGAAGACTTTGCAAGATACTTTGAAGATCAAGGTAAGGCTGGAAGTCCCTATCTGATTCAAGATGGATTCCTTTTCAAGGGTAACAAGTTGTACATTCCCAATAGTTCTATTAAATAGTTGTTGATCTGAAAGGTGCACGGAGGAGGACTAAATGGACGTTTAGGAATTAACAGGACTTGTGATGTACTATTTGAGCATTTTTATTTGCCTACAATGGTAGTTGATGTATAATTAATTGTGGCAAGGTGCTCTGCTTGCTAAAATTCTAAGAGTCAATTCAACCAAGGGCTCTATACTCCTTTACCTATCCCATGTCATCCTAGGGATCATGTCAGCATGGAATTTATAGTGACATTGCCTAAAACACAAAGGCAAAATGATTCCATTATGGTGGTGGTAGATCACTTTTCAAGATGAAAAATTTGGTCCCTTGTCACAAGATGGATAGTGCCTCTTGCATAGCGGATGTATACTTCAAGGAGATAGTTAGGTTACATGGTATTCCTAAATCAATTAACTGTAATTGGGATACCATGTTTCTTAGCTACTTTTTGGAAGACATTGTGGAGGTTGGTCATCACTAAAATTCCTTTTAGCATTACCTATCACCCCAAACATAAGGTCAAAAAGAAGTCGCTAACAATACCAACACTATACTTTTGAGGAATTTGGTTTGCAAATCCTTGAGGGATTGGGACATCAAACTTAGTCACTCAGAGTTCACCTACAGCTGATGCCCTACTTATGCCATTGGTTGTTCCCCTTTTGAAGTGGTGTGTGGAGTGAATCCCACCATCCCTATTGATCTCATTCCTTTCCCCATTGAAGCACAAGTCAGTTTTGAAGCAACTAATAGGGCTAAAAAATTCAAGAAATTACATAAGCAAGTGAGGTCCAAAATTGAGAAGGTTAATGAGACGAATAAAATGAAAGCAAAAAAGCATTAAAAAGAAAAAAAAAATATTTGGTGGAGGTTGGCTTTTCTTTGAAGAAGGAATCTTTTGTGGGGCAACTAATTTTTTAGATTTAGCTCTCTTTTCTTTATCAGTGCCCTCTTTTGTGTTGCCCGTTCTGCTAGTATCTCTCTTGGTTTTACTAGCAAGAGTAGTCTTCTCTTTTGATTCCTTAATTAATAATATTAAATAAAATATGTATTGAGCATATAAATATATATATGAAAAAGGTATGACACTACCCCAAAAAGTAGTTTTAATAACGGTTATTTTACAGTTTTAATAACGGTTTTCAACCATTATTAAAATGCCCGTTATTAAATCTTTAATAACGGTTCATAACCGTTATCAAAAATCTAAAAAAAAACCCGCCAATATGAGCATAAATGCATGTTTAATAACGGTTTTTTAGAAAAACTATTGTTAAACAAGAGGGTTTTAATAAAGGTTTTAGAAGAGCCGTTATTAAAACCTACGTTTTAATAACGGTTTTCATAAGAACCGTTATTAAAACTCCAGTTTTTTATTTATTTAGTTTTTGCAGTTTTGTTCCTGCCCACATACACAGTTTTATGTTCAAATAATTACCAAATCTGCACTGTAAAACAACATCAATTGATAAAAAAATCTACAATCACACCATAATTTCAATCAATCCCTTGTTAATACACCGGACATATATACTCAAGAATCAAAATTAGTAGGCATATCACAACTTGGTAGCTCTACACGCCAAAGCAAATGTTTATAAATCTAGCTTAGAAGACTTAAAGACATAGAAAAAATACAAACTTGAACATGCATGTAGAATATATAGATCTCTACCTAATACCGAATGAATGAGTGCACATGCTTGGCCCATTTCTCTCTCACTTCATCAATTTCTTCAACATTGTATTGCTAGCCTTGTGCATAATCATCGGTGAAAAACTACAAATCCCAAGTTTTGATGAATATACATTTAGCACTTACGTCAAGTATCAAATATATATGTCATGATTCATTAATGGAAAAATATCAAAAAGAAAACATACATGGCTTGGATCTATGTTGACTGATCTATTTTGGACTATCAAATCCATTTCTCTACATACATAGTATCCCCAATGTTTGTCGTTTTGCTGTTGTGGACACTGTCAAATAAATTCAATTAGCTCTCTAACTATTAGATATTAATTTTAATTAAAATAAAATACGAAATAGTTGCCTTCCTACTTACTATGACATGCTCGTATTGAACATTCTTTGGGTCTGGGACACCATTCCCACCTCTCCTTTGATACGCTGTCTGTAGTGCCCTAATAAATAGAGTTGGATACACAATATTGTAAGTACGCATATATACCTCAAATAATGAAAGCTAGGCGAATATATGTATAAATAAGCTAATGAAGTAAAAAGTGAAAAGTACCTAAAATTGAGATTGATACAAGCCAAAACTAAAGTGAAAAGTACACAATATTTTGGGTACTTTTTTCATATGTGACAAGCTAAAACATAATGACATGGTTATTTCAATATTAAGCATAATACTGAGATTGATACAAAAATTTTAATTGTTATCTAACAAGTACCTAAAAATCCACCGTAAGACGATAAGCAATGAATTGGTTCCAACTTTCTTGATCGATGAAACCGTATCGTTTGAGTGGGTTCTTTCGTACAGAACCATCCTTCTTTCTATACATTTTTCTACGAGCTAAATATGACCTAAAGGTTCTTAGACGCTCCCCACAATGTCTAAGAAGCCATTTCTTCCTACTCTCTGGGACATTGAACACTCTGCAAAATAAGACATGTAGATTTATAACGATGTTGATGTAATAAAATTAATAACATTTCTTCATACAAAAATGATTACATAAAATAGCATATTTACCGTGATTTCCTGCCAAATATGCTCCTTATGACCCTGTGGAACCTGCTTCCAATTATTATAGGAGATAGGAACACGGTTACGGGTCACAAGTGAAATGTAGGTCAAGAACATATCTGCGTAAGGGCCGATGGGAAGATTGTAAGTATTCCATCCCAACTCGACTACTTCTCCTCTATTCCTCATGTCTATGATAATTCTCATAATCGTAGGTCCTCTCTTCCCTTCTTCATCACTGCTATCCCTATCAATGTTTTTGTTGGCCATATCTCTACAAAAAATAAATAAATAAATTATGTTATAATGTTATGTATTGAGCAAAAAAATGTATCATTATATTATCCATACGAATCATGCTTAGAAAAAATTAATCTCAAATGTATCATGCTATTCTATATATATATATATATTTATATATGAATCATGCTAACACGTTTCCAAGAAGATATTAATACTAACCCTAACCCTAATTAACCATAATTAACCATAATAAACGATAAACCCTGACCCTAACCCTAGGTAATGAACCATAATTTATTATAATAAAACCTAACCCTAAACCACAAAAAAAAACCTAAACCCTAAACCTAGCTAAATGTTATTAAAGCATAATATATAAATCATATTATTAATTATTATTATTATTATCATACACAATTATTTTCTCTATTTAATTATTCACTTTTATATATTCCTTATTCTCTATATCTATTTAGTCCTCATCAAATAGCAATCATTAACATATGCATATGTAGAATATATTTGCATTTCATTATATGACATTTCCTATATCTTATTGCTAGTCTCCTATACTTATTAATGAAAATGTGTGTGTGTGTGTGTGTGTGTGTATATATATATATATAGTTTTTATGAGTGAAAATGTATATAATTCTACACTCACATTCACATTATATATATATATGTAAACGTCTCGGCCAACACATGTATTTGTTAATATATAACAATAACGCAACAAATTCAACAACAAATAGCAAAATTTTCAGCCAACACATTCAACAACACATTTTCAAATGACAAACTACAATCTTTCAATAACAAACAAACAAAACCCTGTAGCAACATGCATGTATTTATATATATATACATATATATGTAGATAAAAAGTTACGAGAGGAAGAACAAATACATACATAAAGTGAGCTAGCTATAAACACGACGGTGAGAATGTTGAGAGAGGCAAGGGCTTCAAACACGACGGAGAATGAAGGTGCAAGTGCTAGCTAGCTTTAGAACAATGAAAACACGCACATGCAGAGCCGACAATGGTAGAGGCGTGGTGGAGAGTTGGCGGTGCGAGGGTTTCCTTTACTTGAGACGAGCTGGTGTGGTGGTGTGAGTTGGTGGTGCACGGTGTGGTGGTGTGAGGGTTTGCAAGGAGAAGGAGATCAAGAGAACGAAGGTGCAGAGAGTCTGAAAACTTTGGCATGAAATAGAACTGAGCGAAATATAAGTTTGATTTTGGGGTTTTAATAACAGTTCCTGAGAGAACCGTTATTAAAAAGATGATTTAATAACAGTTCCTGAGAGAACCGTTATTAAAAAGAGGATTTAATAACAGTTCCTGAGAGAACCGTTATCAAAACATTTTTAAATAACGGTTCTTCCAAGAACAGTTATTAAAAGCTTATGACTTTTAACAACGGTTCTAATATGAACCGTTATTAAATATTCTTTTAATAACGGTTTACGTGAAACCGTTATTTGAAACCGTTATTAAAACATCCGTCCAAATTTTAACGTTGCCCTTTTAATAACGGTTTTTAACTAGAACCTTTATCAAAACTCTCCCGCCCATTAATTTTCACGCATTTGACAACGGTTGTCGAACTACCGTTATTAATGTCCCGTTATTATTTTCCGTTTTCCTAGTAGTGTAAATAGTGTAAATACTAAACAAGGTCCGATGAAGATGTCGAATGTTAATACCTCTTCAGTAGTGAGACGTACCTGATCCGCAGGTCAAGCCACAAAGCTTCCATGAGCTTCTAGTACTGTGGTTGCCTCATTGCCCTCTTTATATCAAGGCAAGTGTGCACTGCCAATGATTGGAGTGTCAATACTCACCGACCTTCTATTTAGGGCTAAATTGTACTCTTTGATTGTTTGTGTTTGGGTAATGTAACTGATGCAGACCCTTTCTTTTGCCAAAGGTGTTGAAATGTCATTCACTAACAAGTCACATTTATACAAACCCTAAACAAAAAATTACACATTATTAATTATTTATTACACAGAATACATTTAATAACAATTCATAGTTTGTAATGCTTACCTCAGGAAGAGTAGAAAGACGTATATCAGCTTCACAACTATCTCTGACACTATTTACATTATGTATGTGAAGCTAATTATGGTCTACTGAATTGGATGGCTTATACCCTTGAGATTTATTAAATGACAACTCTTGCTCCATTGTTGCCATTTGTTCAAATGCCATGTTCAATTTCTGGGTGAGGATTGTGACAATCTCATTAGTGCTATGAGAAGCACAAGATCGACCACATATGTTTATTCTTGTAACACCTAATCCAAGACCCTTGTGCCTTCCAGGGTGTTCTACAATTCTTGTAGCCTGGGATACAATGCTATATTGGTCAACCCCCTCCTCACCATTTGATGTTTCAAGTTCATCGTGTAATGTATATAATATATATAAATTTAACTTATAGAAATAAGCATAATATAATAGTTTTCTAAAAGAAAATGAACTAGGGTTCTAGATATCTACAAACTTACAATTTTTTTTGCTACAACATCTACATATTCATTAATATATACATCTCTTATTTCTCTAGCCTTCTTCAATAATGTACCAATATAGATGGATGAGGTACATGGGTCCAAGTCTTGGGCTAGGAGTCACAAATAAAAAAATATTCTTAATTAAGAATATTATTATAAAATTTGACATTTACATGTAAATAGATCAATCAAAAAATGCATACCAACTCCTCTTCAAGGACCACATAGCCTTTGCGAACCATATTATGCCAATATTTATTTTACTTCGCAATCTCTTTATTTTTGGTACTTTTTTCCTATGTGAAAAGCCAAAACATAGTCACATGGTTATTTCAATATTAAGCATAATACTATAATCAATAAAAAAAGTTTGATTGTTATCTAACCAATACCTTAAAATCCCCCGTAAGATGATATATAATAAATTAGTTCCAATTTTATTGATCGATGAAACTGTATCGTTTGGGTGGCTTCTACTGTAGAGAACCATCCCTCTTTCTATACATTTTCCTATGAGCTAAATATGACCTAAATGTTTTTAGATGCTCCCCACAATTTCTAAGAAGCCATTCTTCCTACTCTTTGGGACAATGAACACTCTCTACAAAATAAGACATGTAGATGTATACCGATGTTAATGCAATAAAATTAATAACAATTGACATACGAAATTGATTACATATTTACCGTGATTTCCTGCCAAATATGCTCCTTATGACCCTTTGGAACATGCTTCCAATTATTATAGGACATAGGAACACGGTTACGGGTCACAAGTGAAATGGAAGTCAAGAACATGTCTGCGTAAGGGCCAATGGGAATATTGTAAGTATTCCATCCCAACTCGACTAATTCTCCTTTATTTCTCATGTTTGTGATGATTCTCATAATCATAGGTCCTATTTTCCCATCTTCATCACTGCTGTCACTATCAATGTTTTTGTTGGCCATATCTCTACAATAAATAAATAAATAAATAAATTATGTTAGAATGTTATGTATTGAGTGAATGTTATGTATTGAGCATAATGTACTATTATATTATCGATACAAATTATGCTTAGAAAGAATTAATCTCAATAGTATCATGCTATTATATATATATACTAATCATGCTAACACGTTTCCAAAAAGATATTAATACTAACCCTAACCCTAACCCTAATTAACCATAATTTTTTATAATAAAACCTAACCCTAAACCTTATTAAACCCTAATACTAAACCTAGCTAACTATAATTAAACCTTAATATATAAATCATATTATTATTATTATTATCACACACAATTATTTCTCTCTATTTAATTATTCACTTTTATATATTCCTTATTTTCTATATCTATTTAATCCTCATCAAATAGTAATCATTAACATATGCATGTCTAATTGAAATTTTCATTTAATGATGTGCATATGTAAAATATATTTCCCTTTCATTATATGACATTTCCTATATCTTATTGCTAGTGTCCTATACTTATTAATGAAAATGTGTGTGTGTGTGTGTGTGTGTGTGTGTGTGTGTGTGTGTATATAGTTTTTATGAGTGAAAATGTATATAATTCTACACTCACATTCATATTATATATATATATGTAAAGGTCTCTGCCAACACATGAATTCGTTAATATATAACAATAACGCAACAAATTCAACAACGAACAATAAGATTTTCAACCAACACATTCAACAACACATTTTCGAATGACAAACCACAAATTTTCAAAAATAAACAAATGCAACCCTGTAGCAACATGCGTGCATTTATATATATATACATATAAGTAGATAAAAAGTTATAAGAGGAAGAACAAACACATATGTAAAGTGAGCCAGCTACAAACATGACGACGAGCAAGTTGAGAGCAGCAAAGGCCTACAAACACGATGGAGGATGAAGGTACAAGGGTTGGCTAACTTGGTTCAGAACAATGACAGCATGCACATGCAAAGATGACAATGGTAGAGGGGTGGTGGAGAGTTGGCGGTGCGAGGGTTTCCCTTACTTGAAAGGAGCCGGAGTGGTGGTGCGAGGGTTTGCAAGGAGAAGGAGAGTAAGAGAATGAAGGTGCTGAGAGTCTAAAATTTTTGGCATGAAACAAATTGAGTGAAATAATAGTTTGATTTTGGAGTTTTAATAACAGTTCTTTCAGGAACCATTATGAAAACTTTTAGACTTTTGACAATGGTTCTTGTATGAACCATTATTAAAACCTCTTTTAATAACGGTTTTACTTGAACCGTTATTAAAACATCCGTACAAATTTTAATGTTACCTTTTTAATAACGGTTTTAAACTATAACCATTATCAAAATTATCCCGCGCATTAATTTTCACATGTTTGACAACGTTTTTGAAACCACCATTATTAATGTCCCGTTATTATTTCCATTTTTCGTAGTAGTAAGAACCCACCACATAATATCATTCCTTAATAGAATTTACATCTCTAGTTATTCAAAACCCTATATTGCTTTTTCCTAATCCTTGAAGTCCAATCTTGAGTTGATGTTATAGAATTTCGTGGCATCATATAACAAGTAAATAGAACATTTGAGGAGTTTTTTATGAACTTGAGTTCTAAGTTTGAATACCTAACCACTTTCAATAAAATGTTAGAAAAATAAATTATTCAAGTGGCCTAATAGACTGATTCTTCTTCTATACCTTTTAGAGTGTTTTCAAGCCAAATAGAAACCAATTCTAAAGGTTCCATTAATTCCATCACACTTTGGAGTGGTAAGGGGTTAGAAGGATCCATTTGGAGAAAATAAGTCAAGGAGGTGGATAAGGGAGTAGAAGATGTAATCGGAGAGAGTTGCAAACCCTTTACTATTGAGAAAGAAACCATCCTAGGAAAGTACCATAAGGTTAGAATGTATGTCCCTCCATCACCATAGAATCCCAACCACCTTTTCCTCAAAGACAAGCTAGGGTAATGTTAGAGAAACAAATTAGGAAATTTTTTGAGATTCTGAAAATGTTGCACATTAACATCCAATTTATAGAAGCCATATCTCAAATGCTTGCTTATGTAAAATTTGTAATGGAGGTTCTTTCAAATAAGAGACATTTAGAGGAATATAAGATCGTAACCTCCACCCATGAGTGTAGCAGCATTATCTAAAATAAGCTTCCACTTAGGCTTAAAGACCATGGCTCATTTTCTATTCCTTTTACTATTGGTGATATGTCTATTAATTGTACCCTTTTGGATTTTGAAGCTAGTTTTAGTTTAATTCCTCTATATATTTTTGATAAATTGTAGATGGGAGACATAAATACCACCACCATTTTTCTCTAATTAGAGGATCGATTAATAAAACATTCAATAGGTATACTAGAAGATATACCTATAATAGTTAGTAAATTTTATGCCCTAGTTCATTTTGTCATTATTAAAATAAAAGAGGATGCTCAAATCTATATCATATTTGGAAGGGATTTCTTGGCTACGATTGGAGCAATAATTGATATGAAAAATGGAAAGCTCTTTCTCAATATTGGGGGTTAAAAAGTGGATTTTGATTCATCTTCTATAGTGAAATTTTCATTTATTGATGGCACTTTATGTAGGATTGATTTAATGGACATGGTGGTTAGAGACGACCTTGATAGTTTGATCTCAAGTGATCCACTAGATAAATTCTTGGTGAAGAGGGGATCAATTGATGATGATGACAAAGAGATGGCCGCTTATTCTATTATGCTCTAGGAAAGCACTATCATTACAAAAGAGCCTAAAATTGTAGTAGAACTTAAAAAGATGTTTTATGACACCATATATAAAGAAAAGGTTATACTTAAGGTAGGTATAAAACTACTCCTTTTGCATGCATTGAAGTTTTCCAGAAGGAGGGTACAAATCCTCCATTGAACACCAAAGGATATTAACTTAAACATGAACAAAGTTGTTTAAAAGGAAGTATTAAAGTTACTTAATGTAGGGATCATCTACCTTATCATAGATAGTGAATGGATGAGCTTGGTGCAAGTGGTACCAAAGAAAGGAGGCACGATCATTATGCAAAATGAGTAAAATGAACTTATATTGAGGTCACAGGATGACATATGTAAATTGATTATAGGAAACCAAATAGGGCCATGAGAAGGGATCACATTACCCTTCCCTTTATCGATTAGATATTGGAAAGGTTGGTTATGCATTGTTACTTTTGTTATGTAAAAGGGTATTTAGGCTTCTTTAAAATCTCCATTCATTATAGTGATCAAGAGGAAACAATTTTTGCATGTCCATATGATACCTTTACTTATAGAAGGATGTCATTTGGCTTATGTAATTCTCCAATCACTTTTTAATGATGCATGATGTCCATATTTCATTAATTTATTAAAAATATCATGGAGGTGTTTAAAGATGATATTTCTATCTATGGAACTTCATTTAATGAATGTTTGAAACATCTTATTATAATTTAGTAGATGTGTAAATAAGTAAAACTTGTACTTAATCAGAAGAAGCATTATCTCATAGCACAAGAAGGAAATATTTAAGGTCACTTAATCTTTAACTATGAGTTTGAAGTTGATAGGGCTAAGATTGATATCATTTCTATGATGCCACTCCCAGCTAATATTAGAGGAATTATGAATTTCCAAGGTCATGCTTGATTTTATAGGCATTTCATCAATCATTTTTCCAAATTTGCTAAACCTATGACCCATTTACCTATTAAATATGCTCCCTTAGCATTTTATTAGCCTTTTCTAGATGCCTTTAACAGGTTGAAGAGAGCTTTATCAACTGCTTCTATAATGAGTCCCCCAAATTGTAATATCCCTTTTGAGGTAATGTGTAATTCAAGTGGCTATGTTGTTGGGGGCTATACTTGGGCAGAGGAAAGAGGGCAAGGTTCATGCCATATACTATGCCAACAAAACTTTGGATGCTGCTTAGATGAACTAAGCTACAATTGAGAAAGAGCTCTTAACCATTGTGTTTGCCTTGGAAATGATATAGTCTTCTCTTATTGTTTAAAGGTAATTGTTTTCACGTACCAAGTAACTCTTAGGCATTTCTTACCCAACAAAGAAGCAAAGCTATAGTTAATTAGATGGAATCTTTTGTTTTAGGAGTTCAATTTGGAAATAGAGGATAAAAAGGGTGCTGAAATTGTGGTAGCAAATCACCTTTCAAGACATAGGTAATAAGGAAGGAAAAAGTATGAGATGATAGTCCATTTGATGATTCTTTTCAAAATGATGACCTATTAATTTTTATGATATTCCAAGCTCCTTGGTTTATAGAATTTGTAAATAACATTACTTGTGGGGTGTTACCAGAAGACTTATCTTACAAAAAAATATAAGAAATTACTTTTAGAAATTAAAAATTAATACATAGATGATCGTTTCCTTTTCAAACAATGTGTCGATGATATCTTTATGAGGTGATTATGTACTAGATGTCATATCCCATTATCATTCATCACTATATGGCGTTCAAGCAAGCACTTCCAAAATGGATGCACAAGTGATACAAGAAATATTTTATTAGCCTAAGTATGTTAAGGATGTGAGGAGTTATATGCTTGGGTGTAATCATTATTATTGGACAGAAGAATCTCATGGAGAAATGAGATGCTATTGTATGATATTTTTGAATTCAAATTATTTAATGTGTGGGGGATCAATTTTGTGGGACCTTTTCTTTCCTAATGTAATAACAAGTACATTATAGAGACAGTGGATTATGTCTCCAGATGAGAAAAGACATTAAAATCTCCTACCAATGATGTGAAGGTTGTATTCAAGCTATTTCATAAGGTTATCTGTCCTTAGTTTGATGTACCAAGAGCTTTATTGTAGAGGAACTCATTTTGCAAATAAGGCTTTTAGCACACTCATGAGGAAGTATGGTCTGATTCACTAAATGGCTACACCATATGTTCCTCAAATGAGAGGTTAAGTAGAGATCACAAACAAGGAAAGAAAGGAATTTTACAAAATATGGTGTCATGATTGAGAAAGGATTAGTCTTTGAATTTAGCTTATGTCCGTTGGGCTTATCATATATCTTTTAAGACTCCTGTAGGCACAAAACTATTTCAATTAGTTTATAAGAAGTCATGCCACTTATTGATAGAGGTGGAACACAAAACATATTGGGCTTTTAAGATTATTCATCTAGACTTAAAGGAAGTGGGAGAATAGAAGAGACATCAATTCAATGAACATGATGAGTTTTGATTGGATGCCTATAAGAATGCCAAGATATATAAGGAGAGAAAAAGAGAGTTTAGAAAAGGGGAATTATTGCTCTTATTCAAATCCCATATCAAGTTATTTTTGAGTAAGCTAGGCTCTACGTTGTTGGGCCCTTTTAAAGTACACAAGGTGTATGCAATAAGGAAAATCAAAATATGTTGTGATAACATAGGTTCTTTTAACGTTAATGGTCAATGATTGAAGCATTATATGATCATATCTATAGTTGGAATGATGAGAAAACTCACTCTACTTGATTAAAGATATATTGGTGGAGCTAACTACCCGAAAAATGTGCTCCATGGGAGACAACCTATGTTTTGCGTGATTTTTACTTATTAATTATTTTTCTTTTAACCTTTGTTTTTATCTTAATAATTTTTGTAATGAATTGGATATATTTATAATGGTTTATAAGATCCTCAATGAATAAAACATGATGAAGAGGATCCATTAGATGTCAAGCGGACAAAATCAAGCTAAAACAAGAGTTGCATGACCTAGGCACAACCACCTACACAACCATGCTCTGTTAGTATAAATGGATGAAATGTTGAGCCAAGTGCTAATAGAAAGAACTAAGCATGGTTTGGCCATGCAATAGTTACATGGTCAGGCTAGACACTATTCCTTCCCCTTCTTTTGTTGTTAGAGGATGGGTTACCTATGAATTTCCCATTAAGTAGTTGCACAACCATGTAACACACCAAAAATCCTATGGAAACCCTTAACTATATGCTCATGACTCCCCTTTCATTTCATTTTTTGATTTCATTCATCTCCAACCCTATAAAAAACGCTCAACCATCCTCCTTCACCTTCTCTCCACACCTCCTCCTTACAGCCACTACCTCCACCACCTTCTCCATCAGAAACAACTACCATTCCATTTCCTCTTTCTTCTAATATGCACCACCACAACCCCATATCATAGGAAAAAATAATAGTAGAGATTATTACCTTTACTTTATGGCACCAAAAAATGTACTAAAATTGGCACATATAGAGAAGAGGGCCAAACTTCATAATAATCATCCTGACAACCTCATGGTAAAGGTAATTTGACAAATGCTCAACCTTTAGACCTATATGTCATTGTTTTTGCTAATTCAAATCACCAAAGGCATTACAAAGTCATTTATTCTTGAGACATTTTACCAATTTAATATATCGATTGGCAATGTCTCTAGGCCCTCGAGATTAATGAAGACATTAATTATTTACTTAATAGATGTGGTCTAGCCCGTTTCTTTGTACATGTATATCACACGAGTATAGGGCTCACCCTTGAGTTTGATAAACTTACTGATACTCTTTCTTCTTGACTCCTTAATAATTCTTATAATGTGTCTTTAGCACATTCTCATGATTTGCTTGATATTAATACCTTTTTTACGGAACTCGTGATAACCATGAATTAAAGGATCCTTAAGCCTTTTGGACCTTGATCTCTATGATAAAAAGTATGTGTGCTCCAAGGCCCCTTTAGTAGACATAACGCTACAGTCTCCTTAGTCTAAAATCTAACCTTACACTATATCTAAAGGCTATTAGTAGAGTCTCCTTTTAGCAGTGGTGAGAGCTATGAAAATGCTCTAAAGATAGTTTTTATTTATTTATTTTTTATGCATCCTTAGAGATAATACCCTTGATGGTGGTTATCTCTTTGAAGAGCATGTTGAAAGTTTCAAGAGTAATATGATAGGAGCCATAATTTGGTTTACAATCAAGAAGTGTGGTATCCATTGCTTAATAAAACTTTTACCACGGTCATTAACCATAAACCAAATCAATTAGTTACCATCACCCATCATACCCCATCTTGGTTACCTTATCCCAACCCAACCTGAAAAGCACACTAATTCTTTTCATCAGCCTCCTACCTCATCACTCCTTCCTCAACCTCATATGTTGGTTCAGATGCAAGCCCTCCACCTCCATCACTTCATAGAATGACTAATTCAACTAAATCAATGAGCACCTTGATTTCCTTAAAGCCTAAGTTTTTACCTTCTGGGATTTTGGTGTACCCATTGATGAACTAAATGTCATGATCACTGAAATGTATCAATAGCATCTTCAGCATGAATATCCACCACCACCGCCACAACGACTGATTTTTTCCACCTCCTATACCTATACATTTTGTTATGCCCCCATGCCCTTTAAGCATAGGGGTATGTCAAGATTCCATTTGCTAACTTCTCTTCTTTATTTTCCTTTCTTATTGTGTGCAATTATCCTTTTCTTTCTTTCTTTCTTCATTTTATTTTTAGTATTCTTGGTGTGCTTTTTTTTTTCTTTCAACCATTTTTTTTTCATTTCCTTCTTTACATTATTTTCTCTAATATTATTTATGTTCTTTTTTAAAAACAAAAAATGAAAAATTTAGAAAATGATAGGCCTAAGATAACAATTTGATAAGATTCTTTATATAGCTTGATCATATATTAGTGAGACCTATAGGCTACGAGTAAATATAACAAAAAGGATTTTGAATTGTTTTAAGCATGTAATTCCCAATCAATAGGCTTGCAAACCACTTATTATTATAGCAGCATAGAAGATCATATTTGTTGATGCATTCATCTAAATTGAGGCATAGAAAATATAATTAGTAGCAATAAAACTAGTGAGATCTTGAGCTTTATGGACTATCCATATTTTGTACAGTCTTAATGTTTTCTAATTATGTGTATTCTCCTCTAATGTGTGAAACTAAAACATGCATGATTTTTTAAGGCCACATATGAATTATTCATACATTAAAATGATTGAGGGATCTACTTTCTTTTTATAGCTACATTAGCCAAAGTACCTATCAAGTGTGTTATGGCACTATTGATCTCAAATTTATAGGTATATTCTTGTAATTGTCACTCCATTTGTTTCTCAGGCCATTACCTATAATCATAGATTTACCCTACCTTATACTCCAACTTTAGTACAAATTTAATAACACCTCATGGTTTTTTCTTTGTATTATGTCTTTAAGTAGTGGAGAATGAGAACATATGCAAGCATATGGTTGATCATTATAGGTATGGAGAATTCGGGGCTAAAAAATTACATTATTAAAACACATGAGTGTAGAGCACTTACATTTTCTTATACTGAGGATTTCTAATACTTCATTTAACCTTTTTCGTGTAAGGATGAGCATTTACATGATCCAAAGCCATCTTAGGGGGTCATAATAATGGTAATTTCGAAGTTAGAGCTGAGGCATGTTCACAACTTTATTTATGTTTTTCATATTATCAACACTCATAACTTTTGTTTGTGTTGTAATTTTTTTTTGATAAATAAGAGAGTAATCAAGTACAATAAAACAAAGCATCCTTACAAGAAAGCTTCAACATTATGGACCACTTCCTGGATTCTATAGGGAAACTTACGCCTATTTGCCTTAATCCAAGTGCCTATCCTAACTTTAATAAGTAAGAGAAGCCATCTATCACACACTTTGTAGTTATCAAACACGACTTTATTTCTATACTCCTATATGGCACCAATTATAGAAAAAAAAAGCTTTACGCCAGAGGTCACGCCTCAACCCAATTCCTGTGAAGCCAAACCATACATAAGCATGCTTTTCAATAGATCCTGACATCACGCATGTAACACCAAGCCACTCACTGATCGCGTACCAAATATTCCTTGCTATAAGACAATGAAAAAGCACATGGTCCACCGATTCTCTTTCGACCATATAGAGGGGGCACCCTGTATCCTCCAACTCCACAACATGAAGTCTAGCTAACCTATCCTTGGTATTAAGCCTTTGTTGGACCACAAACCAAGCGATAAGTTCAACCCTCAGAGGGGCAAGCCTGCTCCATATGAAACTAAGATCCAGGTTTGTAGGTATTTCCCCAACGGTCTTGTGAAATGCTGTGAAACAGAATGATTTGACGGACAATGACCCATTGTCCTCAAGAGCCCATCTAAATATTTCCTTCTTTTCTCTCTTCAAGGGATGTTGGTTGATAACCCCTTCAAACTGCTCCACTAGCTCACTCTCCCACTCAATAATAAGCTATCTCCACCTTAAGATCCATATCCACTATGTTCCTTCCCATTGCCCCATGTCAGTAACCTTCTCCTCCGGTTGGCTAGACACACTAAAAAGTCTAGGGAAAACAACTCTCAATGCTCCTGATCCTGTCTAATCATCATGCCAAAAGCTAACAGACCTTCCATCCCCAACAACAAATGACAACCCCTCTTTTATGATGGGGTCCCTACTTCCCCCCTTTACTATATCTACCCACGGTGACCAACCTCGTTGATTTGCAAGGCTATGCATACTCCCACTTTGGTCCCCATAGTGAATTGAGGATATCACATTCTTCCACGAAGCTCCATCAATCATATAATACCTCCACCACCATTTGAATAACAAAGAGTTATTTATCATGATTAGATCCCCCACTCCAAGACCACCCAAGCATTTGGGCCTTTAAATCACACTCCATCTGACCAACGACAGTCTTTTCTGGTCTCCATTCTACCTCTAGAAGAAATTATGCTGGATACTAATAATTTCTTTGACCACGCCCTTCGGGATCCTAAATAAACTCATACAATACATGGGAAGGCTATTGAGGCGACTTTTGATTAGAACCAATCTCCCTGCTCTAGAAAGAATTTTTGATTTCCACCCTGGTAGCCTCTGTTTCACTTTATCGATCACCGGCTTCCAAATCTGACTTCTTCCCCCTTTTGCCCCCAATGGAAGACCCAAGTACATAGTAGGTAACTTGCCGATGGCACATCCTAGAATAGCAGCGGCCTCCCTCTAGAAATGATCATCTACTCCAAGGCCTATAATCTCTGTTTTCTCAAAATTCACCCCCAGGCCCGATATCAAGAAGAAGCAATCAAGCAGTCTCCTCTAATTTCTGATATTCTCTGAAGAAGCCCTGTAGAATATCATCGTGTCGTCAGCGAACTGAAGATGAGTGACATGACACCTGTGTCTTCCAACTCTTAATCCTTGAATCAGACCCTTGTCAACACCTCTTCTGATAATCTGGCTAAAAGCCTCCACCGCAAGCACAAATAAGAATGGAGATATCGGATCCCCTTGTCTAAATCCCCTATCCATATAAAAAGGAGGAGTAGGGGTCCATTCATGAGGAGCGATATACTAGTAGTCGAGATACACTCCTTAATCCATCCCTGGAATACACCACCAAAGCCCATAATCCTCAAAATACCATCCACAAATTCCCATCTGATACTATCATAAGCCTTTTGAAAATTCAGTTTGATCATAACCCCTTTTAAACCCCTTGTCCTCCTGGACCACTGCACAACTTCATTAGCTATCAAGGCCCCATCGAAGATACTCCGTCCTACTATGAAAGCTATTTGAGACTCCCCTACCAGATCATCAATCACAAGCTTCAGTCTTTGGGTGATAATCTTTGAAATCATCTTATAGATTCATCCAATCAGACTGATGGGTTGAAATTGGTTCACCTCTTCTGCTTCATCCACTTTAGGGATCAAATTTACCATAGTTGTGTTGATAGGGGTAGGAATTCTACTACTCTAAAAAAAATTCAAAACCACCTCTGTAAACTCCTTCCTTATTACACCCCACATCTTTTGGATAAAGCGCATATGATACCCATCGTACCCTGGTGCTTTCAAGGGGTCATATGCCAAAATTGCCTTCTTAACATCCTCCTCCGAAGGGATACTATCGAGCACCAAGCTTTTCCCTACTGTCAACTTACTAAACCCTTCGTCATTGAGTTCTACTTTGGGACACTCCTACTGCTCATACAACCTCTTATAAAAAGAGGTAACGATCGCCCTAATCTCTGCCGGATCAGTGTACTCCTTCCCATTATGAACGAGTCTACTAATAAGATTCCTCCTTCTCTTGACTACTACGATCGCATGGAAATACTTCATGTTCCTATCTCTCTCCTTGAACCCTCTAACCCTAGAGACCTGTAGCTAATAAGCCTCCTTCCTCTTGTGCCAAATCCATAATTGACTCTGTAATGCCGCCCTCCTAGCCTACTCCACATAATCAATCGGCCCTCCAAGACTAGTGTCATCCAACTTTCTCAACTCTACTTCAAACAACTTAATCATCGACTCAATATCCTTGAAGTTCTCCTTATTCCACCTCCTCAGCATTCCTTTCATTGCCTTCAATTTTTCATGACATGACTCCCCTTTCAAACTATCCCAGCATTTAGCCACAAACCCATGGAATTGAGGGTGTGTGAACCACATATCCCACGATCTAAAAGGAATTAGCCCTTTCCCAGAACTCGACAGTCTAAGGACAATAGGATTATGGTCTGATAGAGACTGACCCAACCCTATACATCCAATATCGAGGTAGGACACCATCTAACATGGATCCACCAGAAACCTATCCAGAAGAATTCCAGAATTTGCCTTATGCCAAGAGAACTTCAAATTTGTCATTGTTGTAAATGTATGTCTGGCTTGAGTAATTTGTTCATTCTTCTAAAGCCTTAATACTCATTCCCCTTTATATTTTTGCTAGTAGGTGAGTACCTGTTAGGTTTCTTTCATATTCTAATTAGGTACCTTGACTCTAGCCTCCCAATTATGCTTGTTGCTTGCTACATATGGTTAATCTAACAATTCTTACTTTCTAGAATTCAGTTGATTCCTAAATGAAGTTGAATTCTATGAATCATCTTCTTGTATACTCTCTCAGAGCTCATGAAAAAAAAAGAAGTTTAAAGAATCATTTGGTAGTTGTTCTTCTTTTTCTAACCTTGATATTCTTCTACTATTTTTTTTCTTTTTTTTCCCATTATGATTGAAGTTTTCTTGAGGGAAAATAAAAGGTTAAGCATGGGGGAGTTGATAAACCAAATAATGTCCATATTTTTACTTTACTGTATCATTATTTTATTAAATTATTTCGCATAAATCATAAAATTCATCATAGTTCAAGTCCCTTATTCTTGCACCTGCTCCCTTAGGATTTTTACCCCTAGGGATTTAAACAAAAACATGTAAATATATGGAAGTGGAGCATGGATTTGGAGTATAGACTAACAATGTAAGGAATTAAAGATAGAGATATCAACCCCATGTACACCGATAGGCTTAGTTATGCAAGAGTGGGAGGCAATTAAAGTGAGATGGTCGAAAGGAGAATTATTGCATGGCCAACTAATGTAGAATTTTCATAATTGTTTAGCCCTAAGATCCCTAAGACTCAACCATGCACATATTTCATAGCTATGCAACAACAATTACCTTTTTCTAGCTAGTTATAAAACCTGATTGTGCCTCTATTTTAGGGGGCCTTCAATGAGAATTGAGGAGATTTTTAGAGTATTTATTTTCTCCCTTTTTCTATGTAAAAACTCCATGTAACTTATCTCAAATTTTGTAGTTTTATTTTCCAATTTTGAAGTTAAATTTCATATACCGCCATCCAATAACAACTTAATTTATCATTTGTCCATGTTGTATTCTTTTCATTCTCTATTTTCTTATTTGTTTAATCTATCATTATATTTGTCATTCAATTTTATTTCTTATGTTTTCATAAAATTATGTGTGAGTAGTTTCGTTCTTTTGCATTAAATTAGGCTTATGTATGAATATGACAAATTAATGCATATGTTTTATGTATTTTTTTTTGGTTATTCCATATGTTATAAATCAATGTCATAAGTAAGCTTTGATGGAATTTAACCTTTCTAGGCATTTACTAGGAGTGAATGGTTTAAATCATCATTAGAAATTAATATATAAATGGTAATTCAAATTATCATAAAAGTCGATGCTTGATTCATAGGGTTTATTAAATTGGTGGTACTTTATAGGTTTAATCTAATTTTTGGGACATAAAAGTAGTCAATAAATTAGTTTAAATATATTCATAGTCCTTAAAAGAGGTTAAAAAATCATATTAGACAAGTTTTTCACAATCATTTGGACTATAATACAATGTAATTTCAATCTATTGTTGAATACCAAATATGAGACCAAAGCTCAATCTTAGGATTAATCATTATAAATTTATAGTTTTTTGTTAAGTTGTTCATTTCATGCATTTTCCTAGTCTACATTCTTATTCTCATTTAAAAAAATCTGTTGTCAAGATAGCTAAAATGATAAATATTTGTAGTCAATTATGAAGTCCTTGTGGGATACGACCTTAAAGTGCTACAACAAATCCATGGGCTTGCATATTCTCATTAACACCCAGAAAGGCCCTATTACACTTCATAGGTGATCTATAGACCATATAGACTGTATCAATACTTAAGGAATACGTGACCTAGGTTAGAGGATTTGGTGTTGCCCATGCACTTGTATGACCATAAGCACCTCAATGTCCATGGGTTTGATAGTAAGGGCATTATATTGCCTTTGTTCGCTATTATTACTAAGTGTACCATAATTTCCCTATGTTAAATCTATCCGCACTAGTATGATAAATAATAAGGAGATATTTATCTAATGGCCTTGGGAATGATTTTTATTTTTGGTTTAGAAGATGCCTTGGTGTTCTCCCTTAGTATTTGGAATTGATTTGATTAGTTAGTTTATATCACAGATTTTTTCATGGATATTGTGTACTTTGAGATAATGTGAATTGTCTAAGTGTGATTAGTTATTAAGTATGAGGCTTTGATGTTTTATATATTATCCTGTGATTAATGTATACTATTATTACATATGTGTAATACCTCAAAATTTTGTAACCTTTGCTTTTGGATGTTTAGCCATTTCATTCAAAACTCAGCTTTAAACCATAGCTTAATTATTTTATTATTAACAATGTACAAGTAACTTAAATAATTTCTTGAATATGTATCTTTGATCATTTTACATATTTTTTTTGTTAAACATATCATAAACCTAATTATTTTTCTTGATATATAAGTTTCTACCCTGTACCCTACACATATTCTACACTATCACTGCCAACCCACTCTCCTTCACATAACCCATGTCTTGTCATTTTACCTTTCCTCAAACAATATCCCTATCTTCCTCACATTACCCATCTCTGTTAAGACATACCCCTCTTCCCCATCTGCATGAATATATATAACACACACAAGCACAAGCCTCCTTCCCTCTTTTTTGTCTTTCTAGCCCCCTCTGCGAACCAATCTCTCTCACCACTCCATTTCCCTATCTATGTGTATAAATACACATGCATACACCTTCTATCACCAACCCCAACCAAACCAAGCCCTATATCCTCACTCCCATTTGGCCCATTAGACCTCCCCCACCCCTCTCTCCGCTCCGTTTGGTTCCACATGATCAACCAAACTAATCTCACAACCTTTTTACATTTCCTTAGCTAAACAACAATTTACCATCCCTCATTTCTTTTTTTTTTTAACTCTAACTAAGCTCTACCTTATCTATTTTTGGTTTCCCCATCCTAGAACCATGCATGGACATCACCACTAGGGGTGTGCAAAACCGGATATCTGTATCCATTCGGATATTTTTTCGGATATCCGCTCCGTATTTTTTTAGACCGGATATCCGGGATGCGGATATCCGAAAAATATAGACCGATAAATAAAGACGGATTCGGATATATCCAATATCCGTATGAAAATACTATTTTATCAATTTTAATAACTTTTGCTATAATATTTTTAAAAATAAGGATCATATATCAATTAATATTCATATCTATATTCATATAAATATCTTATTTTATCTAAAATAAGTATTAAAATATTATTATAAATATTTCAAATATAAAAATAAATAAAATTTTAAAACTTAAAACTATAAAAACACAATAATATGGTGTATTATATAAATAATCAACAAAATATCGGATATTTTGTCGGATCGGATAATCCAAAAAAAACCGGATATCCGAATGTCGGATATCCTTTTAGAATAAAACCGGTTCGGATATCCGAAATGTCGGATCGGATTTTTAAATATCGGATCGGATTTTCGAATCCCGGATTTTTTGCACAGCCCTAATCACCACCCCCACCACACCCTGATCATTCCTCCTACTCCCTTCCGCTCATTCAAACAACACCTCCACACTCATGCATCACCCCTTGTATCATCATCATCTTAACCCTATTACTATCCCTATTCCCATTCTTTCTACTTTACACTATCATTGACCATCATCCACCTCCATATCATGGCTCCTTTCCTCCTTCACCACCATTAACCTTTATTTTTCTACTTTTCATCTTTTTTCTCCCTTATTCTCTATTGTCCCTTACTTCTTCTTCTCCTCCCTACAACCATTTCTACTATAGCTTACCTACAACGTTTGGCATACCCCTCCATTCCATACCCCTAGGAAATAGTAGAAATTATCATTGCTTTCTCCTTCACTTTGGCACCTTCATTTGTAGGAACCCCATCTTTCACCACGCTTCCCCATTACACCACAACCAGTTATACTGCCTCTACAACAACCTCATATTCCCTCCTACACTACCTCCCCTGTAGTCATCATCCCACCCACCTAATTGAGCTCTAATACCACCATCAATCATATCCACTGTAGCATTTGATAACCTCTTTGACTATTTCTACCCATCCTTTCCACCTCTATATCCGACCATTTAACCTAAACCACACCACCTAGCCTATAATGCCTTCTTCTACAACAAAGTCTAGCCATGAACACCACCTCCTTTATAACACCCTCCAAGCCTAGATATCCCCCACACAACCCACTAGTCACCACCCACAGCCATCACCTCCAACCACTAGTACCACTTAACCACCATCTCCTCCACCCATACCTCACCCTTCCTCCTCAACCCAAACTTCACCAACATTACTTAGCACATCCCCCTTTGTTCCCCTACTCACGCTGCATGTGTAGTGTGAGGAAGTTTTTAGTCTCAAAAATAAGTTTTGGTACCAAATTTTAATAAGTAAGGATGTTTTGTTAGTCTCAAAAAATAAATATTTTACTATTATAGTCATTATTTTATTTGTTAAATATTAAATTGGTCATTATGATATTATTTATAGGTAAGAAAGTTTAATTAGTAGGGCCTTATAACTTTTGGTAGGATAGCAATAATGTAAATTTTTTCTGAAAATTAGATAACTTTTATGCTCTCCAAAATGTTATACATCACATGATAGTACATTAAAGTTTTAATTCATAAAATGTTTTAAGTATATTATGTGATAACTTTTATACTCCACTAAAATTATAGATATTTCATGATAGCTCATTACAGTTTTTGTTTATGAAATATGCTAATTAGGATTAGCTACCTTATAATTATGTGCTTATTATTGTTATCATGAAAACTAGTAAAAAGAACATGTTATCTTATGTAAACTAATTTGGTTACAATGGTAATCTTTATCACTGTGCATAACACATAATTAGAAAACTATAGGTTGAACATGATTAGATATAATTATCAAATAATTATTATTTGTGTGTCACTTAGGAGGATTTTGGTCATGTTATGTATAATATTTATCCTAGCAAGCACGTATAATGTGCATAATATATCATTGAGCATGAGATTATGTGATTCTTGATGTACTAAATACATATGCTAGGGTTTTAAGTGTAGAATCATGAATGAGGGTATAATGGTCAATTAATATATCTTATAATTTTTTCACATGATAACTGATTAAATTACGAAGCCTTTCGATGATAAAAATATGAATGAAATGAAATTAGTGTTTATAATGGATGATAATGTGGCAACTTTAGCCTCCCAAGCATCTTGATCATTTTCAACGAAAATCACCCAAATGTGAAATATTAAGCCTAGGAATGCCTTGATAATTATGTTGTTGGATTTACATGTTTATCAATTTTAAGACATGCAAATTGAATGAGTGTCACAAGATGACATTGTATTATCAACAATGAATAAGATACTAATCATTTAAAGTGAAAGACCACATGGGTTGGGATGAGATGTTAGGTCCGTTTCATTAGACGATAATAGTAACTTAAGATGTGTTATCTCTGATAGGTGTTGTAGAACATTCCCTGATTTTAAGAATAATGGCTTAGGTAGGTTTTTCTTTGAGAGGTCTTGGGTTCATTCCACCAAATAATACTAAGGGCTTAGGTGTGTTTCCCCTAAGATGTGATTCTGTCAGCTCCATCATAGTAAGAATAATAAGGTCCTATACTTAACATGAATAAGAATACAATTTGAGATAATTAAGTAATGGATAACACATTAATTATTTAAAATTGAAGTTTAATTATGTCAGGGCCCAAAGTGTAGGGTGAGTTCCACCGAGTGATAGTACTGGCCCACTTGTGTTGCTTTAAGAGGTGCTTTAGACAGTTCTACTAGTTTAATAATAGTGACTAATGATTGTTTTTCCTTGAGAGGTGTTGGGTCCCTTGGATGTTCAATTGGTAAATTTCATTTGTTTCTAGATTTGTGAATTTGAGCAACATTTTTTATTGGTAGTATTTGGTTATGTGAATGATTATAGTATTTCAATTAACACATGCACATTTTAATGATTTATACCATGGTTTTTATGTCTTAAATGTGTTCCAAATTACTTTGTCATATTGGTTTAATATAATTGGTTGCTTAATACTGTTGTACTAAAGGATTCTTTTTGGAGGCCCCTACCTATTCAATGAGCGGTGGACTTTGCATGTAAGTATAAAGTTTAGTCGAAAGCGTTAAGCTCCGATTGAGAGCTTAGGAATATCTAGTGCCCTTTTTGTTATCTTGATTCTGGTTAAATTTAGACTCTTGTGTCCTCCTATATTTTATCAAAATTTTGTAACATCTAATGTTATTCATTTTCAAAACGCTATCAATCTGTTTGTTTTCTCTAATCTGAATATTGTAACTATATTATTAATTTAATGAGAGTAACAATTTTAGCCTTAGTACATAGTATGATAACGATAGAGATAACTGGACTTGTACCAAATGTGAAGGGAACACTTGTGCTTATATTCTTTTTTACTTCTCCTACAATATCCTAAGTCAATATGACCACATAGGGCTACCATGGAGTACTTGCAGATTGATAGGTTGACCTCACAGATCAACACAAGTCCTTTCACCACGCTTCCTAAGAAATTTTTGAAAAATTTTCAAAACATTTAAGGAGGATCACCCATCCTAAAAATTTCATCACATCAAGCACGCTTAACTATATTTTTTAGGATGAAATCACCAAAAAGATGATACGCCATATTCATCTAAGTAGTCATATTAATTATTATAATACTACACTCATTTTTGGGGTATTATAATCACCCCCACACAAAAAACACAATGTCCTCATTACAACTCAACCACTGACTGTGTCATTACAGTATAATCTAAGATTTGTCCCACTAGGTGATTACTTGGAATATCTAATTTTATCTCATAGTTGCAGTTTTACTCTAATACTATTTATAATAAATCAAGTTGTTACGACCATGTGAGATCTATCCTAGAGTGCTTTTGGATTGATCAGTGGGCCCCACAAATCAACACGAGTTCTTCTAACTCACTATACCCTTATTCACATGCTTTTCGAGAAAATTTTAGAATTTTTTTAAAACTTTCTAAGAGGGTGACTCATCCTAATAATTTCTCTATGTTAACCTTACTGTGAAGTTATTAGGATGAAATTACCAAGAGGATGGCATTCCATATTAATATAAGTAGCCATAAAAATCCTTATAACAGTCCAATTATTTTAGGGGTTTTAAATTAATTACAAAATTAATGAGTGTTAGTGCTACGCTTAGCATAAATTAGGTTCCCTCACCATTCTTATGCTAAATGATAAGGCTCAAAATAAGTTTGATGTGATACAAATGGCTAAAATAAGGGATAATAATATAGATAAAAGTTACGGTTAAATATTCTTTGTATAATAAATATAATTAAAATACAATAAGGGGCATAATATTCTCAAGAAATATAGACTACAAAAAATAGCCCACAAAGTTACAACACCAGTTTACCCTAACTCTTAGACCCAAAGGCTCATTCTGAGAATGAATTCTCTTTCCAAGGTCTCCACTTGTCCTTGCTTCTATTATATGCTTTGTGCCACTCCATGGCCTTTACATAGTCATCTGCAGTTGTAGTATTAGTACGACTTCCTTATACACGTCACAAGAGATAGCATGCTCATATTGAATATAATCACAAAACAATCTAAAAAAAATTCTCAAAGTTCACAACATATTATAACACCCAAAATTCTAAGACTTTAAAATTTTGTTTAAAGAGTTAATCATGGATATAGTACACCCATTTTTCACTAGCAAATTTTTTATTTAGATCATCACAGAAAGGGAAATATAAGACAATATTATGAGATATGAGGTGTTACCCTTATATCTAATGTACTACAGGCACCTAAGTGATTACCATACATTAAATAGAAGGCTAAGTATCCAGACAACTAAACACAAAGAAAAACTAGAGGCATAAAAAGATATAGTAGATGTATGAAACTCAGGGAGTGCAACCCAAGGCTATATTAGCCTAAAAATCCATACACAAGGTACATCAAAAGATAAAATTAGCTATAGGAAATTCATTACACGTAAAGGTTAATTTTTTACTCAACAACCATAATAAAAATCCCTATAAATCCTATGCTCATTATTTATCCTTAGGAAACATTCATGAGACCTCTTCCCCGTGGGATTGAATAAGGGGTTGCAATAATAACAACATTAGTATGTGTAAATATGTTGTAAACCAATCAATATCATGCAGGTCATAGTACAAGCAAGACCCCTATACCATGCTCGTGGTACAACATACCAAAATGTACATGCAATACTCCTACAATGTCATTCATATATTATCATATTTGGTCATATAATACATAATTGGATCTATCGAATCTTGCTTAATCATAAACATACTAATATACATGGATATATATTATATATATATATAATATATATATATATATATATATATATATATAACCTTCTTATGGAAATATGGATCACTTGGATTATCCACACAATATTTTTTTGGAGTATAGCTTGAAGGGGAATGTATAATTAGATAAACATATATGAAGATTTTTATAATAGGTGGATCATGATTATAGTAAAAATATATCATGCAATAATTCATGGAGATATGTCAAAAATATAGAATGATACCACAATGGAGCATTCAAGGGGATCATATGGTGGTAAATGTCTGCAAACACAATAATAGGTATATTATATCATATATTCATATGAACACATAATTAATAGAAAATTCATGGAAGATAAATGTGGGTTACATAAACAATTCATAACTTAAGAGAGATGTGACCTCTTAAATACTTATAGGGCCAAGAAAGTATCATCTCAACAATATTAACCATGTTATGATCGAGCATAAAATAAGATAAGGCTAATAAATACCTCATTCTATTTCATTCTAGTTATTTTATAATGTTAGGTGAACATATAACACCTTTACAAAATTATTGAGCAATAGGTGGGATTATTCCCTACGGTCTCTTAATTCTATAGAATTCATACTAAATAAATGCAAAAGTAACTAGTGGGCAAAAGTCCTAGCTTATGCCAAAGTAATATGTTTGACATAAGTCATGGCTTATGCAAAAGTAATAATCTTTTGGTAACATGACCTTTTAGTATTGATATACCCTATTACATTATTATTTTCTAGAGTAAGAAAGATACTGGGACCAAATAGCATCCTAATATCAACTACAATCTTACGCAAATGTATGATGTCCAGAGATAGACTAACTTTTTATATCTAATCAATGATCCAATAATCCATACCTATCATGATGATCATTGAACAATAAGTGATTACTATTTTATTAGATTGAGATGACATACCACATCAAGGACCATGAGCAATGTCACAAAACTTTGCCAACTATTTCATTCCAGTGCACCCATGTAAGGTTCTTATATTTTCCAATATTCTTAATAAAAATTCTTATACTTTCCAATCTTCTCAATAAAATATCTTAAAGTGATCATTCACTTTCTTACACTAAAAATGGAGTTATACAATATTGATTTCAAATATAAATATCCAAACCAAGATTCATTGTCCATTTACTTTCCTTCGTACATAGTTCAAGTTTAGGTAGCTTAAGGCTAAGGCCAAGGCCATAATTTCTTACATAACCAAAGTCTTACAATACATTAAAGAATACTCCAAGTTAGTCCATCTGGCCAATGATGGAGGTTAAATTGGAGGTTAACTAGAGTCTAATATGAAATCATGTTATTTATCCATTGATCTCAATAGACAAGTGAAGGTTATCTTAAGGTCATCACATAGGTCCATGTTATCTCCTTTCGCTCATGCAAATTTATTTAAACATAAAATGTTCCACATCTTAGGCCATAATGTAAGTTGTTAGAAGTCCATGAGCCATTATTATGATTCATTACACAAATACTAGCCATAAGATGAATCCATTTTTATCCATCTAATCTTCTACTCATTTCATTGTCAAGAGAAAAGATGAAACATGACACTAAGGTCAGTATGGTAAAACTAGGATAAATTTATCCTTACTAACTTTAATCCATTAGTTAAACTCAATTAATCTAGGTAAAATTATTTCTACTGGCATCGTAGGTCATTATCCAATTATGATACGCAAGAAAAGTAAAACTAGCTCAGATTTGTTGATGGGTTTCCAAAAACTAGTCAATAGGTTTCACTAGCCAGTCAATTAGTCTCATGGGAAGGTCAATTGGTCAGTGCACTTTTAAACTTCCCAAGGTGGTGAAATAGATGATTGGTAAACCCCACAAGTCAACTCTTCTAAGAACTAGTTGATCGATTTGGTTAAACTGGTCAATGCATGTAAACAAAGGTTGAGACTATTGAGGTCACAGACTAACCAATTGATGGTTTGATCTAATGAGTCTACTATTCTTGTAACCAGAAAATAGGTTTGGTTAAACTATTCAATGAGTTTAACTCAAGACCAAGAGAATTGAAGTCACAAGACATCTAGTCCATCAGTTGACCCAACCAGTTGACTCTTATAAGAGCCAGTCGATGGTTTCGGTAAAACCATTCAATCAATCAGGGGAAAAATAGCCCCTACCCAACACATCACACTGAAGCTCTTTCTATAAGCTTTACTCAATCATACTGGACCTAGATCATAGCTCACTCATGCATCATGACAAGTAATAATCATATATTATCATGCAAAACATGAAAATAATGTTGAGAATCTCAACAACCCATTAATATCTTTGTTGCTCCTTATGTTGAATAAAAGAGAGGAAAGCATACATCACATTCTCTTCATTCGAGGCCATTAAGTAACAATATATTCACCATATCACACATACTATTATCACTTAAGAAGGTCAAATTATTAAAAGTAATTATGAATCTAAAACCATATTTATGAGGCTTATACATAAGTCTTCAAAGAAGCATGCTAGAAACTCTTTCATTTATACAAATTATGCCTAATCCACATATTTTGATCATTAGAATTCATAATTTTATTGAAACATATAACATAAAATTCATATACTCATAACATATTCAAAAAAATAGGGAAAGAATTTAGCTAACTCTAAAAGAGAGTGAAAGTCTCTCACAACCCAAATCTCTTTCCAAAACCGGAAAACCTTTTAAGAAAGAATGACTAAAACTAAGTAAAACTTTTGAAATCATATTAAAAATATCAAATAAAATTAGAGACCAAGAAAAGGACATTAGAGCAATCAACCTTCTTAAGGATAAAACAAAGAACATAAGAAATGGAAGCTAATCCCTCACTCCTTTTCCAAATCTAATCCCATCTTACTTAGAATTAGAATATAAAGAAGCTAGTGAAAGGATTAGAACATAAAGAAAGATCTAAACCAAATGAAAAAAGAAGAAAATGTGGGGAGAGAAAGTATGAAGAATAACATGTAAGTTTAGAGGTCAAAGAAAGAGTGGGGAAATTAAAGGCTTCAACTAGAACAACTAAGGATTTATAATAAAAGAGAAGGGTGATGGAGTTTATAAATAAAGTGTAACGACCCCATTTTTCCCTACTGAAATATTTCCTTTAAAATATTATAGAAGCTAAAAACACACCTAGGAAAAATGGGGTGTTACTACTGTACCTGACACTATTTAGATGTTCACCACCTACTCTATATCAGATACCAAATTAAAACAGACTAAAATAATTAAAATAATATAGTGCATGAATAAAAGATTACATAAATAAACTAAAAGATTATTTACATTGAAGGATCTTAACAATATCCTACCAAATTGTGATAAAATACATGTAGATAATAATATTGGCCACATTCAAATAAAATAGGGTATGACACTAAAAGTAAAATAATAGTATTTTATAGATCCTACAAGACCTCTAGATGTCTGCACCCTAATGTCCCACCCAACTGAAGTAGGCCCTCTACTACCTATCCCCATAGACCTATACATGGCCATCTGCCATAGAAATGAGCAGGTGACCAAGCAAAGGGGCTCTTAAGTACACTACATACTGAGTAATCCAAGTTCCTCCCTTAATTGTAAACACTGGTAAAAAAACATTCATCTACATGTGGATATAAAATATAACATGTATCATGATAAAGCTATATATAAGGGTAAGAGTACATTACAACATATTATCATGCATAACTCAAATAATGTCGGATGTATCATGCATGGTTTCACATTATCATCACATAGGTACTAGCACATGTAATAGTAGATAACTTTAGGTAGTACTAGGGTTTATTTCCAATTACTCAATCTTTTAGGTTGTACTATTTCCTTATTCATATATGGCATAGGTTTATCATTTAGTCGATATTCCATTGACTAACTAATGGGTTATTTAATCCATTTGCAAGTTTATAACCTTCTTTTATCCTTTTTTGTCATTTAAACCATTACTTCCATCCTTATCCAATTATTAACCATTCACTTTGTCATTATTCTTATTTTATCTACAAATTACTCATCATCCATATTTTATTATTTTCAAGCGATGGACAATGCACCACCTTATGATCTTATATACTGTGGAAGCCTATTCAAATAAGGGACATAAAGGTCAGACCAAAGCCAATCATCACAATGGATATATGTCTAGGACGAAGCCAACCAATATGTTAAAGATGTACATAGGTCATGGTTGAACCCAATGATATATGAGATTTAGATGTTATTTTGCTAAGTAAAAATGTCATTTAATCCTCATTATTTTTATAACATTTAATATTTTCTCAAGTTTTTCTCTTTTGGATAGATTTTGCAGGAAAAGATAAAAATGAAGAAATACAAAGGAGAAATCGATGAAAAGAGAAAAGGCAACAAAGAACACATCAAGAGATATGGAATCAATGGAAGAAAAGACTAGAAATGAAGAATATATATCAAAGGGAAGATTGTGTTGAAATTTCATGAAGAAATAATGAAGGAACAAGAAACACGCCCCCCCCCCCAATATTTCCTAAACACGGCCCGTGTCTTTCTATCAACACACAAAATTTCAGCATTTAAAATTCAGCATTTGGCTGAGAGTTCAAGGAAAAACACGGGGGTCCCGTATTTTCTAACACAGACCGTGTTTTTCTCAAATTCTGTAACCGTTCACGCAACGTTTCCCCAATATATTTCTAAATTTTGAACATTCAAAAGGGTGGTTCGGGGGGGTTCGAGAATGGGATTCTCTCTTTCTCTATATACTCTCTAGATACCACATGTAATTTGTAATTCCAATTCTCTTTCTCTCCATTGTATTCAATTGAACAATCAACACTCTCCAATTCAATTCGATAAGTTCTTCTCCATTCCTCTTTTAATTGCAAGTTTTGATTTTTGATTGAATGCAAATAAATTATCTTTGTTGCATTATTATTTTTCTCATGTTTGGTATTTCATTGTTAATTTATTTGTAAGCATTGATGTTAATTATAGATTATCGCATTTAATTGTGTGTTATTGCAATTATGTAGATAGTATAAGGTAGGAGGATTTGATGACAGAATTAGGGTTTTGGATTTTGAATTCATGATTCTAAATGAAATTTAATTAAATTGATGGATGGAATTGAATGATCTCGCATCATAGATTAAGAATTTAAACTAATTAGACTGATCACCTATCTAGTTTAGATCTTAATCTACGCTAGGGTAACAGAATTAATACGTAATTTTTAATTAACGTTTTCAGAGTAGCAAAAGATTAATTGTTAATCTTGTCCATTAATTCGTACGATTCCATGATCCGAGCATATGTGATTATGGTCATAGTTGACTACTTTCCATTCGTAATGCTGCCATTAATTGAATCTAGTGTTCTTAACCTAGGTTATTTATTGGTTATATGATAAACTGAGAGGTTATTCAATTTATTAGAATTGAGAGAAAGCAAAGAGATGAATTTTTATGAGTATCTACAGGTCAAAATTAAATTATTTAGAATCATTCTTTTCTCCATGATTATTTGATATCCTAATTCCATAATCAATACCTTCATGTCCTTATTCATTAATTAGTGAGTACAATGTTATATTATTTATCCATAGTTTAGATGCTGATAATAGAATTATATGTTATTTCGAAACCGGGTTTTTAACATCGATTACTGAATTATTGATTATATACCATTCCTTGTGGGTTCGACTCCTTCTTGCTATATACTACGTATTTAGGAATTAGGATTTATTTATTAAATTTGCTGTGCATATGACAGTGCATCACCCAACTACCAAGGTAACCAAACCTTTTAGTATCTGTAAGCCCTAGTACATCATCAGTGTCTAGAGTAAGTAAGGCATCAGGACCTTTTAGAATCTAGCCCAAAGGTACTAAAAATTCCATACGGTAGACTAACTAACTCTCGATAGATAATCGAGGATCGAGTAACCAAGACTGATACTCAACTTGATTGTATTTTATTTTATGTGATTAGTATATTATTCATAAGGATAAGGTATCACTCAAGGACTAAGCAATAGTAATACAGGCAATTTCAATGTTTATTCCATAACAATTATTTCTTTTCATTCTCCCCACAATGTGGATTTTCTATTTATCCTTGGCCAATGTTATTTATATCCATCATATTATTTTATTTAATCCCACGATAAGTTTCATTACACTTTTCTCAATATCATCACTTATCATAAGTGAAATTCCTATTTAGCCTTTACATTATTCAAAGAGTATATCATAAATTATGATCTATTTAATCCGTTCATTAGGCATATAATCCAAGATAAAATATGTGCTTTATCCCATTAATAATCATAGTATCATCCCAAATATGGCCTCAAAGCATAACCAAACTGAAAGGAAACAAACCATGAAAACCAGTAGAACTAGATGATCTGTCTATCTTAACTCAGTGATTAGTAACACTAGCAAGTTGATTGGTTTAAAATGAGAAGTCAATAGGTTTGACTTAACCAGACCATGATTTTCCTCAAACTAGTCAATTGACTATTTATAGATCAGTCGATAGTCTTTGCTCAACCATTTGATGGGTTTAAAGGGAGAGAAAGAACACGATCTCTACGGGCTTACCAATGATTGGTTAGGTCAACCAGTTGATTGTTCTAGGAACTAGTCAATTGGTTTAATCTAACCAGTTAATCAATCTATCCTACCAAAACACAAAACCATTAAATTTTATGTAGATTCTTACATAAAAGTCATCCTTAACAACATTTAAACATATATCAACATAGTCTAGCACATTTCCAACCAAATTAACTTACATTTCACACATGCAGTCATCATATCCTATTTTTACCACTTTTATGTTTTTACTCAAATTATTCCATGTAACTATCCAAATAACTCATGTAAGCTATATACATCCATGCCAACATGTAGAATTAACTTAAAGGAACTCATAACATGCCAGAATAAGCATTAAAAACTTAAAAAGGAAGAATCTCTTACTTAACGTAGGGAAATCCTCTTTAAAACATTCCATCTATGGAATTCTCAACTTTTAAAACCTTAAAAGCCACACTCTTAAACTCAAAAATTTACACCAAAACCTTATTAAAATTTCAAATTGAAAATAGAAGGAAAAAGCATACCAACTTGCAGTAAAATAGGGAAATGCTCAGTTGAAACTCTTAACCTTTTTCACATAACAATTGACTCTAAGGCTCAAAGTGTTAAAAGAGGGAAAATTAATACCATGCTTAGAGATTTTGTTGGCTGAAATAAAATGTGCATAGTAAGGGTGATTAAGGCTATTTATATCCTAAAAATTATAAGGACACATAGAGGGTTTAGGAATCAAATAATAACCCTATAAATTATTGTCCATAGTAGGGAAATTAGGCCTAATTTAGTATACACAAGATGAGTAATGGAAGGTCAACGTGGATGGAATCTTCCAGCTACTCAAAGCCATAACTAGGATTGAAGCATAGATCTCAAAAATGTGCAAAGGAGAGAGGTGAAAAAAAAAGGCTAAGGTTATCTGTCCACTTCAATTGTCTAAATAAACCTCTATATTGATATGTGAGGTAATATTTTGTTGTAAATGCATAATGAAAATGGTTAAGAATCTCTTAAGGAGAATTTGGCATAGGTTAGTAAGACTACATTTTAGAGTAAGAGATTTTTTAGAAAATTGAGTTTGAAAAACATGCCCAACTCGACCAACTAGTGAATGGGTTTTAGCTTACTGGCAATTATTCTATAAATTAGTCAATCAATTTCCCCAACTAGTCGATTGGTTTAGTTGAGAAAACCCATTTTGCTCAACCAAAAAACCAATCAATTGATTTATGGAACCAATCACTTAATTTGCTTGCAAAATTTAATAAACTCCATTTTTCAACATGATTTCAAATAAAATTTTGCCTCAAACCAAATCATAACTTTAAATCAAGATCAAAGGTTCAAATTTTAACAACATTACTCGTTAAAGAGGTTGCATCCCCTAAGGCTATAACAATCCAATCACATCATTACATATATGGTAAAACACACATCATATTCATATTAATTGAAAAGGGGTAATACCTCCTTTAAGAAAAAAAGGTTTACACTTAAGGTAACAAGATAGGAGATTAACTTTGGATACTTCACTTGAATTTCCTCTTTGTCCTCTCAACTAGCCTCCTATATACCATGCCGTGGCTAAATAAATTTCACCAAAGGAATGGTCTTGGTGTGAGTATTTTACATTTTTGTGTCCAAAATGCTTACTATTTGCTCCTCACAAGTTTAAGACTCATAAAGCTCTAGTGACTTTGGCTAGATGACGTGCAAAGGATCCACATCATACTCCCTCAACTGTGATATGTGAAAGATTTTTTTGTACACATGACAAATCCATTAGTAAAGCTAAGTGATAAGGAAATTTACCGACACGGTATAGAATCTTATACGATCTAATTTACCTTACACTAAGCTTACCCTTCCTACTGAACCTTATGAATTATTTGGTACATATACCCTCAAAAGGAATCTGTCACTGACCTTATAGCCATTAGTTTATCTTCTTAGATCTCCATTTCTCTTCTATTGGTCCTAGGAAGCTCTCATTTGGTCCTAAATCGAAATGATATTTCTATTCATCTCCTCAATCATCTTAGATCCTAACACAAGCATTTTGCTAATGTCATGTTAGCACGATCGATTATGACACTTCGCTTAAAAAGGTTCCATCTTGATACTAGCATGGTAACTGTTGTTGTAGGAGAAATCGATCAAGTCTAGATGATCTTTCCAAGTTCCCTTAAAATCTAATGGACACTCTAGAAGTATGTCTTCCAAAGTCCGAATGGCCCACTTTGTTGACCATCCATAACTAGGTGAAAAGTTGTGTTCATCTTCATTTGAGTAGCAAAGGTAGCTTCCAGTTTTTACCAAATGTGTGAAAAGAACCTTGAGTCCCAATCTGACACAATGTCGTTAGGATCTCTATATAGTCTCACCACATGCTTTCTATAGGTTTTAGCTAGTTATTCCATGTTCCATGTCACCTTCATCGGTATGAGCATGGCCGACTTAATCAAACAATCCACAACAATCCAAATTGAATAAAAAACACTATCTTAGAAGACCAACCACGAAGTCTATTGATTTTCTATCCCACTTCCACTTAGGAACTTCAAGTTTTTGCACTAACCCTACTAGTCTTTTATGCTCAATCTTGACCTTTTAACTAGTTAAACCTCAAGCGCAATGAATTCTGCCACTTCTTGTTCATATGGGGCCACCAATATATCTTCCTTAGAACCTTAAAAAACTTATTCCCTCTAAGGTGTACAAAGTAAGGAGTATAATGTCCTTCCTTAAGGATCCTTCTATTAAGCTCCACACACCCTTGTATTACGCATCATCTATCATGGTACCTAATACTACCATCCACATGGATGTAAAATCCTTTATCTCTGCTATCTATAATACTAGTCTAAATTCTCTCTTGCTTAACATCACCAACTTGATTAGCTTGAATCTCCTAAAAAATTAAAGGTGTAATGGTGGGTGCACTCACTCTCACTATTAGGCTTCTAACAATGAACAATTCAATAGCCTTCTTCCTCATCTCTTAGCACATGTGATTGTATAAAATGATCATGCCCAAGGAATATGATGTCTTTCAGCTAAGTGCATCTAGCACCAAATTGGCCTTGCCCTCATGGTAGGTTCATTCCAAGTCGTAATCCATGACCAACTCTAACCATCAACATTCTCCTAGGTTCAACTCTTGTTGAGTGAAAATGTACTCAAGGCTCTTATAATCAGTGTAGAACTTGCACTAAACTCCATAGAGATACTACATCTAGATCTTAGGGTCGAACGCTACCAGAACAAGCTCTATGTTATGCGTCAGGTAGTTCTATTCTTGAGGTTTTAGTTGTCGAGAGGCATAAGCCACTATCCCTTCCATATTCCATCAATACACAACTTAGACCATGTGTAGAAGCAACATTATACACCTCAAAACCATTAGACCAACTTGGTAGTGTGAGAACATGGGCAAAAGTCAAATGCCTCTTCAACTCAATCACCAAAGGTCCTTGCAAAGGGGTTAGCTTTACACTTGGGTCTAAGTAGAACCATGCATTCTTCTATGCAATTGATCGGCGGTGAATATTTCCCTAGCATATTGATCTCAACAATCACATCAAAATCAAGTAACTCCCGTTCTTTGAGGTCCAATGGAAATTCTAGTCCTCCCATTAACAAAATAACCCCTTGGTACAATGTAGAGCATGTAATCCTATCCCTCAAAGACAACACAACCAAAGTAGAAATACAATGGAGAAAGAAAAGGCATCTCTAGCTACAAATGTAGATACAAAAACAGAGTGCGATGCACTAGGATCAAACAATACACAAGTAGAATAAGTAGTGATAGTAATCATATCGGTTACCAAACGAACCTAGAATTTTGTGTTTGCTAGGCTCATTAAGTTTAGGTGTCCTACTGGCAGAACTCCTACGACACTACTTGATCCTTTCCTTTACTTGTAAGGGCAAGGCCCTAGGCCTCTAGGGTTACTAGCTTAGTTAGTGACACTGGCTAATGGCGGAGGAATTCTAAATCTATAGCTATGACTACTAAATAGATCCTATGCTCTGAGCTTTAGACTGTATCCTCTTGATGCTACCATTACCAACTTAGCACTTATATACCCTATTCCCCACCATGCCACACCTATGGCATGTCACCTCGTTACCTCTATAGTTGACTCCTAGGTAATCTAAACCAGATCTCTTGTAATGATACTACCTCTCCAAGGCACAACCCCTAGAAAACCCTTCAACTCGGGGAATTGACCCCATGCTCTGACTATATCTAGGTAGCAAGCTACGTCTTGAAAATACCTTCTTCCTTTTAATAGGATGCTAACGAACTTCAAATTTCCTCTTTCTCCCTAGTTTAGCACCCTAGGTCTTGATGACTTAGGAAGTCTCCAAGGCCTGCTTATACATCTCTACCATGTTTAGTGGAGTAACTCCCATCAATAACTCTTGGTATCCCCTTAGTCCAATCTTTAAGCAGGGAACTTGCATCACCTCATTAGGCACCACTTTCGAGGTGAACTAGACCTATCCCATGTATAAAGTATAATACTACTAGATGGATATGCCCCCTACCAAAGTGCCATAAGTTCATCGTACTTCTTCATGCGGATGTGAGTTAGATAGAAACTTGCTTGCAGCGCCTCTATGAACACTCTTCATGTTCACCCCTATATTGGATGCTCCTCCACCATGTGTCTATCATTTCCCTTAGATAGTAGATTGCCACATCCACCCTCTTCTCTCTAGGTCAACCACGAGCAGTGAAAGTCTTCTCCATATATTGATCCTATCTTTCCATGTTGTTAGGGGGTCCTCTTGAACCTCAAATATTTGTGGATGATGATGTCCAACCCTCTTAAGCCAATCTTCCAAAGCTAGTGCAGGTACAAACACTAGTGCATATCGAGGTTCTTGAATGTGGCCCTCCTTGTAGGCTCCAAAAGTCTACATAAATGCCTCAATGCATTCATAGTGGAGGTTAGCGGCCATCACATCCTAAATACTAGAAGAATTTAGGGATAAAATTTGGTTTACTAAGTACTAATAATCATATATCAATTATGAGAAATCTATCTATGTCACTATCCTAACCCACTCTCACTCATGGACATTCTAGGTTTGAAAATAATTAATCTTGGTAAGAAAATCAAGGGAAAAGGATTTCCAACAAATAAGGATACCTTTTTTCTTGTATCACCTTCAAAATTATTTTCGAAGGTAATGCCTTTTTAGTAAAATGCTACGAAAAAACCTTGTGGTATCAACTTAATAATTCTTAGAAGTTGAAAATCGTTAAGAAATGCTCTAATACCAACTTATGTTATCAACTTAGAAATTTCTAAAAGTATAAAATTTTGAAGGAAAAGCTATGATACCAAAAAATAAAACCCTCTCTTTTCACTAGTGAAATTTTTTATTTAAGACATTGTGGAAGCAAAAAACACACTTAGAAAAAACGGAGTGTTACTGCCATACTCGACATAGGTTAAACAACCTTCACTTACCTTATGTCAGATATAAGGTTAAAACCATCAAATTATTTAAAATAAGAAAATGCATAAATAAAAGATTACATTAATGAATTAAATGATTGTTTACATCAAAATATCCTAATATTCTCGGACCAATTTGTGGCCAAATACATGTAGATAAAAACACGTGCTACATTACAATGAAGTAGGGTATGAAACCCAAAGTAAAACCACTATTTTTTTTACAGACCCTATAAGATCTCTAGATGTCCACACACTCAAACCTTGACCCAAATAAGGTAGGCCCTCTATTAACCATCCCTAAAGACCTAGACATGGCCGTCTACTTGTGGGAATGAGTAGGTGACCAAGCCTAAAGGCACCTCAATATGGTATGTACTGAGTACGCCAAGTTTCTCCCTCAATTGTAAACATGAGTAAACAACTTCTACCATGCAAGGATATAAAATACAACATGTGTCTTGATATAGCCATATATAATGTTGGGCATCGACACCAATTGGAAAAAATAAGATCTAATTGAAATCAATTAGAATACATCGGAATTGAGAAGGGAAGAGCACTCACGAATATAGAGTAAGGAAAGAAATAATCTTTTTTATGTGATATAATTGTTATTACAAAGAGAATCAAAGAAATCATCACCTAGATCACTCAATTCACTAAGAAAACACAAGAGAACTCATGAGGCGTGGAAATGATGGTGCTATGCTGATTAGGATTATAATCGCATGATATTTATACTAAACATGGGCCCCCATGTTTTTTTCAGCTTTGATAGTCTTCTATATCTCGACCACAACATCTTTGTTTGACCTACAATTAATCATATTCATGATGCATAGCAAAGCTAACAGAAACATCTACAACTTTCATGTTCAACACTTTTCAAAAATATAGTTACATCAAGGTAAAATATTCATATACTTCTAGAACAACTCACAGTTATACTACAAATTCCTCCAAAATTCTTCACACACCAATCCAAGCTATTTTACACACAAAATACAAGTCACAAACTCATAATTCTCTACATTGAATACTTATTTAAATTACCTAGTACTAGGAACACAAAAGACCATTTGGAAAAAAACCCTGGGCTCCAAAAGCCTCAATGGTACACAAACACCCACCAAGTTCAAGCAATGTTGGAACTTGCTCATCGTCAATGGCTTCCTTAGCATATTTGATGGATTCTTAGTAGTAGCTACCTTCTCCAACACAAACTTGCCTATAGCAATAGTAGCTCAGATGCAGTGGTATCTAATATCAATGTGGTTTATAAGACAATGGAAAGAATTATGATTCTTTGCCAAAAAGATAACACTCTAACTATTACTACAAACAATGGGAGCACCATGACCAAATCCAAGCTCATGAACAAAACCACCAAGCTACAAAGCTTCCTAAAAAGCCTCAATTGTAGCCATATACTCAACCATAGTATTGGACAATATAGCAGCATCTTGTAAAGATAACCTCCATCTAATTGCCGAACCACCAAGACAAAACACATAACCTCTAGGGGACCTCCTATTATCAAGATCTCCACCATAATCAGAGTCAGGGAACCTAGTTAATGCATCAATCGACCTCCCATACTCCCAAAAGGCTGATGTAGTATCATTCAAGTACCTCATAATCCACTTAACGCTTGCCAGTGTGCCTTCTTGGGATTCACCATATATCAATTCACAACACTAACAGCTTGAGCAATATCCAGCATGGTACAAACCATAGCATACATCATACAACCTATAGCATTAGAGTACGGAATTGTGGCCATAAACTCCTCCTTAACTTTCGATTTAATGCAATCCAAAGTAAATAATCTAAAGTGAGTCACCAAAGGTGTACTAACTGGCTTGACATCAGTCATATGAATCATTTCCGACACCTTATTCACATAGTACTCTTTTGACAAGTAAAGTTACTTTTGTCTACGGTCTCGAATGATCTCCTTACTAAGAATCTTCTTTGCAGCTCCAAAATATTTCATCTCAAACTCAGTCTTCAGCATTGTTTTTACGTTGTTAAATTCAGATAAATCTTTTGCTACAATAAGAATATCATCGACATAAAACAACAAATACACCAGAGAGCCATTGCCAACTTGCTTAAAATATACACATCCATTTTAATCACTCTTGGAGAACCCATGCTCAATCATAAATTGGTTAAATCTCTTATACCATTGTTTAGGTGACTACTTTAGACCATATAATGAGTTATTCAATAAGCACGTATGATCCTCCTTGCCATCAATGAAAAAACCATCTGGTTATGTCGTAGAAATCTCCTCCTTGTGCTCACCATACACAAAAGCTGTTTTAACATCCAATTTCTCTAACTCCATCTCTTGCATAACCACAAGCATAAGTAAAGTATGAATAGATGTATGCCTAACTATAGGGGAGATTATCATGTTATTGTCTACACTTGGTATCTGGTTGAACCTTAGTGCAACTAAATGTGCCTTTTACTTTGGTCCCTCAACACCTAGGGTTCCCTCTTTGAACTTGTATACCCACTTGCAATCAACTATTTTCTTCTTCCTAGGTGCCTTCATAAGTTTCCATGTCTAATTCTTCCATAGAGATTGCTTTTCCTCCTTGGTAGAAACACACCACTGAGTAGAATCAATACTAACAATGGCATCTTCATATGACACTAGCTCTTGTACATCAACCATAGTCTCAGCTTTATCCAAAGCATAACCTACTAACTCCTCAAAGGAATATCTCATAAGAGGCTTTACAACCCTCTATGGTCTACTTGGAGGAAAGTTGCTTTACTCCACTTATTGCCTAGGTCCACCCACCTCAAGAATAGTGGGTCTCATACTAGAAAAGTCTAACTTATCATACTCCACCTCTTTAGACAAACTATCAAAAGAAGGCTAATTATTTTAGAGGAATATAGACTCATTGAAGGTAACATCCTTTCTAGTTAAAAACTTAGATGCAACTAGGTCCCATAACTTGCACTCCTTCACATCAGATGTATAACCAAGAAAAATACACTTCTTGGCTCTAGGCTCGAGCTTCACATCATTCACATAAGCATAGGTGGTACATCTAAAAATATGCAAATTAGAATAATCAATTGGTTTGCGAAACCATACTTCCTCAGGTGTCTTAAAATCAATGAAACAATTTAGCCCTTGTTTGGTTTTACTTATTTTTAATAACTACTTTTAGATTAAAATTACTTTTAGAAATCTACTTTTAAAAAAGTACTTTGATAAGTAAAATATATGTTTGTTTTTACTTTTATTGTATAAGTTATTAATACTAAAAAACTACTTATGGTACCTTATTAGTGTTTGGTTTTTATTTTTCTATAAATTTACTTTTCATTTTCCATCTTTAATTTTTATCTTCCTATATATATATTCGTAATAATTATTATATAAATTATATAATATTAAATATTAAAAAACATATGAAACATTAAAAAGTATAAAAAAATATAAAGATATTATAAAGTACTAAAAATTATAAAATAAAAATTATAAACTTATTAAAAAAAATTATGAACAACCATTTATCTAGAAATATCAATGGAGTTTGTGAACTCATCATCATCCCAGAATCCCACATCACAGCGGTGCAAGTTGGTAATGGTAGTAGTAGTGTTGCTGCTGCTGTCGTTGTGGATGCTGTTGTTGTTATCACAGCCACAAGTTGGTAAGGCTAGTCGAATCATTCCTATGGCAGTGAGAGAGAACCTCCCAAACGAGCGGTGCTCGACGATGAAGAAGTTGAACTAGTGGATGTCATTGCCGTCGGAGCAGGAAGAGTAGCGAAGTTATAATCAAGCTCGTGTAGCTGAAGCAGCGGTACTTCATCTACACAGAAGCTGTCCACGACCTCCAGTCGATGGTCCGTTGCTGCTTTGGCCATCTCATACTAGTAAGTTTTCATTAACTTCCATGTTAGTTAGTAAAAAGTCTAAATTTTTCCTAAGTAATTCCTTTATTATTTTCTACTTGTTTTTCCTTTATTACTTCCACTTAGTTTTTAATAAAATAATTTATTTACTTAATTCCCCTAATAAATCCCTATTTTGCCAAATTCCTAAATTAGGGTTTGGGGGTATTTCATGTTAAATCTGTCTTTTGGAGTGGAGATCTCAAGGAAGAATTTTATATGGAACAACCTAAAGGATTTGTTCTTCCTATTAATGAAAAGAAATTTTATAAACTAGTGAAATCATTATATGGTTTAAAACAAGCTCCAAAATAATAGCATGATAAGTTTGATGCAACAATATTATCAAATGGTTTCAAACATAATAGCATAAAAAATGCATTTATTCTAAATTCACCAAAGACTTTAGAGTTACAATTTGTCTTTATGTTGGTGACATGCTGATATTTCGTACCAACAACCTTAGTATTAATGAAACCAAGAAATATCTAACTTCGAAGTCTAAGATGAAGGCTTTTAATGAAGTTGATACTATTTTGGGGATTAAAGTTGATACTATTTTGCTTTAAATAAACTCAATACATAGATAAGCTACATCAGAATTATTCTTATTAAAGTGAAAGAAAAAAAATACTCCATATGATTCTTATATAAAGATTTCAACCAGTGATAGTCAAGTAGTTGCGTAGTTAGAATATGCTAGTGCGATTGGATGTGTAGTGTTTATCATGCATTATAGAAGACTAGATATTGCATTTTATGTATGCCAATATTCTAATGCATAATGCTAAACAAATAGCATTAAGCTAAGTAATTAGTGTTGAAGTTAGGATTGAGCTTTAATAAAATCAAAAGAAGAAAGAGGGATGATAATGATTCTGGACAAAACACACTTGAAATTGTGAACTACAAATTCAAGTACTTGCATCAACCAACTAACATTACCACTCTTAGTATAAATTTTGTAAGATTTTGTAAGAAACTCAACTCTTCCCTTCACTAGGAGTAATCGAATGCGAGAGTAATTTTTTTAACCAAAGAGGTCTACCCATGCCTTGCAGAACTTTGACTCTTTTAACTAGGAAAAAGAGTGGCCATCGACCTATATGACAAGTACTAACCTTGCAGGTTAGTTAGTTACACCACTCTCCTAAGTTGAGGCTAAGGAATTAGCTAATCTGTTAAACACCAATCAGTTACCTAATTGAGTGTCGAACATAATACTCAGCCCCATCATCCTTTGATTGACATTACACTCTATTACAAGGTTTAGGACACATAGAGTGCAAAATAGGAAAGTTAAACATCTAAATTTAACTAAGCTAGGCTAAATAAAGTAAAAACTCCTAGCTAATCCAACTGGTATACAAGCTAATTGATGTTGTTGATGTAGCCAGTTGCTTCTCCTGATTTTAGGCCAAGTTAAGGGGCTCCTGATCACATCATAATGACCTACCTAAAGTCCATAAATCCTGCACAAATATTGGGATTCTAGCTAGTGGGAACAACCGAGATTGGTAATGTGTGGAGGTGATGAAAAGGTGGTGGAGATGTGTGAAAATGTGGAGCCATACTTTGGAGTGTTTAGCCGAGCCATGTAACAAATGGAAGTGAGTTATGCATACGTAAAACAGTGTGGGTCGGTTTAGCTTGCATGTCTATAGATAGTCTAATTAATTATTAGTATGAGAAGAGTTTTGAACTCCTCTACTTTAGAAAAATTAATAAGTAGATTATCTTGGGTTCGAACATATTGGGATGTTTCTACATCACTTTTAAGGTACACAAGTAATCCTAATAACAAACATCGGAAAGAAATAAGTAGGATATTGGAATATCTTACAAGAACATCCAGGTTAGCATTAACTTATTCCACTTTTCCTAATGTAATAGAAGATTATTTTGACGCCAGTTGGAGTATATTATGATAATGACACAACTATGTCTAGAGCATACAGTCATATTTATAATGGAAAATCTAGGCATCTAAGCATGATACATGAGTATGTTAGATAATTGATCTCACATGGTATTATAACTATTATCTCTATTAGAACAAACAATAATCCAGCACATCCCTTTATAAAGATTACTAAGAGATATGGTAAGAAAGACATCAAATGGAATGCGGCTGAAATTTTAAGAAAGCACTAGTCATGGGAATCCAACCTTACTTAGTGAATCTAACTAAAGGATTAGTGGATAATAACAAGTTAATGATAAGTACTTCATGAAATACTAAATTAATGTTCACAAAATAGCGATGATTATATCTAGGATGAGTTTACAATTCTTAATGGAAAAATTACTTTACGTTTGTGTATGTACACATAAATGAACTGTACCTATTTGGATATAAAAATAATGACGCTTCAATGAGAAGTTTGTAGAATTTAACTATTATAACTATCAAAGAACTTGGTTAGCACATGACCATAAAATGCTACAACAATTTGAGACCTCTCAAGTGATTGAATGATATAATGTGCATCACATTTTCAATTTTAATACAAGAAATTTTAGTTTAATCCTTAGATACCATTAACTTCATTAAAATTCTAAAATATTAATGCTATGAAATTTTTTAAATAAGAACATACCTTTTCTCTAGCGGAATAACATCAGGTGAATAGGCATAAATTATATGATAATTTAGTGGAGGATGGTTATATTAGATTATAATATAATATAATTATATGATTTGGTTCGATTAATCAATTAATAATATTTTTTTAATAATTAAGTTAATTGTTAATGATTCAGTTAACACTACATCGTAGTTACTGCAGTGCATGAGGCAAGATGAGCCACGTGACTCGTGTTAAAAGCCAGTAAATACTTTGCAAATAAGAAACGGTTAATTCCGTTTGTTGTTGGCGCTCGGCAAAATGAAGCAATGCGACGTTCGGCGAAATGAAGCAAACAATTGTTGTGTGTTACTTTGAATATCTCATGCCCATGGGCGTGATGCTTTGGCATCCGGCAATAACAATTTAAATTACAACGATTATTGAAGAGTCGTGAGTTTTACAATAAAACTTTCAAATGCCTATAAATGGTCTGCCGGTAGAAAAAAAAAATCAATCTATTTTATTTTAAAATTTATAAATATAATTATTTGAAAGAATTTTAAAAATATTTAAATATATTCTAAAAGTAAATTATTACGATAATATTACTTTTACAATAATATTTTATTTGATTCAAAATAATATAAATTTATTCTGTTTTCTTAATTATTACTTCTCCGACCAATTACTAGGATCACAGCTTGTGTGATGGGGTTGATACCATTGATGCACGAGGTTGACACATAGTCGTCGTTTTGTGTCTCGGGGATGAAAGCGAGGCCAGAGACACCAAAATCTGATGGAATTGTCCCGGGATTGATCTTGCAGTCTAGCATTATGCCTGATTTTCCTTGCTCCTCCGTTGTCCTTGACCTTTGTAGTAGATCTTTGACTTTCACATATCTGTCGGTGATGTGAAACGCCATCTTCTCCAACTGCCTTAATTCCTCTAACGCTTCTTGTCGGTTGAATATTTCCTCTACTACGTGTTGCTTCTTTCCTCCGCTGCCTTTCTTCCTTTCTTTGCTGCCTATGTGCTTCTTCCATTGCTATTGTTTTTTCATTTGACTAACCAGTTTAGGGTGAGTAAGGAGTGAGAATTTGGGCCGAGAGTGATTGTTTAGTTATATATATATATAATATATATGGGGTTCGGTTTCGGTACAACCCCTATATATTTTACAAATATAGGAACACTTCCCTCACAGTTAGATCTAAAAATTAAAGAGTCAAGATTTAATCTAAAATAATAAATAAATAGAAGAGTATGGTGACGTTTTTATAATAAATAATGAAAAAAGATAATGTCATAAATTATTGGTTCTATACTCCGTTCAAATAAGTATCTAAAATTATAGGAAATAAGTTGGACCACTAGTTGATATTTTCTTCTTTAGTGTATTTCAGATGCGATCAATTCTTGATAAATAAAGATAGATTTTTTATTTATTTTTCCCCCAAGTAATTCTCCTACTTAAATTAGCTTATTGACATTAATTTTCCTTCTAAACAAATTTCTCGCTTTAATAGGCTTAATTAAGGTATAATCTAGATTAATATGTGGTTAAATCCTAATGCTAAACCTTAAATAAATTTAACAAATATATAAAAATAAATAGAATAAACTTAAAACAAATATAAATAAGCTAAAACGAATAAAATAAACTATGAATTCTTAACTAATCTAAAAATATAAAATAAATGGAATAAATTCTAAACCTTGAACAAACCTAAAAATTTTAAAATAAACCTTAATCAAATTTTAAAACCCCTAAAATAAATGGAATGAACCCTACAAAAATAATAAACAACTAAAATAAATAAAATAACCCTAAACATATTTTAAAAAATCTAAAAAAAACTAAAATAAGTGGAATAAACCCTATATATAGAGTAAAAAACAAACTAAAAAATCTAAAATAAATAGAATAAACTCTAAACCTTAACCCAAGAATAAAAAAAATCTATAAAATAATCCTAAAATAATTGAACCCTATTCAAAATAAAAATAACCCTAAAAATGAAATAACACTAGCTACTACGGAAACAGGAAATAATAACGGGACATTAATAATAGTGGTTCGAAAACCGTCGTCAAATCCGTGAAAATTAATGCGCGGGAAATTTTAATAACGGTTTTACGTAATAACCATTATTACAAGTGCAAGGTAAAATTTTGCGCGGGAATTTTAATAACGGTTGACGTAAAACCGTTATTAAAACATGATTTAATAACGGTTCAAACAAGAAGCGTTGTCAAAATTGGCAAGGTTTTAATAACGGTTCCTCTAAAAACCGTTATTAAATCATGTTTTGATAACGGTTCTTTCTTACAGGAACCGTTATTAAAATCTCCTTTTATTTCGTTCTCTTATGTTTCGTGCCAAAAATTTCAGACTCTGTCACTTCCCTCTCGTACTCTCTTTCTCTTGCAAACCCTTGCACCACCGCTCTGGCTCCTCTGAATTAAGGGAAACCGTCGCACTGCCATCTCTCCACCACCCCTCTCCATTCTTGCGAACGTAGCCAGCATTTGTACCTTCGTCGTTGCCGTTCTCAACTTGTACGCCGTCGCTCCCTTTACGTATGTGTTGTTCTTCCTTCATTGCTTAATTTGTCTCTACTGATATGTATATATATATATATATATGTTGCACCGAAGAGGTTGTGTTTGATGTGTTGTTCAAAAATCTGTCGTTTGATCTGTTGGTGAAAAATTTTGCTGTAGCCTTTTTTTATTGTGGCCGGCCGAGACCTTAATATATATGTATATATATATATATATATATATATATATATATATATATATATATATATATATATATATATGTGTGTGTTTATAATCTATTTTTATAAAAATATGTATTATTATTTTAAGAGAATCCACAAGCCTAAAATATATATTATTATCATAAGATATGTACGTTCTAAGTATAAAATTAAGGTGTATATATTTTTTTAGCACTCACATTATTATATATGCAGATGATCATGTGTATTTATATGCTTTTTTTTAATATATATTTTGTAAGACGTGTATGTTTGCTTTTCCGTAAAATGTGTGTTTATATGTGTTCTATTATATGTATATATATTTATAATATATTTATATATGAGATGTGTATATATAATCTTAAATAATTGTGGTTAGGGTTAGGGTTGGGGTTAGGGGGAGGGTTAGTGTTAGGGTTAGGGTTAGGGTTAGGGTTAGCTATAGGTTTAGGATCATTATCTTATGAGGTTTAGTGTTATTTTTTATTATAATTTATTAGGGTTAATTATTGTTAGGGTTAGGGGGAGGGGAGGGGGAGGGTTAGGATTTATCGTTTATTATACTAAATATAAACTAGGGCTATAAGGAAAAATCCTAAGGATAAGGGTATTGTGCATGGGGAAAAGTTGAGGAGGTTGGTTGGGCATCGGTGTTGTGATTGATAAAAATTAAACAGAGATGAATAATTTTGTATAATAATAATAATAATAATAATCATATAGGATTTATTAGATTGTACTATATATATATATATATATATATATATATATTATCTTATTAATATCTACTTGATTTTACTATGCGTAGCTTGAATGATTTGATGATAGTTTGATGTTTAGCCAGTTTGTTAAATATATAACTAAAGATTGTGTCCTTATTTTAAATAGTTTGATGTTGTTAGGTTTACATAGTTGGTTATGATCTGGTAGAATATATTTATGATTTGTCTAGCTAGTTGAAGATTAGTTTACATATTCTGTAATTTAGATCCTTTTAATTTCGAGAACAACCTTGATGATAAGATTTACTGGTTCTCATTTGTAGGTAGTGATCAGATGACATACCCTCCACTGTATTTTCATATGGCGCCACATAGAGATGTACGGACTCATGTGATATGGTTATATGACGAGCTATGTCATTTGTACGTGAGTGGCTCATCCTATCACCCCTTCCATTTCAGATCTTATCACCTTCTTTTGACCCTGCCTCAGATAGAGCCATGGGCATCGGCTACGTCTACTTTTTTGTAGTGGTTTGTCTACCACACTAATGCACCACACCCGAGATTTATTGAGGGTGAGCTGTTTGCTAGAGAGTATGATAGGATATTGAGAGAACTAATGGTCATCGATGACGAGTGGAGGTATCGTCATAGCTTGCCTCAGAGTATCCACCTCGGTTACCCTAGAGCATCCGTGAGTAGACTCTTATTTGATGATGTCAGGAATCAAATGATATATCGTCATGAGTGGACTTTTAGAGTTATAGTTTTTAGTCGGGCTCGACGAGGCTATCGGGGGATTCAGTTTTAGATATGAGTTTTCGTTTTTTAGGTATTTGAGTTGTAGCAAAATTTTGATGTATATAGTGCTACTATTGCTTAAATCCTGTAATATGCATATCTTTTGTAAATTGAACTATTAATTGTATAATATTTTGCTACATTTGTATGTATGCATATATATATATATATATAATGAACTCTTTGTAAGTATGAGGAGTTTAATTGATCAGCATTAATATAATTTTGGCAACTTGTTAGCATGATTTGTATATTATATATATATATATATATATATAGAGAGAGAGAGAGAGAGAGAGAGAGAGAATAGCATGATACATTTGAGATTAATTCTTTCTAAGCAAGAGTGATTTGAAAATTATTATACTTATAATTCAATTAATTTTTAATAATTACTTTCATAAGGGATATATCTAGATTCAAATAATATGGATCGGAAATGGTTGTCTGCAAATTGTCTGTCTAGAGAATATAACGAAGGAGTGGAGTTTTTCATCAATTTTGCAGTTGAACATGCTCGGGACTCTAGTAGAATAGTCTGTCCTTGTTTGAAGTGTGCTTATATTCAGCGTGTCAACGCTAATGATTTGAGAGATCATTTATTTGTGTATGGAATTGATACAAGTTACACTTGTTGGATATGGCATGGGGAAACAGAGTCTAAATATGAAAATGACGATGTTGGGAGGGATAGTAGTGGATCATCATTTGATAACTATGAGGGACATTCGTTAGAGGAGATGACTCAAAAGGTTGAGGAAAGTGTTCCGGATTGTCCAAAAATGTTTGAGAAGTTATTGAATGACTCGGAGAAACCTTTGTACGGTGATTGTAAGACGTTTACGTGATTATCCGCTACTTTAAGGTTGTACAACTTAAAGGCAAGTAACGGATGGAGTGATAAGAGTTTCATAGAATTATTGTCACTTGTGAAGGATATGCTTCCTGATGATAACGTTCTACTCGATCGTACGTATGAAGCGAAGAAGATTCTATCCTCTATGGGCATGAGTTATGAGAAGATACATGCATGCCCTAATGATTGTATTTTATATCGTAATGACAATGCATCTTTGGATAGTTGTCCTAATCCTGAATGCAAAGCACCACGATACAAGAAGAACATGGTGCCCGCTAAGGTGTTATGGTATTTTCCTATAATACCAAGATTAAGGCGGATATTTAATGATATTGAAGATGCCAAGAACCTAAGATGGCATGCTGATGACAAGATAGATGACGGGCTTCTTAGACATCCATCTGACTCTCCACAATGGATGACGATTGATGGGTTGTTTCCTGAATTTGGTAAAGAAGCAAGAAATGTGCACCTTGCGCTTTCTGCAGATGGAATGAATCCGCACAATCAAGGCAGCTACAGTTTATGGCCAGTGATTTTGGTTATATACAATTTACCTCCGTGGCTCTATATGAAACGCAAGTATATGATGTTGTCTTTACTCATTTCCGGGCCAAACCAACCTAGGAATGATATTGATGTTTATTTGGCACCTTTGATTGATGATTTGAAGTTCTTATGGGACATGGGCGTTGAAGTATTTGATGCATATGGTCAAGAAAATTTCACTTTGAGAGCATTGTTATTCTGTACTATAAATGATTTTCCGGCGTATGGCAACTTGTCAGGTTATAGTGTGAAAGGCCATTATGCATGTCCGATATGTGAGGAGAATACTTCATTTGTTCAGCTAACACATGGCCGAAAGACTGTGTTCCTTGGGCATCGTAGGTTTTTACCGAAGAATCATCATTATCGTAGGCAAAGAAAAGCGTTCAATGGATTCCGAGAAGAAGGGCAGGCACCAATCCGGTTGATGGGTCGACAAGTGTGGCTGAAGATGAAACATTTGAGTGTCAAGTTTGGGAAGAAGAATAAAGATAAGCCTCCATCAGCTGGGTGGAAGAAGATGTCAATATTCTTCAACCCTCCTTATTGGGAATCTTTCTACGTGAGACATGCCCTTGATGTGATGCATATTGAGAAAAATATATGTGACAGTCTTGTTGGCACATTACTTAATCTTCCACGCAAGACTAAAGATGGGATAAATGCTCGAATGGATATGGAAGAAATGGGTATTAGACGGGAACTGACACCGCGAGACAACAGATGAAGAACATATTTACCGCTGGCGTGTCATACTCTTTCCAAAAAAGAGAAAATTTCATTTTGTGAATTCTTGCACGGTGTCAAGGTTCCGGAAGGGTATTCTTCAAATGTCAGAAGGCTCGTGTCGATGAAAGAGTTGAAATTAATTAACATGAAGTCTCATGATTATCATATCTTGATGCAGCACTTGTTGCCGATAGCTATACGTGGAATTTTGCCAAAACGTGTTCGAATTACTATCACGAGGCTTTGTTGGTTTTTTAAAGCCGTCTGCTCTAAAGTTATACATCCTGATAGTTTGGACGCCTTGCAAAAAGGGATTGTGATTATTTTGTGCCAACTTGAAATGTATTTTCCACCGTCATTCTTTGACATTATGGTACATCTAACTGTTCATTTAGTTTATGAGATAAAGATGTTAGGACCTGTTCATGGGCATTGGATGTACCCCTTTGAACGGTTTATGAACTTGATAAAAGGTTATGTGAAGAATCGATATCGGCCAGAAGGATGTATTGTTAAGAGTTACCTGGTGGAAGAGGCAATTGAGTTTTCCACAAAGTACTTGTCAAATGCTGAAGCTCTTGGTATTCCTAACTCTCGACATGCGGGAAAATTTGAAGGACGGGGTATTAGAGGCAGATAGCTTGGGCGTGTAGACCCTAACATGTTCCGTGCAGCACATCTATATGTATTACACAACAGTGATGATGTTCAACCGTACATTGAAGAGCATATGACTTCTTTACGGATTGAAAATCCATCCAAGACTGAGAAATGGATTATCGATAAACATAATCTTTCCTTTATTGATTGGAAAAGAGATTGCATCATTCCACTCATCGGTCATTCCCCAACTATAATTTCCAAAACCCTGCATTGGTTGTCTCAGAAACCTCATTATGAAGTTTTTCAATATACCAGTTATGTGATCAACGGTTGCACTTTTTATACAAAAGAACAAGATGGGAAGAGTACAATGCAGAACAGTGGGGTGACTTTAGTGGCTGAGGCAATGCATGTTGCTAGTGCGAAAGACAAGAATCCAACTTATGCATGGTGAGAATCATATATATATATGATACGAAATATATATGGATTTTGATTACATAGGATTAGATTACATGTATTTCTCTGTATTCGGCTGCAGATGGGTTGATAACGGCAGTGGGGTTAGATATGAAGATGGATTCACATTAGTAGATCTTAATAGGGCAGGGCATAAACAAGACCCATTCATCTTAGCATCACAAGCGACACAAGTATTCTATGTCACTGACCCTGCTGATAACAGATGGTCTGTAGTACTATCTACGAAAAAAAGAAATGCCAATGAATGTGATGATGAAAATGATGCCAATTGGAATAACGAGTGTGTCTCAGCTGTGCAAGTAACTCAATTATTGAACGATGATAACAATACAATTAATGAGGAGGAAATATATGTCAGGGATGATCATCGTGAAGTAATATATGTATCAGATCCTGAATCTAATCCAAAAACAAGGGGGAAAAAAGAAAGAAAAGAAGGCAATGAGGGTAATAATATTGTAACATATAATATCTATGTTGGTTTTTTTCAACTCAATTATGCTCAATACATAACATTCTAACATAATTTATTTATTGATTTCTTTTAGAGATATGGCCAATAAGAATATTGATAGGGACAGCAGTGATGAAGAAGGGAAAAGAGGGCCGACAATTATGAGAATCATCACAGATATGAGGAATAAAGGAGAACTGGTCGAGTTGGGATGGAATACTTACAATCTTCCCATTGGCCCTTATGCAGACATGTTTTTGACTTACATTTCGCTTGTGACACGTAACCGTGTTCCTATCTCCTATAATAATTGGAAGCAGGTTCCAACGGGTCATAAGGAGCATATTTGGCAGGAAATCACGGTAAATATACTATTTTATGTAATCATTTATGTATGTAAAATGTTATTAATTTTAATACATTAATATCGGTATACATTTGTATATCTTACAATGCAGAGAGTATTTAATGTGCCAGAGAGTAGGAAGAAATGACTTCTTAGACATTGTGGGGAGCGTCTAAGAACATTTAGGTCATATTTAGCTCATAGGAAAATGTACAGAAAGAGTGATGGTTCTCTACGGCAGAATCCACCCAAACGATACGGTTTCATCGATCAAGAAAGTTGGAACCAATTTATTGCATATCGTCTTACGGGTGATTTTAAGGTATTTGTTAGATAACAATTAAATTTTTTTATCGATCCTAGTATTGTGCATAATATTGAAATAACTATGTCACTATGTTTTGGCTGGTGACATAGGAAAAAAGTGTCAAAAATAAAGAGATTGCGAAGCAGAATAAATACCGGCATAATATAGCTTGCAAAGGTTATGCAGGCCTTGAAGAGGAGTTGGTATGTATTTTGTGATTTATGTATTTACAGCGTACTGACGAATTTTATAATATTGGTACATTATAAGAATATTTTTTGATTTATAGCTCATAGCCCAAGACTTAGACCCATGTACCTCGTCCATTAATATTGGTAAATTATGGAAGAAGGCTAGAGCAACAAAAGATGGATATATTAATGAAGATGTAGATGTTGCAGCGAAAAAAAATTGTAAGTGTGTAGATATTTGGAACCCTACTTACTTTTCTTTTAGAAAACTATTATATTATGCTTATTCATGTAAGCTAATTTTACATATATTATATACATTACAGGACAAACTTCAAGCGTCAGATGGTGAGGAGGGGGTAGACCAATATAACATTGTATCATAGGCTATAGGAATTGTAGAACACCCTGGAAGACACAGGGGTCTTGGATTAGATGTTACGAAAATGAGCGTACGTGGTCAATCTCGTGGTTCTCGTAACACTGGTGAGCAAGTCGCCATCCTTACACAGAAATTGAACGTGGCATTTGAACGGATGGCAACAATGGAGCAAGAGTTTTCATTTATTAAATCTCAAGGGTATAAGCCATCCGATTCAGTCGACCATGATCAGCTTCACATACCTAATGTAAATAGTGTTAGAGATAGTTGTGAAGCTAATGCACGTCTTTCTTCTCTTTCCGAGGTAAGCATTACATAACTTTGAATTGTTATTAAATGTATTCGGTGTCATAAATAATTAATAATGTGTAATATTTTCGTTTAGGGTTTGCATAAATGTGACTTGTTAGTGAATGATCTTTCAACTCTTTTGGCGAAAGGAAGGGTCCGCATCAGTCACAGTACCCAAACGCAAACTGTCCATGGGTATAACTTAGCCCTACTTACAAGGCCGGTGAGTATTGACACTCCAATCATTGGTAGTGCGCCCTTGCCTTGTTATAAAGAGGGCGATGAGGCAGCCACAGTGCTAGAAGCTCATGGAAGCTTCGTGCCTTGGCCTGTGGATCAGATACGTCTCACTACTGAAGAGGTATTGACATCCAATATCTTCATTAGACCTAGTTTAGTAGTTACATTGTTTATACCTTTTTCATATATATATGCTCAATACATATTTAGTTTATTATTATTATTTAAGGAATCAAAGAAGAAGACTGCTCCTTCTAGTAAAACTAAGAGAGGTACTAGTAGAACGAGCAACACAAAAGAGGGCGCTGCCAAAGGAAAGAGAGCTAAATCTGAAAAAGCAGTTGCCCCACAAAAGATTAGTTCTTCGGAAATATGCCAACCTCCACCAGCATTAGCTTTATTGTATTTCTATGCCCAAAACTACCTCGGGAATAATTATATTTCCATTGATTGTCGTCCTGAGTATGTTGAAAGGGACGATGCTACTTACATGGTATCGATAGTTGACATAAGCGATATTTATAATCAGAAATGGATGTCAACCACGAGTGTCGCCGTTTATGTCACGTAAGCATTATTTCATATTTCAGATTTTAGTACTCTTGGAGACATAGAATTTTTACGACCTATTAAGCTTATATGAGTTATTAGTTATTACCAAATATCCATTATTATTGTCGTCCATATATAGGTTGGTAGCTAGTCGCGCTGCATTGGAGGGAATGCTGTCCTCTATTGTTTTTGTGTGCCCATACTACATAGCTGACAGTAGTACAATAACAGAGGGTAGGCACATAAACTATTTAGTGGATCGCATTTTGATTGAGGGACACAACAAGCTCTATCTCATTCCTCACCTCGCAACTGAACATTGGGTTTTGTACGCCGTCCGACCTGATCTTAATAAAGTTTATGTGTTTGATTCCCTTCGAACCTATGACGTGCCTTTTGAGGTCGCTCGTCGTGGTGGGAAGGAATTTATAGACATGTTAGTATACTTTTCACTTCTTACTTCATTAGCTTATTTATATATATATATTCTACTTTCATTGTTTGAGGTATATATACTTACAATATTATGTATCCAACTCTATTTATTAGGGCACTACAGACGGCATATCAAAGGAGAGGTGGGAATGGTGTCCCAGACCCAAAGAATCTTCAATATGAGCCTATCATGGTAAGTAGGAAAACAACTATTTTGTATTTTGTTTTAATTCAAATTAATATATAATAGTTAGAGAGCTAATTGAATTCATTTGACAGTGTCCACAACAGCAAAACGGTGATGATTGTGGATACTATGTATGTAGAGCAATGGATCTTATAGTCCAGAATAGATCGGTCAACATAGATCCAAGCCATGTATGTTTGCTTTTCCATATTTTTCTATTAATGAATCATGACATATATATTTTTGACCTAATGTCTAACTGTATATTAATTGAAACATGGGTGTTGTAGTTTTTCACCAATGACTATGCACGAGGCCAGCAATATAATGTTGATGAAATTGATGAAGTTAGAGACCAATGTGCATCATGGCAGCGTGCACTCATTCATTCGGTATTAGGTAGCGATCTATATATTCTACATGCATTTTCAGGTTTGTATTTTGTCTACATCTTTCGGTCTTCCAGCCTAGATCTGTGAACTCTTTACTTTGGGGTGTAGAGCTACCAAGTTGTGGTATGCCCAATAATTTTTATTCCTGAGTATAGTTGGTGTATTGAGACATGCATACCAATTATAGATTGATTGAAATTATGGTGTGATACCCTGCTGGTATGAATTGATGTTGTTTTACATTGCAGATTTGGTAATTGTTTGAACATACAACTGTGTATGTGGGCAGGAACAAAACAGAAAAATGCTATAAAAAAAACATATACTTTTAATAACGGTTCTATGAAAACCGTTATTAAAACCTATGCTTTAATAACGGTTTTAAATAAAACCGTTATTAAAAACTCAGGTTTTAATAATGGTTCTATGAGAAACCGTTATTAAAGCATCGGTTTTAATAACAGTTTTGTTTATGAACCGTTATTAAAACTCCTTATAATCTAATATTTATGCGCATTTATTGCGTATTAGAGGGTTTAATAAACGCATAATCAATGTCCGAAACGGTAATTCGATGATATTTTAACAACGGTTTTTGTATTAACCGTTATTAATACATGGTTTTCAACAATGGTTTTTTCTGATAAACCGTTATGAAAACCTTATTTTTAACAACGGTTTACTGCGAAACCATTATGAAAAGCTCCATTTTTAACAACGGTTTTTAAGTAAAAACTGTTATTAAATAAGAAGTTTACGCACATATTTGCGGGTTTGTGTGTATTTTTTATGACGGTTATGAACCGTTATTAAAGATATAATAACGGGTGATTCAATAACGGTTGAAAACCGTTATTAAAACTGTAAAATAACTGTTATTAAAAGCCCTTTCCGTGGTAAACATTAAACCTTACACACTAAACCCTATTAAAAATCTAAAAACCCTAAAATAAATAGAATTAACACTAAACCTATGCCCTATTAAAAATTCTAAAATAAGTGAAAACCTATAAAAAATATAAAAATCCTAAAATAAATGGAATAAAACCTAAAGCCCAAAACTCTAAACATTAAACCCTATTAAAATTTTCAAAAATAAATAAACTCTAAACCACAAAAATTTAAATACCTAAAATGTACCAAATAAACCCTAAGCCTTAAACCTTAATTATTAACCCCTAAATCCTATTAAAAAATCTAAAAACTTAAAATAAATGGAATAAATCATAAACCTTAAACAATAAACCTTGAGCCATATTAAAAATCTAAAAAAAAAAATTTGAATAGCCCCTAAACCTTATACCCTAATAAAAATATTAAAACATATATTGAAAAATTCATAAATCCTAAACATTAAACTATATAAAAATATATGAAAAACTAAAAATATATAAAATAAACCTTAGACCCTAAAACTAAGTATTTTTTTATGAAAAAAATTCTAAAAACGTATGGCCAAATAATCATAAACAAAAACCTATAAAGCTAAATTTAACCGTAAATTAATCTAAACAATCAAAACTTAAAACCCTTAAAACATCATCTCAAACTTCATTGAATGTAGGCACAAATCAAGAAGAAATTTAAACAACAAAACGATGCATAATAATAATAATAATAATAATAATAATAATAATAATAATAATAATTGTTATGGGTACTTGAGTGAACTTTCACCTCAATAAGTACCATATGCATTTAATGCATATATAGATACTTACTCTTCCCCCTAGATTTTATGATATGTGTATTTGTCTTATATACCATACAATGTATATAAATAGCTAGAAGATAAATATAAATTCTAATTATTTGAAAAGAAATTACTATTATATTTTACTAATTTAAGAGTTCATTTCAACTTATTCTAAAGCATAAGAAATTACATATTTCTCATCACGTTATCAATACGAAAGTTATGACAAAAAAAATATTATTAAGTCTTCGAGCCTAAGCGGCAAGTATACCTTTAACCTAAAAATATGAGATAATTTTTTTAAACAAATATTATAAATTGCATACTTCATTTATTCTATCAAATAAAATACTATGTACTTAAAAGTATACTCTATGGTTACCAAAGAAAATTTGGATCCTCCATATTAGAAGCAAGAACAACTTTTTTATGTTTTGTTTTTTTTTCATCAAATTTTTTTTAATAGATTTGAAAAAAATATTAACCAGATATAAAATAATAATAGTAGATAAGAATTAAATACATTTTTTTCCATGAAAAAAGTTTTTCCATGAATTAGATCCGAAGATCTGAAACAATAATTGTATATCTGAATTTTAAAAAAATGAGCGAAATATACAAACAAACCAGATTTGAATTAATAATAATAGATCTAAAAAATATATAAATAGATCCAGATATATTACAACAAAATGAACTCGATCTAACAATTTTGACTCTCTTCGACTTTGATTTAAGTAAAAAAGAAAAGGAAAGAAGTAAATATTAGAAGAAACCTATTACCTTTTTTTGTATTGCATGAGATAAAAAAAATTCCTAATCTATACACAAATTTGGAAGCAAGTAGCAGAATAAACTCAAAAAATATTGTCTTTCATGTTCAGATCTTGAATCTGAGCTTCTATTTTTTTTTCTTTCATATTTTGAAGTACGAAAAAGGGGAAGGAGTTCTACAAGCAAACTACCATGTTTGTTATCCTCTAACAGGGTACCTTTGAAGTTATTGTTTCTTTAGGAGAGGACTGAAAATCAAAAACGTTTGGTGAACCAAATAAAGTGGTGTGCTCATTCATGAGACGGGCAAACAAATTTATTCTTGCTTAATATATGACTAGTGGACTCACAACCTATACCAGTAAGGATTTTTTTTTCTCCTATTTTTCTAACTTATTTTTTTCTCCTTTATTTATTAAATATTTTTTTCTTTAAACAAAAAAAGAGGGGGATAGTTTACAAGTTATACACACACACACATGAATGTATAAATATGTATATCTACATATATAATATTTTACCTACCATCAGTACCCGACTTGTAAATATCACACCACTAGCATTATAGCTATATAAACCAATCCGAAAAACATATTGGCCAATCTTAATTCTCTTAAGCCAAATATGAATGAGGCTATTAGAAGAAAAAAAAAGAACCTAAGTAGTTGGATATGTCAAGCTATGTTTTTTTGTAAGATAAAAAGGGGAAAAAGAAGACAAGAAATGGTTAGAGGAAGAAGATGGGGGAAATGAATGGGAACCGATGGGTCTTTTATAGACCCATTCAATGGTAAAAAAAGGGAAGAAAAAGAGGGATAGGATTTGCCTAATAATTTATTTTTCTGTATTACTTTATCTAATTTAAATATGTTATACTAAAATTTTGCGTGATATTTTTAAACTAACATTATCCTATTTTTTTTTTTTAAAGTACACTCCAAGGTAACTATTGAAAATAGAGCCTTCAATATCATTGGCCTGTCATGTCGATGATATCTAGAATGGAAAGTTACTACACTAGCACATCTAAAGGATAGAGGCCTTCATCATACTATTGCACCAAATAATATTGCAACAAAGGAAGAAAATGCAATGACAACAATATTTATTCACCACCATCTACATTTATTCTTAGGAAAATTTGAGGTATTACATCACTACCCCCTTAAAAGAATACTTTGTCCCTGAATTCACTAGCCTTGGCTTGGAAGTTAGAAAAAAAAAAAAAAGGAAATGAGGAGTAAGGTGGTCTCGGTGACTAGCTTCAGTTGCGAGAACTCACTCATGATTAGTCACTACCCCTTTAAAAGAAAAAGAGTTTCTTAGGAATTGTCATACCTGTAGTGAAAAGTTCCAGATATGCTTTACACGTGTCCTTCTCGGCTTCCCACATGGCTTCATCTATCCTATAGTGGCTCTAGAGAATCTTCACGAGTGGGACTACACTTGTCTGAGTCTATTGGAGCTTGGTATCGAGAATCCGCACATGTCTCTCTTATTAGGTCAGAAAGTCATCAAAATCAACCTCATCGGGTTGGATCACGTGGGAAGGATCTACAATGTACTTCCATAACTATGAGACATGGAGTACATTATGGACACATGCTAACTCTAGTGGGAGTAACAACTGGTGGGCAACCTCACTAACTAGCTCCATAATCTTGTAGGGACCAATATACCTCAGGCTTAGCTTACCTCTCCTACCAAACCTCTATACTCCCTCGGTGGGGTAGACCCTCAATAACACCTTTTCTCTGGGATCAAAGTTGCTACCACAACACCTTCGATAGACGTAGCTCTTCTACATACTCTAAGTAACTTTCATCTTATTCTAGATTTGATGGATCTAAAGGGTCCATCTCCCCAATCAACTTGGGTCCCATTACTACTGTCTCGCTAATGTCGCTTCTAATAGAAGGGTGTTTGGCACTTCCGTCCATACAACACTTTGAAGAGTGTCATTCCTATGCTAGCATGGTAGTTGTTGTTGTAAGAGAACTCTATTAGGCATCAATGATCCTCCAAATAATCTTGGAAGTCCAAATCACAACCTCGTAACATGTCTTCTAGGGTCTGAATAGTCCTTTCAATCTTCCCATCCATGGCTGATTGGAAAGTTCTACTCATATTTAGTTTCATTCTCAAGACCACTTACAACTTTCCCCAAAATTAGAAGAGGAACCTCAAGTCCCTATCAGAGACGATATCCTCGAGAAACCAATACCGGCTAACTACAAACTTCATATAAGTGCTGGCTAATTTTTCCATGCTCTAGGTTGACTTTATTGGTATGAATACAGCCGACTTCGTCAATTTGTTCACAATGACCTAGATAGTGTTACAACCACTACGTGTCTAGAGAAATCCACTGAAAAAGTTCATAGAGATTGAGTCTCACTTTAATATTATCACTTCCAAAGGTTGGACTAGTTCTACAATTATGCGGTGCTCAATCTTGGCCTTCTAATATGTCAAGCATCATAATATAAACTCGGCTACCTCCCGCTTCATGTGGGGCTACCAGTATACCTTCTTGAGGTTCTTATACAACTTGTCCCTTCCTAAGTGGATGGAGTAGGGTGTACGCTGTCCTTATTTTAAGATTTGGTGCTTTAGATCTAAGCAACCCTATAGTACACACCAACGATCCTTGTAGAAAACACTACCATCCTAGTGTATTTGGAACCCTTCAACCCAACCTTCCTATATCTTCTGGCATATCTTCTCAAGTTTGGCATCCCTAGGCTTCCCGACATGAATCTTCTCAAACACTGTTGGAGTGATCATTAAGGCACTCATGTGGGCCTTGAGGTCACCCTACTATATTAGCTTTACTTCCATTTCACACAACTCTTCCAGTAACCAATTAGCTACCACACATGAGTTTACGAAGTGTGTGGTATTCCTGCTTAGGGCATTTGCAACCACGTTGACTTTACCCTCATGGTAAGTCGACGCTATATTGTAATCCTTTACTAGTTCCAACCACCTCATTTTCCTTATGTTCAACTTTTTCTAGGTAAATATGTACTTGAGGCTCTTATGAATGGTAAAATATTTACACTTGGTCCCATATACATAGTGTTTCCAAATCTTTAGTGTGAAAACCATTGTGGCTAACTCTAGATCATGAGTCAAGTAGTTCTATTTGTAACACCCCCAAAATTCACTACTGAAAAACTTTATTTTATTTAAAAACTAGTGGAAGAAAAACTTTAAATTTCAGGGATGTTACCATCATACTTAGTACTAGATTGGTTTTCTTATACAGTTCCAGTACCAAGTGCTAAGGCTAAAAGGAACAAAATGTAATTCATGCAAATTCAACCTTCATTTAAATTAAAATAGCGCATCAAAATTCGTTACAAGAGGTAAATTCCATAGTTAGTGGATACAAGAGTATAAATCATTTTGTGTAATGGAATAAAAGGTTGAAAGGGAACCCTGAAAGCTTTCCTGGATAATCCTTACACTCTTACCCGATATTTGTCTGAATAGCACCTATAACAAACCTATAAGGGACACTACCCATTGAATAGGCAGGGACCCACAAATGGAACCCTTTAGTACTATAGTACTAAGTAACCTTTTATACCAAACTAAAAGGTAGGGCCTACATGCAACAATTCATACTTAAATAAAAGTAAAGATAATGTCATATACAAGCATATAAATGATCATAGCCATGTAAGAGCGATTACACACATCATCCTATAAGAATTGTACAATACCAATTCCATTTACTTATAACCTCTAGTACTTACTAGGAGTGGTAGCCACCAAGGCCATACTTATATCATATCAATAGATCATGTGGATGAAAGAATGCACTTGGCCATTATTATTCATCGGTGGACCAGCCTCGAGGGTAAAAGGCTCCTAGCCACTATTATATCCAGTGGAGTAGTCTGACCCCAACTCACATGGTGTTCCACTATAAGTGATTTGTATTTTTGATGATTTATTAACATCCAAGATTTGGTTTATTGAACTTGGGATCCCTCACTATTATAGCCGATAGATTATAATACACTCAAAGGCAACATGTACTTAGCCACTATTATAACTGGTGGACCGATATACATATACATCTTCTAAGGTAAAGCGCTTCTGGCCACTATTATAACTGGTGGACCGGTACACATGTACATCTCCCAGGACAAAATGCTCCTGGCTACTATTATAACTGGTGGGCCGATACACATGATATAATTCAGTTGGGCCCATCTCAATAATCTTTCACTTTATATGATTAGTGTTTTCCATTTAATTAACACAACAAGTCTATTTATTTAACTTGAGAGGGAGATAAAAAACCTAGAGATGTAAAGGTACACCGGTCATACTAGCGTATACAAGCAACACGGTACCCTTCAACCATCAACCTAGGGACGCAAAGGTACCTTAGTCGCACTAGTGCACAAGAATACACAGTACCCTACCAACAAGGATACCTAATCTATAAGTACGCATACCCCCTAAATAAGTCTATAGAGCTAAATAGAGTAAGATGTAGGGCTTGGCTAGGGCACTAAGACACACCAGCATATACCAAAATAATCGTGGGCTAAACCATGTCTTTAGGGTAGCAAATCCTAAAGATCCACCATTCCCGATCTCAAGGTCTTCCACTTTAATTATTAGTGTCTTAATTAAGGTGACCACAAGAAACACAACAACCACATAGTTATTCATTTCCACTTGTTTTTGTTATTATTAAGTAATCCTTATTCATATGGTTATTCATGTTAACTTAGAGAAACTACTAAGGCCATCCTTATATCATCTATTTCCATTTCAGAATTTATTTTCATTTATTCATATGCCATAAAGGGTTATCATATCATAATCATAATACGATCTTAGAGTCTGGTAGTGTACATTGAAGGATCATGGAACACTTAAACCTAACATGTCCTTCTATCACATCCAACACACATTACCATGCATAATTAATGGTTAATGCACCTCTTGCATGAATATGAGATAAACACCATATCACACCCTTATTTGTCCATCCAACCCTATGTTATGCCATGTTTTTGTGATACTCACTAATTTATCGAATGCCTTTATCTTATTATTCAATATTAATTATGTCTTATTATGGAGACTTATTTACCCCACTGACATCTTATATGTAAGTTACCAATTTACCCCCATCATCCTTATAAAATTACTAAAATACCCCTTGTTTGTAAAATTACCAAGTCATCCCTTTTTATTTGCCAAATTACCATATTACCCTTTATGTTTGTATAATTACCAAAATGCCCCTTATATTTGTTAGATTACTAAATTACCCTCCATACTTATTAAATCACCAACTTTACCTCTCATATTTATTAAGTTACCAAGTTACCCTTTCAGTTGGTTAAATTACTAATTCCCCTTCTTACTTGTTAAAATTACCAAATTTCCCCTCAAGTTTATCAAATTACCAAATTTTCCTTTTATTAGATAAATTACTAGGTTACCTTTTGCGATTGTTAAAATTATCAAATTACCCTTTGGTTAGTTAAATTACCAAATTGCCCTTCATACTTATTAAATTTACTAAGTTGCCCTTTTGGTTGGTTAAATTACCAAATTACCCTTCTTACTTATTAAAATTACCAAGTTGCTCCTTATCGTATCAAATTACCAAAATACCCTTCTTACTTATCACTTTACTATTTTACCCTATTCACCAAATTACCAAGTTATCCTTCCTTTATGTCAAATTACCACAATGCCCTTCTCACTCATTATTTTACCTTTTTACCTCTTTTACTCACAAATTTTCCAAGTTATCCTTCCTTTATACCAATTTACCAAAATGCCCCTCTTATCTACTAAATTACTATTTGACCCCTTTTACTCACCCAAATTACCAAGTTACCCCTCCTTTGTACGAAATTACTAAAATACCCTTCTTCTTTATTAAATCACCATTTTATCCCTTTTACTCACAAAATTACCAAAATACCCTTCCTCCATGCCAAATTACCATGATACCCTTCTTTTTTAGTAAATCACCATTTTATCCCTTTTACTTACAAAATTACCAAGTTATCCCATTTTCTATGTGAAATTACTAAAATGTCCTCCTTACTTATTAAATCAACATATTACCCCTTTTATTCATATTCGTTACCAATTGCTCATATTATGCCAAATTTACTAAAATACTCTTACCACATAAAACATTAACATTCATGGTTCATATACCTCATCTAACCCCACCAACTATTATCATTTATTTTTAGTACTCATTAACACCCACCATATATACTTAGGCCAAACTCTTTTGCACAAGAAAAATTATTAAAATTCTCCTAAGGCTCATATTAACATTATCCATGGTCATATTGACTTATCATGTCATATATAAGCATTTAACATTATCCTTAACCATAAGGCTCCTTCCTTAACTATCATTTCTACACATGACACATAAATTAACAAGAATTTCATTTCAACAACCAACATATTCCACAATTTATATTATACCTAACATCATACATCATGCACATAACCATATTAAAAACCCTAATGTGCTAGCACACGTATATCCACACATTCTAGTAGAGTATAATGGTTACCTTATTTCCAACAATAATTAAACCTTACTGATACCCTAGTTAAAGGTTTGATCTTTGATTAGTAAAAATTAACACCTAAAATTAATATAAAAAATTAGCATAATAGAAGTAAAAATAAAAATAATATTTTTTTATCAAAAGCTAAATTAATACATACTAATACTAACTATTTTTATACCTTAAAATTTTACCAACTTTGGCCCAAATAGATGTAGGAATCACGGTGCATGAGCAGCATGAGCTGCATGCACAAAACAAGGGAGAGTAAGGTCGAAGTAGGGAATGGAAGAAGGAGAAGAGATGGTTTGGGTGAGGGTTTTGAGGATGGGGTAAGGGCTTATGGAGTGGAGTGAGGGTGGTGGCTAGGTGTAGAGAGGGAGTAGGGGTGTAGGTGGTGGTTAGGGGTTGAAGATTGGTGGCTTAGGGCGACTGCTGTGGGGCTGGGAAAGATGGTGTAAGGATAGGCGAAGGAGAAGAAGGAAGGTAAAAGAAGAGAAGAAAGAAGGGCTGTAGGGGGGAATTTTGACCAAAGGGAGGAAGAGTGGTGGTAGAGGAGGTGTCAGGGGGTAGAGTGGTGGTTGTGGAGGCGGCAAAAAAGGGAGGACAATGGCGCACAGTGGTGGTGCAGGGTAGAGGCTGAGAAAGGGTAAAGAAAAAGAAAGGAGGAGAAAGGTGGTTGCATGGACATGCAGTGGTGGCTTGGTGGTGTAGGGAGGTAATAGGAGGTACTAGGGGTTAGTTGGGGTGGAAATGGTGGTTGGAGGTGGTGAAGTAAAAATAAGGGATGAGGAGAAGAAGTGAAGATAAAGAGATGAAAAGGAAGAGGGGAAGGAAGAAGGCATGGCTAGGTTAGGTGGCTATAGTTATCAGTGGTAGGGTGTAGGGTGGTAGGGAGAAGGAAGGGAGAAAAGTCAAGGAAAGTGAAGGCATGCGGGGAGGGCTATAGGATTGTGTGTGGCCATAAATGGAAGGAAAGGGAATGGGAGAGAAGGAGAGTAAGAGTAGGGCAGCCTGGCTGCTATGGTAGGTGTAGAGGTGGCAGTTGTAGGCTGGCGTGCGTTGATTGAAAGAGGAGGGAAGAAGAAGAAGAAAAGAAAGAAGGGGCATGCCAGCTAGGCGAGGGAAAAGAAAAGGAATGAGCCGGCTCTACCTGCGAGGAAGAGAGGAGAAAAAAAAAAGAGAGGTTGGGCTAGCCCAACCAAGGGAGAAAGGAAAGAAAAGAAAAGGTAGGCGGTTGGGACAACAAGAAAAGAATAGGAGAAGAGCCAGCAACCCATCCTAGGGAGGCAGGCCAGCAACCTGAAGGAAGAAGAAAGGAAGAAAAGGAAAAAGGAGGAAAAGAAAAAAAGAAGGAAAAGGAGAAAGAAAAAGGGAAGAGGGGGAAATAAAATTAAAATACTTTTTGAAATAAAGGTGTTTAATTATTTAGATGGATAAATTAATTTAATTTATTAAAATTTAATATATTAGTTTAAGAGGGTAATTTTAGTAAAATATGGGTTTGAAAAATTATTTAAATAAAATGAGTATGTTAAAATAACAATATATTTATTTTAATTAATTAAATATTAATATCCATTTTTATGCACTCAAAAATCCATAAAGTAATTAAATTAGACAAATTTAAAAATTAAATTATCCCAAATGAAAGTTATTTATTATATTCTAAGTTTTAAAATTTTTGGGTATTACACTATTTGTGTTGCTTCAAATGATGGGAGGAGTAAGTGACCACCTTACCATTCTGCATTAGTAAGCACCCTAACCCATGCTTGGATATGTCATGGTAGAACTCAAATCCCTTAGAACCCTCTGGCAGAGTTAGGACAAGTGTTGTGGTTAATTATGTAATACCCGGTAATTTTGATATAATAATAATAATAATAATAATAATAATAATAATAATAATAATAATAATAATAGGTAGTGGGATTTGACCAATATAAGGTTGTTGTAGGTTTACCCATTAAAATTTAATTTATTTAATAAAATGTTACTGCTGGTAAATTTTAGTAACTAACTATTTGTAAGGTATAATAGTTTTTTAATAAAAAAATAAAAAAAAATTTCGTAACTTGGGGCAAAAAGGTAATTAACTCTGGAATCCTAATAATCTCTACTAGTATATAAAAGTCTGTTGCTCGGTAAAACAAGCCATGCGATTGGGAGAAAACAGAAGCTATAGCCGCTGGCCACTTCCACCTGGTTGATATCGCTAACAAGTACCAAGCCGATTTCTTTTGTTTCGCTTACTCAGGTAATAAAAATTCGTAGTTCTTGTATTATTGTCAGTAGACATCACTTCCTAATTTACTTTATACTATTGCATGGTACAACCTATTAATTTAGTCGAAGCCTTCATGCTTCGGTGTTTGTAATATGTGGTTATCGGAGACTGTTTACACGAGTCCGCAACACTATCCTCAATATGTGTATATATATATATATATATATATATATATATATATATATATATATATAGAATACTAGTCAAAGGTGGGTGCCTTTTGCGGAAGAAATTCCATTTAGTTGGGAAACCTACGTAAGTATGACCATCTAATATATAAAACTTGGCAGGATAACTTTTAGAATATAAGACAGGAGGTGACTAGAAAATTCTACACGATCGTTGGGTGGGCAGCTTGTTACGTGACTTGGGTTTAAATGTATACATATATATACGTGACTTTTACGTGGTTTAACTATAATTTAGTTAATTACATATTCATACTCTAGCATAAATACTTATAACTATTTTAGGGGCCGGATATATTTGTTAGTTAATAAACTTTAAGCACTAAATTAAATTTCATCGGTAGAAAATATGTACGACTTCTGATTAATATTACTGGTAGATTAATTTTAACATAGGATTATTCTATTAATTTATTTAATCAAACCAGTTGTAAGTATTTTTTCCACACACACACACACATATATATATATATTTGAGTAATCTTATAGTTACATAATTATTGTAGGAGTTGGGGTTTATATATAAATATTAGGCGGTAAATTAAAATATTGGCAAATGTAAGAATTGTGATAAGTTAGATCTAAGCCGTTTATAATATTTTTACCAAATATATTTCGTTTAGAGTTAATATTATTGGTGTAAACTATAGGTTTAGCAACTAGTGAGCATTTGTGATCAGATTGCATTCCAGGTAATATTATTTTCAACCTTTTATATATAAATATATATGTGTATTTGCGTTCATGTATATTTTAATTATGCGCTCGTTAATATAATGGTCTTATCTGGTTATAAAGATTTGATTTTATACAAGCGTTCCTTTATTATGCATATATCACAAGGCTCATAGTTTATATGACTAAATTAAGTTTTTTTTATATTTATGTTAGCGTATAATTGGACCCTAAGAAACTTTGACTATTATTTATTTATTTATTTGAACTGCTGGTTGGATAATTATTTTATTCTGTTCTATTCCAACTGGTTAATGGAGTGGTGACTCTAAGTGGTATATTTCTATGTAACTTGAGAAAGTTACCTAATATAAAAAGTGTATAAAGTGAAGTTTATATGGTGGATTGTATGAATTTATTTAATTAATATACCATAACTTAAAGTGAAACATAAAGTGGGCTTTGGGTCCTTCAGGTTTGGCCTCCTGATGTTGGGGATCGACAATAGCCTTTCCTTTTCTATTGTGGATATTTATTTATTTGCCACTTGTGTCTGGTAAAGGCTCCTCGTCTACTCTATAGGCTTCTCCGGACCCTATTAGGGGGTGTGCACACTTAAGGACAGGATGACCGAGGTGGTAGGTCTTTAGAATTTTGTTATCTCCTTTGGACTATGTCCATTGGGATGGCCCAGGTGTGATTTGTATTCCTCCTGTGGTTGGTGGTAGGTCTTCGGACTTTTGATTTGCCAGGTGACCCCCTGGGTGGTTTTCCCCACTTAAAAAAAAAATAAGTAAATAAATAAATTAGATGTTACGGTCACCTAAATAAAGATTAATAATTGGGTGGTTTTCTTATGTGATTCGAGTGTATGTCTATAAATTATACGCTTATATAAATGTGAATATATAACATTATTCCTTCTTATTTAAGTGTTACTTAGCTGTTCCCCTGGCTAACTTGTTACATGTTTTAAACGGGGCTGTGATGATCCATGATGTACATGGTGAGCAGATGATCTAGTGCAGGTTGGGTACGAACCTACTCAAGGTGTTGATGGCATGCATGATGGGAAATATTGAGAGTGGTGGTGACTTTCAGAGTTTTATTTATTATATTAATTTTAGTAGATACTTTTCATGGTTTCTTTTGTAGTAACAATTTCGGTTCGGTTGGTTTGAATTAATAAATATGTTTTGTGTGTTTTCTTATTTTACACAGCCTTAGCATCTATTGTGAATGGCATTAGGGTGCTAATTTACACTAGATGTGGCGGTGATGCCCTCATTGTTTTAGCTTCCGTGCATACTTTTTAATGAGTTTTTGGTTTTGAAAATGGGGGTGTTACAAAGTGGTATCAGAGCCTGGTTTTCAAAAAGCTGGTTTCAAAATGATTTTTAAAGAATGGTATTCACTTTTTTTCATCACCAAGAATATTTATTTTAAAACCTGGAACGTCACAAAGTGAGGAAGAAGGATTGGCGTGTATATGTGCATGATTTTGTCATGTATATTATTAGCAATGTGGGACGTTAAGTAGTAATATTTTAGAGAAAATGTGCCCCTGGGATTATCTTTTATACGTTTATTATCATGCGGGCATCTAAGTTAGAAGTTTTCTCGCGTGTATTTGGTACTGTAGTATGATAACCCTTAAGTTTTAACCTAACATTACTTCCGTTTTGTAGCACAATGACTCGTAGTACGCAGATGACACAGCTAGAACAGATCGTGGTTAACATGGCACAAACTCAGCAGCGGATGCAGGCACAACAGGCTCAAGCTCAAGCTCAGGCTCAAGCTCAGGCTCATGGCCATGTTCATGAGGAGGACTGGTTGAGGCGGGTTACGCAACATCATCCACCAACCTTTGAAGGTCAAGAAGACCCGGTTATATTAGAGAGTTGGTTCAAAAACCTTAACAAGATTTTTGCTGCGGTTGGTTGCCCTCCGGAACGTATGGTCGATATTGCAGTGTTCCTTTTGAGGGAGGTAGCAGATGATTGGTGGCAAGCTCGCCAGTTATATGAGGGCCCAGTAGCTTCTTGGGAGCAGTTTCAAGAGGTGGTAAGGGCTAAGTTTTACCCTTTGTAGGTTAAGCGTGCAAAGTATGATGAGTTTTTGTCACTACAGCAAGGGTCGATGTCAGTGGAGGATTATTACAAGAAGTTCATGGAATTGGCTCGCTTTACACCAGAAGTGGTAGCCACAGAGGAAATGAAGGCTCATAGGTTTGAGTAGGGGCTTAACCTTCGTATCCAAGAGCTATTTGGAGGAGCTATTTTCACAGATATGATGACTGTGTATCAAAGAGCTTGTGGTATTGCGAAGGTACAAATGGCTAAGAAGAGGAAGCTGGAGAGCGAACAAAGATTTGGAGAAGGAAAAAGGGGACATAATGGAGGTAAAAGTCAGGGAGGAAGTTCCCAGACGAGTGGAGGATATGTGGGTTCTGCTGGAGGAGAGTCAGGAGTCCGTCGCGGTGGGGGGGGGGGTTCAGGAGAGGCATTACCATTGCAAGCGGTGTGGTAAGAATCATCCTGGGAAGGATTGTGGGGGTAACTTAGTGGAATGCCACACTTGCGGCAAGATGGGACATAGATCTTTTGAGTGTCGATCTGGTGGTGGAGATAGTGTTGCTCAGAGGAGTCAGGCTCAACAATTCAATGGAGGACAAAGACAACAATATCAACAATCTCAGCAACAACAGAATACTCAGATTGTACAAAGGACACCAGGCAGTAATGGGAGTCATGATTCTAAGGGCAGGATCGAGCAACATCGCCCTAACTTTCAGCAGCAAAGGTCTGGTGGTCAGAGTGGAGGTCGATTGAATTTTATAAGTCAAGCAGAAGCTGAGCGTCAAGGGGATGTAATGACTGGTACATTTACTATCCTCTCCACTCCCGTATATGCATTATTTGACTCTGGAGCTTCGCATTCATTCATTGCTACGTCTTGTGTAGAAAAAATTGGCTTAGTTCATCCTGATATTATATCCACTACCATTATGTTACCTTCTGGGGATTCGATGCATTATACTAAGTTGTATCGTAGAGCGTCTCTTGTTTTCTGTGGTGTTGAGCTTGCTATAGATCTTATTGAGATAGATTTTCGGGAGTTTGATATCATCCTTGGGATGGATTGGATGGGGTGGTATAAAGCACAATTAGATTGCGCACAACAGAAGGTGGTTTTGAGAGGGCCAAAGGGAGTTCGAGTATCCTATTGGGCTTGCAAACCGAAGCCCACAACATGCCTTGTCTCAGCCATGAGGTTGGGGTCTTTAGTAAAGAAGGGGTACCCATTATATTTGTGTAGTACCCATGATTTGAATGCTGACGTGGCAGAGCTAGAGGGTGTTTTGGTTGTGAGAGATTACCCGGATGTGTTTCCGAAAGAGATTCCTTGTTTACCGCCAGATAGAGAGGTGGAGTTCACAATTGATTTGGCACCAGGGACTGAACCAGTGTCTAAAGCACCGTATAGAATGGCTCCAGTTGAGATGAAGGAGTTGAAAGCCCAGCTAGAAGAGTTGTTGGAGAAGGGGTACATCAGGCCCAGTATATCTCCATGGGGAGCACCTGTATTATTCGTGAAGAAAAAGGATGGCAGCTTAAGGTTGTGTATTGACTACCGAGGGTTGAACCAAGTGACCATCAAGAACAAGTATCCTTTACCGCGGATTGATGATTTATTTGACCAACTAAAAGGTGCAGGAATATTCTCAAAGATTGATCTACGATCAGGATACCGTCAACTGAAGGTGGTAAAGAAGGATATCTACAAGACAGCGTTTCGGACCAGGTATGGCCACTATGAATTCACGGTAATGCCGTTCGGTCTTACTAATGCCCCGGCCATTTTCATGGACCTTATGAACAGAATTTTTCGGCCCTACCTTGATCAGTTTGTAGTGGTCTTCATTGACGATATATTGGTGTATTCAAAGGATTGGGACCAACATGCTCAGCATTTGAGGATGGTACTTGCACTTTTGCGGGAGCATAAGCTCTACGCTAAACTCTCCAAGTGTGAATTCTGGTTGGAGAAGGTTGCTTTTCTAGGGCATATGATTTCCAAGGAAGGAGTGTCTGTAGACCCAGCTAAGACCCAAGCAGTTTCTGAGTGGCCAACCCTTACTAATGTTACAGAAGTAAGAAGATTTCTAGGGTTGGCAGGATATTACAGACGATTTGTGCAGAACTTCTCGAAGATTGCAAGGCCATTGACAAATTTGTTAAGGAAAACCACACGATTCCAATGGGATGACAAGTGTGAGGCAGCTTTCCAAGAGCTAAAGCAAAAATTAACTACTGCTCCAGTTTTAACTCTTCCATCAGGAACCGAAGGATTTGAAGTCTACAGTGATGCCTCAAAGAAGGGACTTGGTTGTGTGTTGATGCAGAATAAAAAGGTGGTAGCTTATGCATCACGTTAATTGAAGCCCTATGAGGAGAACTATCCCACTTATGACTTAGAGTTGGCAGCAATTGTGTTCGCATTGAAGATTTGGCGACATTACCTATATGGGGTGCGATGCAAGTAGGGATGGCAATTTTCCCCGCGGGTTCGGGGCCCCGTCGGGGATTCCCCGTTCGGGTTCGGGTTCGGGGAGAGAATTCGGGGATCGGGGTCGGGTTCGGGAATGCTTAACAGGGATTTTTTCGGGGACAAGTTTGGGGTCCCCATCCCCGAACCCGCCCCGAAATTTTATATATATATATATTTTTATATAATTATATATATATAATATATATATAATTTTTTTATATAATATATATTAAAAATATAATATAAAAAAGTAGTTTGAGGATCGGGGATCCGGTATAAAGTCGGGTTTCGGGGATCGGATCGGGTTTTAAGAACGGGGAATAAATCGGGGATAAAAAATAGATCGGGGATCGGGTCTGGTATGGGGATTTGATCCCCGCGGGGATCGGGTCGGGGAATCCCCGATAAAAAAATAACGGGGATCGGGTCGGGTTCGGGGATAATTTTCCTTATTGGGTTCGGGGATGGGGATGGGGTCCCCGTCCCCGACCCGCCCCGTTGCCATCCCTAGGTGCAAGTTTTATACAGACCACAAGAGCCTCAAGTACATATTCACGCAGAAGGAGCTTAATATGAGGCAGAGGAGGTGGTTGGAGTTGGTGAAAGATTATGATATAGAGCTTACCTACCATGAGGGTAAGGCTAATGTGGTGGCGGATGCGCTTAGTAGAAAGTCATCACATTCGCTAAATGCCCTGGTGATAGAAAATAGATTGTATGAGGAGCTGCAGGAGATGGAGATTGAGCTAATCACGAGTGGGAGTCTAAAGACAAGATTGAATTCTCTAACCATCACTCCCACTATTTTTGATGAGATTAGGGCCAGTCAGTCAGGAGATGTGAAGTTAGAGAGAATTCGACAGAAGATGCAAGAAGGTAGAGCTGAGGGTTTCTAGATTCATGAGGATGGAAGCATTAGATTCAGAGGGAGATGGTGTGTCCCTCAGAGTTGTGGGAACCTGAAGAAGAGGATCATGGAAGAGGGGCACTATACTCCTTATTCGGTGCACCCAGGTGGTGATAAACTATATAAGGATCTAAAGAAGATGTTTTGGTGGCCACGGATGAAGAGGGAGGTGGGTGAATTTGTGGCTAAATGCTTGACTTGTCAGAAAGTCAAAATTGAGCATAAGAGGCCAGCAGGGTTGACACAACCATTAGAGATACCAGCTTGGAAATGGGATTCTATATCTATGGACTTCATTGTTGGTCTTCCTAAGACTAGGACTGGTATGGATATGATTTGGGTTATCGTAGACAGGCTGACTAAATTGGCAGTCTTTATTCCAATGAAGTCGACATGGTCTATGGATCAGTTAGCTAGAGCATATGTAAAATATGTGGTGAAGCTACATGGAGTTCCCCGAGATATTGTGTCGGATAGGGATTCCCGTTTCCTATCCCATTTTTGGGGAAAGTTGCAAGAGGCATTTGGCACCAGATTGAAAATGAGCACGGCGTTTCATCCAGCTACTGATGGTCAGACGGAGAGGACCATCCAGACATTAGAGGATATGTTGCGAGCATGTGTGCTGGAGTTTCAAGGAAATTGGGATGACAAGCTAGATTTGATTGAATTCTCTTACAACAACAGCCATCATGCTAGTATTGGAATGGCTCCATTTGAGGCACTTTATGGGAGGAAGTGTAGAAGCCCTTTGTGTTGGAATGATCTTAGTGAGGTTGTAGTATTAGGGCCACAGCTAATTGAGGATACAATGCAGCAGGTGAAAGTGATCCAAGAGAAGATGAAAGTTGCTCAAGATAGGCAGAAGAGTTATGCAGATCAAAGACGAAGATTAGATGAGTTTAAGGCGGGTGAGAAGGTCCTTTTACGGGTCTCACCTACCAAAGGTGTGATGAGGTTCGGAAGAAAGGGAAAGTTGAGCCCGAGGTTTATTGGTCCATATGAGATATTGGAGAGGATCGGGGAGGTGGCTTATCGTCTTGCCTTACCTATGGAGTTAGCACGCGTGCATAATGTGTTCCACATTTCACAACTTCGTCGATATGTCCGTGATCCTTCCCATGTAATTCAGCCAGATAATTTAGAGTTAGATGAGACTTTGTCTTATGAAGAGCGGCCAGTGAAAATTTTAGATTCTAAGACTCGGGAGACTAGGTCGAGGTCAATTCCTATGGTGAAGGTCCTTTGGTTGAACCATAAGGTAGAGGAGGCCACTTGGGAGACAAAGGAGGCCACGAAGTGTCAATACCCTCAGTTATTCGAATAGGTATACCATGGGGTTCGAGATTATATTACCTCATTTCTTATTTATCATGGTTTTTCTTCTATGATTGATATATTTTAATATGTGGTGTTATATAAGTAAGTTGATGTCATGCTTATGTGTTGATGTATCTACTTATGCAATTAGGCTAAAACTTCAGGGACGAAGTTCATTCTTAAGTGGGGGAGAATGTAATACCCGGTAATTTTGATATAATAATAATAATAATAATAATAATAATAATAATAATAATAATAATAATAATAATAATAGGTAGTGGGATTTGACCAATATAAGGTTGTTGTAGGTTTACCCATTAAAATTTAATTTATTTAATAAAATGTTACTGCTGGTAAATTTTAGTAACTAACTATTTGTAAGGTATAATAGTTTTTTAATAAAAAAATAAAATAAAAAATTCATAACTTGGGGCAAAAAGGTAATTAACTCTGTAACCCTAATAATCTCTACTAGTATATAAAAGTCTGTTGCTCGGTAAAACAAGCCATGCGATTGGGAGAAAACAGAAGCTATAGCCGCTAGCCACTTCCACCTGGTTGATATCGCTAACAAGTACCAAGCCGATTTCTTTTGTTTCGCTTACTCAGGTAATAAAAATTCGTAGTTCTTGTATTACTGTCAGTAGACATCACTTCCTAATTTACTTTATACTATTGCATGGTACAACCTATTAATTTAGTCGAAGCCTTCATGCTTCGGTGTTTGTAATATGTGGTTATCGGAGACTGTTTACACGAGTACGCAACACTATCCTCAATATGTGTATATATATATATATATATATATAGAATACTAGTCAAAGGTGGGTGCCTTTTGCGGAAGAAATTCCATTTAGTTGGGAAACCTACGTAAGTATGACCATCTAATATATAAAACTTGGCAGGATAACTTTTAGAATATAAGACAGGAGGTGACTAGAAAATTCTACACGATCGTTGGGTGGGCAGCTTGTTACGTGACTTGGGTTTAAATGTATACATATATATACGTGACTTTTACGTGGTTTAACTATAATTTAGTTAATTACATATTCATACTCTAGCATAAATACTTATAACTATTTTAGGGGCCGGATATATTTGTTAGTTAATAAACTTTAAGCACTAAATTAAATTTCATCGGTAGAAAATATGTACGACTTCTGATTAATATTACTGGTAGATTAATTTTAACATAGGATTATTCTATTAATTTATTTAATCAAACCAGTTGTAAGTATTTTTTCCACACACACACACACATATATATATATATTTGAGTAATCTTATAGTTACATAATTATTGTAGGAGTTGGGGTTTATATATAAATATTAGGCGGTAAATTAAAATATTGGCAAATGTAAGAATTGTGATAAGTTAGATCTAAGCCGTTTATAATATTTTTACCAAATATATTTCGTTTAGAGTTAATATTATTGGTGTAAACTATAGGTTTAGCGACTAGTGAGCATTTGTGATCAGATTGCATTCCAGGTAATATTATTTTCAACCTTTTATATATAAATATATATGTGTATTTGCGTTCATGTATATTTTAATTATGCGCTCATTAATATAATGGTCTTATCTGGTTATAAAGATTTGATTTTATACAAGCGTTCCTTTATTATGCATATATCACAAGGCTCATAGTTTATATGACTAAATTAAGTTTTTTTTTATATTTATGTTAGCGTATAATTGGAACCTAAGAAACTTTGACTATTATTTATTTATTTATTTGAAGTGCTCGTTGGATAATTATTTTATTCTGTTCTATTCCAACTGGTTAATGGAGTGGTGACTCTAAGTGGTATATTTCTATGTAACTTGAGAAAGTTACCTAATATAAAAAGTGTATAAAGTGAAGTTTATATGGTGGATTGTATGAATTTATTTAATTAATATACCATAACTTAAAGTGAAACATAAAGTGGGCTTTGGGTCCTTCAGGTTTGGCCTCCTAATGTTGGGGATCGGCAATAGCCTTTCCTTTTCTATTGTGGATATTTATTTATTTGCCACTTGTGTCTGGTAAAGGCTCCTCGTCTACTCTATAGGCTTCTCCGGACCCTATTAGGGGGTGTGCACACTTAAGGACAGGATGACCGAGGTGGTAGGTCTTTAGACTTTTGTTATCTCCTTTGGACTATGTCCATTGGGATGGCCCAGGTGTGATTTGTATTCCTCATGTGGTTGGTGGTAGGTCTTCGGACTTTTGATTTGCTAGGTGACCCCCTGGTTGGTTTTCCCCACTTAAAAAAAATAAGTAAATAAATAAATTAGATGTTAGGGTCACCTAAATAAAGATTAATAATTGGGTGGTTTTCTTATGTGATTCGAGTGTATGTCTATAAATTATACGCTTATATAAATGTGAATATATAACATTATTCCTTCGTATTTAAGTGTTACTTAGCTGTTCCCCTGGCTAACTTGTTACATGTTTTAAACGGGGCTGTGATGATCCATGATGTACATGGTGAGCAGATGATCTAGTACAGGTTGGGTACAAACCTACTCAAGGTGTTGATGGCATGCATGATGGGAAATATTGAGAGTGGTGGTGACTTTCAGAGTTTTATTTATTATATTAATTTTAGTAGATACTTTTCATGGTTTCTTTTGTAGTAACAATTTCGGTTCGGTTGGTTTGAATTAATAAATATGTTTCGTGTGTTTTCTTATTTTACACAGCCTTAGCATCTATTGTGAATGGCATTAGGGTGCTAATTTACACTAGATGTGGCGGTGATGCCCTCATTGTTTTAGCTTCCGCGCATACTTTTTAATGAGTTTTTGGTTTTGAAAATGGGGGTGTTACAAATTATCTCTTTATCTCTTAGAATGCCCATCACAGGTCTCATACTAATAGAGCCTAGTGGTCTTCTTCAATAGTTTTGTTAGGAGATGGGAAATTCTTGAAAATTTATACATGAAGAACCTATAGTATCCAACTAGACCTAAAAGGCTGCAAACATCTGATACATTTGTGGGGGGTCTTCCATTTAGTGACCGCCACTATCTTTGTTGAGTCAATTGCTACTTCCCCAACCGACACTATGTGCCCCATAAAGGCCACTTCCTGAAGCTAAAACCCGCACATGGATAGCTTGGCATATAGGTGGTGTTCCCAAAGAAGGGATAGGATAGTGAGGAGGTGTTGATCATGGTCTTCCTTCCCTCAAGAGTATACTAGGATATCATCAATGAATACTACCACAAATTGGTCGAAGAATGGTCTAAAGATCCTTGTTATCTCCATGAAAATAGCAAAGGTGTTGGTGAGCCCAAAAGGCATCATTGTGAACTTGTAGTGTCCATACTGAGTTTAGAAAGTTATCTTCATAATGTCGACATCTGCAATGTGCAACTAGTGGTATCCTGACCTCATGTCAACCTTAGAGAAGACTATGACACCCTATAAATAATCAAAGAGGTCATTAATTCTCAAAAGCATATATCGGTTTTTCACTGTCAACTAATCTAACCCTCAATAATAAATGCAGAGATAAAGACTACCATATTTCTTCTTCACAAACACAATCGGTGCTCCCTACTGTGACACACTCGGTCAGATGTATTTGTGGTCCAACAAATCCTCTAGCTAGGTATTAAGCTCTTTTAGCTCTGTCGATGACATCCTATAAGGAGGCCTTGACACTGGTTTAGCCCCTGGTACTAGGTCGATAGTGAATTCAATCTTTTGTACTGGGGTCATACTTAGAATATCCTTTGGGAACACATGAAGAAAATCTCTCCATCAGAATGTCACCCAAAGCCATTAAATCCTTTTTCAGTTCCTAAACATCACATAAGTACATTAGGTACCCCTTTTCAATCAATGAGTGTGGTGTGACAATAAACACTACTTTAGTGGTGGGCTTGTGCGTTGTCTTCCTGTAAGACCACGAGCTCCTAAGTAAAGTCTATCACCATATGGTATCTTCCGAGCATATCCATCCCTAATATGATGTTTAAGTCCCATAAATCCATTTCAACCAAATCCACTAGGAAATCTACCTCGCTTATTACTAAGGCCACCTTTGAGTAGAGCCTAGTGTAGTCCATCCAATCCCCTAAGGGTAACATCCCAAATATCACTATATTAGAAAATGGTGATAGGTCAGTCCTAGCAACAAATATAGAAGACATGAATGACAAGAAGATACTCAAATCAAACAACACATGTGTTGGTAAGGAGAGGATGGTAAACATACTCGTAACCACATAACCACTCCTAGTTGTCTATCATCCTTTGCCTAACTGATGACATTTAGGCACCTACTTGATTAACCTCCCTAATAGCCCCCTCAGTAACCTCTAGTACTCTAAGCATGACCACCTCTTTGAGGGAAAGCCCAAGGTCCGTATAGTCTCCCCTTAACCTCTTAGGCTAGTGCACCAGTTGGGATAGGTGCTCTCTGCTAGATCTAGTGAGGTGGGGCATGACAGGTATGTTGCTGGTAGGCCTACTACTAGGGCATTAGTGGTCCCCACTACTGGAACTGATAACTTTAGGGCTAAGGAAAACTCCTCTAGTTCTAACACTTGTAAAATTGGTGGCCAAGCCTACCATAAGTCTTCCAACTCAAGGGTCTTCCTCCACAGTCATTCCCTTGGTGGTTCCTATCACATCATCTATAAGGAAAACCCCTCGGTGGCCCCTAGCTTATGAATGGGACCCTCTACTAATGTCTTGAGGGTCCTCCTCCTTGAGGAAGGGTCCTAGTCTCTAAACTGTATGCCTTTAGCCTCCTCTTCACCGAGATCGATGCTTATTCCTAGACCATGGTGGATGCAATTCATGCACACTCATACAGTGTGGCCAAGTCATAGAATGCCACTACATCCATCATTTGGCAAATCCTGAAGTGGAACCCCTACTCCAACTAGTAAACCATAGTCAACCCAATGGCCACAATGCCCAAGGAAAACCTCAATAGCTCTATGAAACAGGCATACTATTACCTCACCACCATGCCCCTTAGGTGAATTGTATGAATTCCTTAGGCTTTTCCCTCTTTAGACTCTCTAGGTAGATCTAGGTGCCTAAGGTAGTCTTGAAGGCCTCACAGGACATCTAGGGACAGTATCTGGTATGACACTCAACCGACCAAGCATCAGCAACATCTTAGATGAAATAGGTTGTGATGCTAGACATAAGAGTCAAAGGTTAGTCAACAGCCTTGAATGTGTGATCCATGTTTTGGATCCACCCCTCTAGAATCATAAGATCCTCCTCACCTATGTACAGTGAAGGGTGGTGACCAGTAACTCTCCAGAGCCAATCCTCCTCAAAACTCTCATGGTGATGCAGTGGAGGTGGGGGTAGTGGCTAAACCTTGGATTGGCACTGAACGAACTCTATAAAGACCTCGAAGCTCTCCTCAGGGCATTTGATCCTTCCATTCATCATGTATTGGCCACTACAAAATAAGGAGTGAGTTAGGTCTAAACCTCCTACTTTAATAACTACTACACACTTTCCTCCCTTTTTTGGAGTTCCCTAGACTACCCTTTTCATTTCATCATGAGTGGATCTGTATCTATTAGCCAATTTAAAAAAATTTCCAAAGTATAAAAACCATTTTAAAACCAAAGAAAAATATTATTGTAAACAAATTTCCAAGGTGTAAAGTGTGGTAATCAAAACCATCATTCTGATACCAGCTTGTAACACCCCTAAAAATTACAGTTGAAAATTTTTATTTTAATTCTCTAAAAACCATATACCACAAGAAGGGGTGTTACCACTATAATCAATATAAGTCTGGCTCTCGTCCAGCCTTGTACCGACTATAAGGCTGATATGATAAAACTTAACCAAATACCACAGTAAGAAAAAAAATTATAATGTAATAGAGTTAAGCATTGATGTAAGGAAATACTAGGAATATAGAACATCAAGATTTAAGTCTCTAAGTAAGGAAAAACTGGAAATGCATAACATCATGCAGTTATAGGAAACATTAATTGAAAGTAATAGGAAAAAAATTCCAATACTCTAGGATATCACAACATCACTCTATCCCTACCAACTCATCATATGCAGTAGTCATCTATAACATAATCAATCACCTGCATAGAATTAGGAGGGGTTACTGCTTGTAGGAATGAGAAGAACCCATAAAAGGGTGATCAATACGCTATGTACTGAGCAAGGTAACAATAAAGTCAAGTAGGATCATAATAATTAATGATACAAATATAATGCACCCAACAGATTATGATAGACAGTTTATCCTTATTGAGAGTTAAAGCCATTAGTGTAGTATTTAAACATCTATTGAATTATATCCATGTGGGTTTGGGGACCTTACTATTCTCATCCATGGAGTGGTAACTATATAATCTAGGGCAACACACTCCTTACTACTATTATGACCAGTGGACCAGTAAATATAATACAACTTAGGGCCAAACACTCTTGACCACTATTATAACAAGTAGACCGATAAATATAGGATAGAATGCTCCTGACCATTATTATAACTAATGGATCGATAAATATCCTATGCATGGTCCTGACCCATGTAGTATTCCACTATAAGTAATTAGTATCTTTTCCGTAGATTATTATCATCCAAGGATTTCATCATTTGAGCCTGGGACCCCTACTATTCTCACCAGTGGATTGATGACTAAGTAATCTAGCATAGTATGCTCTTGACCACTATTATAATCGATGGACTGATATATATATTACATATGGGTTGACTCAAGGATATTCTACTTTAAGTGATTAGTGTCTTATTCATGTCTTAATTATTCAGGTATCACACACACATCCACACATCAACCATATATAAGACTCCTAGACCACTACCATCCCAAGCAACCTAGATCTCATGGAAACCCTAATTCCCTAAATTGACGTATCCTCACTTCCTAATGATCCTTTGAGTCCCCAAAATTATCCACCAACTCAAACATGCCATCAAATTTCAGCTACTCATGAGTCATATCCCACTTTCCTCATTCCTCACATGTGATGGCCATAACCCTCTAGGGTTACCCCCTCGAAACCCTTATTTTGGCCTATATGGTTTTAGCTTCTCATCCACTTCTTATCTAGCCATATACTCCTATGACCAAGCACAAGTTACTAGGACCATCCATACCCCAAATTATTGCAGGCCAACTCTCTTGTCTCACACATGTGATAACAACTTCCCATATGGCTACTCTAAAAAATCTTAAAATCTCCTTTTTCATTTTTACCCTCTCTTACACATCTCCACTATTCATTTGAATGGACTTACATCCTCCATGTGGTATATCCCTCATTACAACCCAAGGGAACAACCTAACTCCCTCAACTCCTATATGCCATAATAACCTATCTTTAGAGTTAAAATCCCCAAAACCCTAATTTTACCCTTATGCACTTCCTATATCCCAGTATCCTAGATACTCCCCTATGTCTGCTAGCTACCTAGAAACATGCTCATCATCCCCCCTAATCCTTTCTCCACAACTTTCCTTCCCTTAGTCACCCTTAGAGAAAGATATACTAGCTTATAGACCTACCCTCATAGAGGGTCCACTCTCCCCATGAAGATTTTTATGTAATCCCCTTTTTATCATCACCCTTTTTATTACTCCACATTTTTCCCAAGGAATATTTAGAATGATTTTTCTCTCAAACTTTTCCCTCATACTATTCCCCGTCATCTTATTCGAAATTACCCTAGCTGCCAAATCCTACCTAAGAGTCATAGAGTTGAACATACAATTTCTCAACTATATTTAAGGCATGCATTATCACATAATAAAACTTTATAAAAATATATAACCAAGAAGTCAAGATCACACATGCACTTGCCTTAGCTCTTTACAAGACTTTCTACACAATCATCTTATATTATATGCATATATTTCATGTTGGTATACTTATTTTACAACTAAGGCACATAAGCACAAACCCTATCTATAACTGTATCCTTACCTAAATGGCTTTTGTCTTGAATTAATGAAATCATATACCTCCTCATTGGTGATTACTAGTTTAGTACCTAAAAATGAGAACACCCTAGTTAGGCTAATTTATTATTTTTCTATCTTTTTCCTTTTTTTCCTCTTTCATTAGTCAAAATAATAATGATAATAAAGAGAATGGTAATAATAATAACAAATTAGGTTAAAGGCTTAAAAATAAGTAAATAGGGGAAAATATGACCAAGGTGGGTAAGATGAGGGGAGGGTGGCATGGCGGTGGTGGCACAGTGGAGGCGTAAAGAGGAGGACCTTTAGGGTTGGAAAAGGAGTGGGGCTAGGTTTTTTGGGATGGTGGGGTGGTGGCACAAGCTAGACTAGTGGTAGGGTGGTGGCTTCACGATGGTGACACTCGTAGTGGTGCAACCGAGAGGAAGGGGAGAGAAGGAGGAAGAAAAGGAGGGGAAAAGGGAGGTGAAGAGAGCTAGCTCCATAGGAGGCGTTCCTGTGTAGGAGAGGAGGTATAGGGAAGGGTAATGGACCAATGGTGGTAACGACATAAGGTCACATAGGATGGTGTGGTGTGGTGTAGGGTAGCTCGAGCTGTCTACTTTGCATGATTGGGGAGAAAAGAGGAAAGGGAGGAGGAAGGAGAATGAGGGGCTTAGCGAGCATGGGGGGTTATAGGGAAAGGAGAGGAGTAGAGCTATAGTGGCGATGGTGATATCTGAAGGCAAGGTTGGGGAAATTTGTATAGGGTAATTCGGGGAGAAAGTGGAGGATAAAGAGAGTGTAGGGGGTTTATAGTCAACTAGAGGAAGAGATAAGGACAACAAAAGGAAGAAGACAAGGGGTTCGATCGTTGGTGACTAGCGGTGGTAGGGAAGGATGGCATAGGGGTGAGTGTGGGGTGGTAAGTTATAAGGTGCAGGAGAGTAGAGGGGAAGAGAGGCGTGCAAGGGGGTCGTGGAAGGCATGCCCATGGTTGGGGGTGCTGAAAAAATGTCAATAGGGAGGGCATACAGAGGGTGTAGGTGGGAGGTAGGGAATGGGGATAGAAAGGGGTAAGAAGAAAAAGGGAAGGGAGAGAAAAGGAAAAGAGGAGGAGGAGATAGTCGCTGGGTTGTCTCCTCTAGGAGAGGAGAGGAGAGGAAAGAAAAGAAAAGAAAGGCCCTTGGGCCAATCGGGGAAGGAAAAGAAGAGAGCGGAGGGGGAAGATGATGGGTTGCTGGGACGTAGCCCAAATGAGGAAAAATAAGAAAGAGAGAAAAATAAAGAAGGAAAGAAAAAGAAAGGATAAAGGAAAAGAAAAAGGGGGGAAAAGAGAGAGATGGGGGTGTTTTGGGTTTTGGGGGATTTATGATTAATAATAAAAAATTATTTAAAATTAATAAAAAAAATTGATATAATTTATCTATTATTTATTTTAGGTTAGATAATTAATATAAGCTTACAAATAATAATAAATTTTTAAGTCTCATTTTGTTGTCATTATTAGCATGATTGCTATTATTATAATGTGCACATATATTTTAATTTATTCAATATTTTATTATTCTATCATTTATTCTTAGGAAAACTTCAGGTATTACAAATTAACAGGTTGATACATCCTATTGATTGGTTTGGCTAGACCGATCGACTAGTTCGGTTAGTTTATGTGATTTGGTTTATCTTTGTTTGGTTATGCTTTGAGGATATGCATGAGATTAATCTATAATTATTAAAGAGCTAAAATAAATATTTTATCATGGATTAATAACCTAATGAATTGATTAAATGGATCATGATTTGTGACATACTTAATGAATATTGTAAAGGTTAATGGGTGTACCACATATAAAAAATGATGGTCCTTGAGAAAAGAGTAATGAAGTATAACTTTTAATTGAATTAAATAATATGATAGGCATGAATAATATTGGATAAGGATAAATCAAAACTCCATACATGGTTGGGAAATGAAAAGGAGTAATATGGATGGAATATGTTAATGCCTTGTTTGCTCTTTGTATAGGCCTTTTGTAATCATTTAACCTCATGAATAATGTACTAATCACATAAAGTAAAAGACAATTGGATTTTTTATAAGTCTGGGTTACCCGATCCTTGATTAGCTATCAAGGGTGAGTCTCTCTTTAGGTGTTTATTTATACCTTCAGGCAGGATCCTAGAGATCTCAGCACCTTACTTACTCTAGCCACTGATAATGTACTAAGGGGTATTAATACTAAAGGGTCTGGTTACCTAGGTGGTTGGATTTAGCTTGGACTTATGTCTATATTAGTTGGCTTCGACCTAGACTTAGGTCCATTCTGGTGATTGGTTTCGACCTAGACTTATTTCTGCTTTGGTGATTAGCTTCGGCTTGGACCTTATGTCCTTTGGTTTGGATAGGATTTCATGGTATGTGAGACCATGGGGTAGTACATAGTCCATCACTCAATGATAAAATCTAGATGATAAGTAAATGGATGATAAAACTTGGTTGATGAATAAGTGGAATGATAAATAATTGGATAATAATGGTAATAATGGGTTGAAGGACCAAAAAGGATAAAAGTTGATTATACATTTGGATAATAGCTTATATGACCAACTAGTTAATAAATAGAAAGATTGAATAGATGTTGACCAATATCAACATACATATAAGAAAATTGTATAATCTAATTGATTGATAAAGTTAGAAAATAAACCCTAGGGGTTTCCTGAATTAATCTATATAGTACACGTGTGATTACCTATATGATTATAATATGAAGGCAAGAATGATATATTTTGTGAGTCATGAGTTATAACATATTCTTATTCATTACTACCTTTGCATATATGGTATTAGCATAACACATGTTAAATATGATATCCATGCTATGATAACATTTGCATGCTTGTGTTTTACATTAAGGAAGCAACTTAGTCAGTACGTAGCGTATTGATGTGCCTGTTTTCTCGATCACCTACTCATTCCCATAAGCAGAGAGCCATGTGTAGGTTTTTGGAGATAGCTTGTAGTAGACCTACCCCAACTTTGGTTTGGAGTTTGAGAGAGTGGACATCTAGAGGATTTTATGGGATCTATGATCGACTATGGTTTTGGGGTCATGCCCTAATCTTGTGTTTCTAATTAATGTAGCCCTGTAGTTTTAACTTATCCATTTTCCTCTATTTAACTTAGTTGGGGCCTGTTGAGGTCATTGATTGCAAACAATCTTTTAAATATTTATGTGATTTATATTTGCCTACTCTATTTTAACTTGGTTGATTGGTTTAACCTTGTATCTAATATGGGATAGGTGGTGGAATTTTATCCTATGTTAGGTATGGCAGTAACATTCCATTTTTTCTAAGTCTATTTTCCGCTTTCGCATTGTTTTAAACACATTTTTTTATGAAAATTAGGGGTGTTATAGTTATTGATTATTTGGTTCAGTAGACGACTCAGCACCCTTCCCTAATATTATTGTGGATTGTTGGTTCAGTAGTTGCCTCAGTGCCCTACCAATGTGTTTAGAATCTATTTAACTAACTAGATATATCTCTTATACCTTGATATAATGATAAATTAATTATCATGTTTCACGGTTGAGCTTGAGATTGGATGTTTATATTCATTTTTCCATGAATATTGTTTGTGGCTATGGTACATGCTTTGTGCTTAAGTATGTTCAAATTCTGTGTGACTATGTGAAGCGTGGATATGTTGCCTTTTGTGCAGTATTATGATTTACTTAGTACGATACTACTTTTGTAGATGAATACATGATGGTCATAGAGTGGCATGAAATGTATAAGAATGAGAAGGATAAGTGAGGTTCTTGGGAAGACTCCCCATTTTCAGAGTGGGCCTTTGGTTATAATAGTTAGGAAAAAACCGGTGTCATACCTACAAATGCTATTTTTTTATTATGATCGCCTTTCTTTAGACTCTTATGTCCCTTCCTATATCTTGGTTATCTTATTGTACTCACAATGTTTATCTTTAACTTTAATGTATACATGGTAATATATTCCAACTGATTTAATTTGGCTATAGTTTGATTTAGCCTTAGCACTTAGTATAAGAAAGGCAAGAGAGCTATACTTAATGCTAAGTATGGTAGTAACATCCAGTAATTTGGCAATTAACGTTTTCGTAAAACAAAATTTTCAAGATTGTAAATCTAGGGTGTTACAACAAGGGTTTTTGTTTTCACTTTCTTATATGCATATATACATATATACATGTGCTAAAAACAAAATAAAGATTGAGTTTTTTTTTTCTTTGTTTTATAAACAATTACCAATCATATTGGAAAATTCTCATGAATTATGATGATATTCTATCTACTACCAATCAGGTGCCATATGTTTTACTCCATTTTATTTACATATTATTTTTACTCTAGTATTGTCATTCTCATTTTTTTCTTAATAATACTGAAATGATTAAAAAAATTAATTGAATATGTGTTAAAACTGAACTATAAATGATTAAATAATTTGATTTTTTAATTTTTAATTTTGTGAATTTTTTAGAACAATTTAAAGAGATAAAATTCATAAATCATAATAAAAAGTTAAAATATTTCTAGAATTTTCAAACAGTAATCAAATAATGTCAACTTAGCTAGAAAACTATGTAATATTAAAATATGTATCAAATTTTAACATCAAACTAAAATCATTAATTGAACTCTACCTAAAGAAATAAATTTAAAACATATGGTTTTTAAATAAAATTGTTCCAAATACATAATATCTAATGACCAAAAATTAGGCCCAATATATCATTATGTATATTATTTATAGTGGTATAGAAAAAGGGAGAAAGGAGGGACAAAGTCGAAGGCCTGACATAACACCATAACTCCATGATTTAAGGAGTTTTCTTTTGTTTGTAAATATATACAAAAATAGTTTAGCATTTTCAAAAAGATAATTCTCCATAAGTCATGTTTTGAAATTTTACATACCATTGAATAAATAAATAATTCACCCTAATAATATTATCCGCCATAATTATTCACTCCTTTGACCGCATTAATAAAGTTAATAAATGTAAAGATAAATTAGGAAGTAAAGGTATAATCTTACATGAAAATTATAGAACATTGCTTATATTAAAACCTAATAAGTGAGAGAGAGTAGTACTAATAAATAATAGGATAAACTCCATTCAAGTAGTATAACATTTGATCAAATTCCACTTAGATATAATTTGTTTTAAACAATATTATTTAAATACCATGCAGTTTTTATTATTATCTCAATTTAATACCATCTTATTAATATAATTAGTTTTATATAACTAAAATGATTAAAAAAAAGAATTTCATACCTTAATATAACAAAATGTTATATACATATATATATATATATATATATATATATATATATATATTATATATGTATGTATGTATGTTCTAGATTCTTTTAATTAAATAACATTAAAATTTTAAAAAGTCAATTTGTTTTTGAAATAAATATTAAAAATTTTCTTATTCATTTTTAGAAAAATATATAATATTATAATTTTATCATTTTAATCTTATAAAAATAAGAATATTAATAAGATGGCACCAAAGTGAGTGATAAAAAATTTAAAGCACATAATATTTGAATGGGTTTATAGAAAACATATAATATCTGAGTACATTAGATCACATACTAATTTGTCTTAAATACTACCCGAAAACAAATTTTTTGAAGTGAGAGTTTTAATACTCATATTCATCACAAATACCCTAAAACATTATCTATATAATAACTATAAAAAAATTATAATGATTTACTTATTCCTAAAAATATTTATCGAAATTATCATAATTTACGTACTAATTTATATTAAATATTAACAGAAAACAAATGTTTTGAAGTGAGAGTCTCAATACTTATATTCATCACAAATACCTGAAAACTTTAACTATATGATAACAATAAAAAATAATAATTTATAATAATTTACGTATTCTTGAAAATATTTATCTAAATTATCATAATTTATATTTTTTCTTAATCAAATTAAAGTCGATCGTTATCTATATTTATGTTCTACACATTCCTAATTAACTATAATCCTAATTAAATACTATACCTCACACTTAGAAAAAAGAGTTTTATAATGCACACAAATATACACACACGTATAATATTAATTAATTATTTCGTTGAACATGCCATATTTAACCAATGAAATGTAAATATTAACCAAGTTTTTAGTATTAATTAAAATTTTAAATAATCGTACTATCATATACTTAAATAGTCTATAAGTAGAGCTGGCAATCGGACGGGTCGGGTCACTATTGGATCGGATTAAATAATTATCGGGTCATATCAATTTCGGATAATTTAAGATCATTTTATCAGATCGGGTCGGATTGGGTTTGATTCGGATCAACTTGGTATCGGATAATCTCAGGTTATTCTAAGTTCTCGGATCGGGTCGGGTTGGGATTGGATGGACACAAATTCGGGTAAATTTGGGTTATTCTAATTTAAGTTTGGGTTCGGATTGGGTTCACGTGAGTTCAAATTATTATATTTTTAAGTCGAGTTTGGATCGGATTCGGGTCATTTCAGTTGCGAGTCATGCCGGTGCTATTTTTTTTATTCCAAAATGTTATTAAAGACTAATTATTTTAATATTGTTTATTTCAATTTATCCTATTCAATTAAAAGCAAATTATTATATAGATTGTTTTGGGGCCTTAGAATGTTTTTTCATTATTTTATCTTTGAAGATGTATTTGATGTTCCAAAGTTAAATTTCTTCAAATCGAATCACTTTTATTTTTATGTTAAGGTATAACTTATAATTCAACTCTATTATTAGCTTGTTCATATCATATTGAGTTCAAATATTATTTTAAGTGTATATTATATTTATATCTTGATAACAAATGAAGGTTTCTAAGGTTGTACTTCTCATATTATTTTTTAAATAAATTAATCACATCATATCAACATAATTTTAATTAATATAATAATAATAATAATAATAATAATAATAATAATAATAATAATAATAATCATGATGATGATGATGACACAAAAATAATGAGAACAATAATAGTAGTAATTATTGAATATCAATTATGTCGATAATAATAATAATAATAATAATAATAATAATAATAATAATAATAATAATAATAATAACACATTATTATTTTCTCTATATTTTGATTCACACATATCAAGCTAAATCAAAAAAAAATTAGATAAAGTAAGTAATAATGATCATTATTGACAAAGGACCAACTCATATTGAGTTCTTACTATTTAATATAGTTGATGTAACAAAAACATTAATCTTTAATTTTTATAATGAATAATTAACATCCTCACATTAGATTTTTCCTACTTTTCTATGATGTTATAGGCATTATATTGCAAGGTATAGATACTAACATATAGTGTTTAAGGCTACAAATTGTTATTTATGTATACTTATAACAGAATTGATAAAATTTTTCCTTTGTTTGATTGAATTTTACTTATGATGCAATCTTTCTTGATATATATATATATTATATATATATATATATATATATATATATATATATATGTGTGTGTGTGTGTGTGCTTTTACACAATTGTTCCTAAATATTTCAAATATTAGAATTAGTATTATTGATAACTATATTTTGAATAACTGAATAGACTATGATTATGTAATATTCGTTTTAAGCTAAAATGGCAATTGGTTCATGTTATAGTTGTTGTTTGGGTTTTGGTCACTAGATCGTAGACTTGAAGACTTTGTTGGAACTTTTGGTAGACTTGATCAATCGAAATGTGTTCGATATCATATCACTTGTGGCCCATGGGGCATATTCTATAGTCACTAGGCTTAATATTTTAATGATTAGTTTTTAACTCAAACATCATATTATATTATTAATTAGTTGGGGTAATTGATAATTCAAGATTATTTTTTTAGGTTAGTATATTCAGTTGGTTTCAACTGTTTAGTTGGACTATGTATTATATTTTTCTTCTATAAGCTAAAATGCTCCTTACCAATTTCTATTGCATAGGATTGAAGTTATATATTTTGTATTTGGTCAATTTAGGGTTGAAAGAAATCATATGTATTTGGTTCAACCCAAACTATATATTGAAGCTATATATTAAACTTTTGTTCTTCTTATGTCATTTAGATCTGGCAGAGTTATACACTCAATTTAGTCAATGAAGGTTACATGCCATTGATTTTTCTTCTCTCTTCTCTTCGTCTCTTTTTGAACAATGTTTTGTAAGTGAAATAATACCAACAATGCTTGAATAAAATATCTATCTTTAATATTATTCCATAACTTGAGTTGAGAAAGGTTTATAGTGGAGGATATTTCTTCCTATTATCTCTAATTCTTTAATGTTTTTCTGAACTCACTTTGGTAATGAGTTGAATTTGACGTATCTTTTCCATATTTGTGGGTTTTCCTTTAGAGATCTTCATAAGTACAAGCATATTAACAATAGTTATATCACATATATATTATTACAAGTATGTTCTAATATTTGATAAATCAAATTATGATGCTGGCTTTACAAGCATTCATAAATCATAATCCCTTGACAATCCCAAGTTGAATAGATGATAAGAATATATCATTTAAGTTGGTAAACTCGAGTAGTTTCATCCATGTTTGATAAGAATATATGTGGCAGTGTATCTAGTAAAAACTACTACTTCTAATGAGAGAACCAATAGTTTCATAGAACAATTATGATAGTTTCATAAAACTAAAATGATTATTTTCCTTAATAACTTTAAGTAGTTTAAAAAGCCAAGAAAAGTAGTTTTATTAGAAATTTAGAGTATTATGAATATGCTATAATGACTAGTTTCATAATATTAAATGAGTGATGTCATTAGAAACTTAGAACAGATCCATTAGAAACATAGAATACTTTTATAAGGTAAAACGAATTATTTCATTAGCTGAACTGATAGTTTCATAAGTTAAAGCATGTAGTTTTATTATAATCTCAACCTAGTTTCATAAGCTAAATTTAGTAGTTTAATTAGAACCTCATAGTAGTATTATAGATCAAAATGAATAGTTTCATTATAAACTTAGAGTGGCTTTTATTGATAGAAATGTGTAGTTTCATTATAAACTTAGATTAGTTTCATAGATAGAAACTAGCAATTTCCTTACATTCATAGAGCAATTTCGTAGTTTCATAAACCTAGTGGAGTAGTTCAATTAGAAATTAAAGTAGTTTCATTGGTAGTATAGAAAGACTAGCTTATTTTAATAAACTAAAATTAATAGTTTAATTAGAAACCTAAGGTCATTTCACATATTTTATAGGTAATTGTTGTATCCTAATACTGAGATTAATTAAAAATAGAATAATTGTGTGTGTGTGTGTGTGTGTCAATGTGTGTGTGTGTAAGTAAAATTAAGTTTTCTTTATTAGTTAAGCATTAAAATAGCGATATCCTTTTTTAATAAATTAATTTTTAGTTTGGTATTAAATTAATGTGCACATGTAATACCCTATTTATATAAACCTTAATTTCGATATCTTAATTTAAAATTTTATTATTATGTATAATTAAGTGTAAGTTAAATTAGGGTTAGATAACAACAATAATAATAATAATAACAACAACAACAATCATAATTTTAATTAATAGTAGTAGTAATCATCTTATGATAATAATAATAACAACAACGATAATAATAATAATGATAATAATGCTAGTAATAATAATATAGTGAGTTTGGATAGGATGTTTAGTAATTAATAATATCTTAAAATGAATTCACATTATTTATTTTTTTAAATTAATAATAGTAGTAATTTTAATTTAAGTCTTTTACTATCATTTTATCTCAAATCTAATATAAATTAAACTATTTTCCAGCATTAATTTAAATAATAATTATGTGTGATTAGCGGTAATGATTATTTTAGGAGGTTTAGTATTAAGTGTATTATTATTATGTGTATTATTATGATGGTTTAGATATAAATTTAATTAGGTTAAAACTTGATAGAATTAGACTATTAATTTTAATCCTAGTTTATATCCCTAAATTTTATCTTGATTATTTCAATAATAACCATTGATCCGTAATGTAAGTTTTTTTTTTTAAATTTATCCTAGATTATTTTTACTCTTTTCATTTATTTTTAATCTATCTTAAATCAAATTATTTTTTCCAAATTATTATTCTACATTCTAATTTACCTAAATTAAATCTAAAATAAAAATATAAAATAAACCTATTTTATCCTACCCTACAATTTTTTACCACATGTTACCTAAAGTCCTCAACCAATAACCATGCTCTGCCTCTACATTTATTTCTTATACACGCCATGATGCCACAAACGCACGCATACCCTCACCTTATGCCTCAACTACGCCGCTTATGCTGCCTGCGCCTACACGAACACGATTACATGACGCACACTCCCTCACTCTCTCAAGTCTCAAGTCTCAACTCTCAACTCTCAAGTCACAACAAACTCACAGACTCATCCGGTCATCCCCGAGCCAAATAGGCAAACACCCGTTACACCCCTGCTCTGGTGCTCCCCATTTCTACGCCATTCTTTTTCCTTCAGCCAACCTCTCTCACCAAACAACCCCCTGCCAGCCTCCTCCCCTCTGCATTTTCAACACCCATCTCCCCAACCCATTGCAGCCCTCCCTGTTTCCAGCTTCTCCACCACTTTCCTCCTCTTCTTCTCCCTGCATTACCTCACCCAACTCCAACCCTCAACCGACCACCATCCTTCGAGCACCTCCCAGCCGAGCCACCTTCCCATCCTCCCCCTCCTTCTCTTTTCTTGTTCATTTCTCCTAGCCCCAACAAAACTTTCCAACCCGTTTCCCCTACGGCCTACCTACCTTGGTGATCACTAGGTTCCTATAAATCTAAAGAGAAAGGTTGAGGTATGGAAAGAGTATGATTGTTATGAAGATGTTCAAAAGAATTTGCATGGTGTATGTAAGCATTTCCAAGAGGTATCATATAGATCTAAATAAAAAAATGGCACATCTAATCTTAAGAGACACTTAGTAATTTGTTCAAAGTACAAAAATGTTGTCGGGTCCTGCATGGCTACATCTCAGTTTGATCAAAAATTATACGGTCAATTGGTTTGTGTGTCGATAATGAAACACGTGTCGTCATTCTCACATGTTGAGTATGAAGGAGAGATAGAATTTCATCAGTATTTGAATTTGAATGTCAAACCCATTTGTAGAAATACCGCAAAGAAAATTTGTTTGGAGAAGCATGTTGAATTTAAGGAAACTCTTAAAGTGGATTTAAGAAAAATTCTAATAAGATTTATTTAACTTGTGACATATGGACAACATGCATAAGACATGGTTATCTTACTCTCATAGCACATTATGTTGATGATAATTGGAAATTGAACTCTAAGGTGTTAAGTTTTTGCCATTGTCCTCCTCCCCACACTGGTATAGAGATATATAATCTGTTACATTCATTGATAATGGATTGGAGCATTGAAAAAAAGATTTTTACCATGACTGTGGACAATACATCAAATATGATCAATATGATTATGAATATGAAATCCAAGTTGCTTGGAAACTTGGTGTGTGATGGAAATTTTTTCCATAGTCTTTGTTCAGTTCATATTTTAAATTTGACAGTGAAATACGGAATGAAAAAAACTAAAGAATGTGTGATGAAGGTTTGAGAAAGTGTCAAGTATATAGATAGATCAAAAGGTAGGATAATTAAGTTTTATGAATATGTTGTGCAGTTAAAAATATCTATTTTTGCAAAGTTGTGGTTGGATATTGCAACCGGGTGGAATTCTACATATTTGATGCTAAGTAGAGCATTACTGTAATACCCCGTATTTTTAAAATCCAGATTTATTAAGCTTAAGGATTTTATTAGCGTAATTTGATGTAAATAATTAATTATTTTAACTTCGATTCGTTTTATAAATTTATCGACGATTTCGAATTCATAATTGAATGTAATTAATCATTGTCGTTGCGAACCATTCTAGACAAATTCGTTCACGACAGTGATTTTATTATATTCTTATGAATTTGATTCTCGGTTAAAAATATGTATTTCCATTGTTTCTCATATTTTTATTTTTAATATTTTAGACTTGTTTTCAATTATAACTTCGTCATGTGTTAACGGTGTAATTTAAAGTTATATTTCGTTGACGAAATATACTATTTAAATTATAGAATTTCAATTTAAATAGTTAAATTTATTTTAATAATTTTATCCGTAGAAAATATTTCCGACTTTAAATTTATTCGTTTTCAATAATCGTTAATATTTTTGGAAAGTTTTAAATTAAAAAGATTTTTGGAGTTTATTTATGAAATTCTTTCTGGAATTAATTCTCTTTCGTTTTATGCTTTTTGGTTTACGGAAAACCGATTTCGGAAATTATTTAAATTACTCTTGGTTTATTCGAATTTGACTTAAATATTTTAGTATAGTTTTTAAATAATAATTAGGTTTTATAATATTTGTGTAATAATGTATTTCCGTAAATAATATAAATTTTATGTTCGTTGGTTAATTCTTTCGAAAATATTTCTGAAATTCTGTATATAGTTTCTTTTTATTTATTTTAAGTGTTCGGATCGTTTCGAAATAATTTTTATTTAATAAATTTTAGATAAAATCTTCCAATATTAATTTTTAAGTTTTTAATATTTATTTGATACTTGTTTTCTACCGAACCCCCCCCCCCTTCTTCTTTTCTTTCTCTCTTCCCCACCCCGACCCCTCTCCTGTGCGCCCCTGTTCTGCACCCGAAGCCCTAGCCGACCTCCCTTACCTCCTCCCTTGCCCCTCCTTGCTTCGCCCGCCGGCCAAGCTCCAACCACCACTGACCCGCACAGCAGCCGCAACCGACCGCTGCAGCAGCAACAACTAAAGCCGCGCGACAGCAGCCAACGCAGCAGAGCAACAACGGGCGGCGACAGCAACAGCAGCAGGCCACACAGCTCGCGCCACCGCCCGGCCACCAGCGAGCCCAGCTGATCACCGGCGAGCAGTCCTTGGCCTTCGACGAAGCTTCCCCGGCCTTCCTTTACCCCGATTTGTCAGTTTTTCGTTTGGTATAATTTTTGAAAAACCCTAACCCTTGTTTTAATTAATTGGGTATGAATTAGCTTATAAAAAGCTAAATTGATTGTTTGATTGTGTATATATGTGTTGTAAGATTGATTTGGATAGGTTAATTGTGTGGTTGTGTTGGAATTTTGGAAAAATTGGATTTTTAGCCGGGTTATGCCCAAATTTTTTGGATCCGTCTGTTTTTGTGATTTCGGAGGAATTGATTATACAATATGTTTTAAAATGTATCCAATTTCATTTTGGAACCGTCAATTTGAGAAATTTATGTAGGTTTTATCGGAATTTGATTCCTAGGTCAAATTTTTGGGGTGTAATGAAATTGGGTCGTATAATTGAGCCGTTCTGCTCAATTGACTTTATAATATCGTTTAAAATGTATTTAATTTTATATTGAAAGTGTTGATTGGGAAAAATTGTGCATAATTTATCGGAATTGAATTTTTAGGTCAAAACTCCCGCGGATTTAAATTGGATTTTGTGATCAGGTTATTTTATTCAATTAACTATATAAATTACATTAGAATATGTTTAATTACATTTCCGGACCGTCAATTTATATGTTTTGCCAAGAATTGATCGGATTTGCGTTCCGGGCCCAAAAACCCTAATTGGGCTAAATTGTGTATTTCTTTTACTAGTTTTGAGCAATTGATTATTTGATATGTTATAAAATGTGTTTAATTGCATTTCTAAACATTCAATTTGATTGAATTTATAGAATTTTAACGAATTGTATTTTCGGGCCTAAAACCCTAAATTTCAAGTGAGATTATGAAATCGATTACTTGTGTTGTTGTTTTTCTAAAATTGAATGTATAGAAATGGTTGAGATGGTATTAATTGCTTTCTAATACCTTTAATTTGAATTGATTAAATTGAACTACCTGAGTTTACGCCATGGGCTTTGAAACCCTAATTTTCGGGGATGATTTTATAAAATTGACTTTGCTATGTGTATTTTATCTAATCGAATTCTATCTTTGGGTTTTAAATTATTTAAATTCTGTTTTAACCTAATCGGTTTGGATTTGGTTATATGTAAATGGTTGGGTTACCTATTTAGTTGTAAAACCTAAAAAATAAGTTATTTTCGATAAATTACCTTATGATCGATTACTCTTTCTCAGGATTTCCAAATTAAGTTGAAATGTCCCAAAGGATAATTGTATTAATCCGTTTTGATTTAGTTTTAACCTTAAATTTTATTAGAGCTATGCTTTTAAGTTTTAATTTTGGACACGTTTTCTAAGAAAGATCATTTGTGTCGTTTGTGTTTATTTAATTAGAATATATGGATTATTGATTGATAGGATAGTTCCTAATTTAGTTTTGATTTCTATCGGGTCTAGGAAAGCTTTCTCGTGGACCCACGAACTAGGGATTCCTCTCCCTCTTATTTCGCTTAGCTAGCTTCGGATCCAGGTAAGTCTCTACTTGCCTCTACTTGTGGTTGTTTAGTAAGGACGAAGCTATGGCCTTGTCCTATGTGTGATGTGATGTGTTGATTGTTGTGTGCATCATGCCAATGTGTATTATATGATGTGTGGTTTAACTTGTCTCATGTGTAGCGCAACTTTGGAATTGAGGTATGTCGTGTGTGCTTTCTATGACATGAGCGTGATATGTTTATGTATGATATTTATGATGTGTTATGATACGACCCTCTAGGATAGGTATGTCAAGGACGTGATGTGACCTAATAAGACACAAATAAGGCATTAATTACATAAAGCGAAAGACTGATGAGCCCGACCCAGTCCGGTCCACCGGTTAGAATAGTGGCCAGAGGCGTTTTGCCCTGGGTGTTGATTTCCGGTCCACCGGCTATAATAGTGGCCAGAGGCGTTCTGCCCTGGGTGTTTATTTCCGGTCCACCGGCTATAATAGTGGGGGATTCGGGCTCGACAAACCCAAACGAATAAGTTAATTCACAGGGAAAATACTAAATACTTACAGTGGAACACCATGTGAGTCGGGGCCAGCCCGGTCCACCGGTTAGAATAGTGGCCAGAGGCGTCTCGCCCTGGGTGTTGATTCCGGTCCACCGGCTATAATAGTGGTCAGAGGCGTTCTGCCCTGTGTGTTTATTTCCGGTCCACCGGCTATAATAGTGGGGCTCCCGCGCTCACATGGTCTAATAAAGAATGTGTTGAGTGTATCCGAATGAAGTAATCCACGGGAAAAATACTAAGTACTTAAAGCGAAACACCATGTAAGTTCGGGGACAGTCCGGTCCACCGGTTAGAATAGTGGCCAGAGGCGTTCTGCCCTGGGTGTTGATTCCGGTCCACCGGCTATAATAGTGGTCAGAGGCATTCTGCCCTGAGTGTTGATTTCCGATCCACCGGCTATAATAGTGGGGTCCCCGCGCTTACATGGATCATTACAGAATATGTGTGGAATGAATATACTATTAATGAGAATAAAGAATAAGTCTAATTGGACCATAGCCAGCTTTTATTATATGTATTACCACATGTTGTTTACGTGCATATTGAGTCACTTGTTATTTCGGTTATACTATGCTTATATGTTAAATGGGATGTTGCATATGTTTTATATGTTACTATGAGTGTATGGCAAGATTCATGCTGTGGGTTGTGAGTATGTATGTTATTGTATTAACGTATTGTACTATAATTTAATATGCACTTGATGATATCTCTCCTATAAGGTAGGGTAGCGAGACTTACTCAGTATTGGACTCGTACTGATACTACACTGGTTGAATGGGTCCTGTGATGATCCACCACTGGTGGGGAGCAGACCTCTTGTGCAGGTTGATACTGAGTTGGGGTGGAAGACTTGACTTGAGTGAGTAGGCGATCCGGATATTTATTCCCCGAAATTTGTTTGCTTAATTGTTTTCATCTTTTGAAATTACAAGTGTTGTATTTAAATTTCCAAGGATTGTGTAATTGATCCTTTAAATTTCTCGTACTCTGATAAGTTTTTACTATTCGGATTTAATTGTTTGACAGGTTTTAGCCTTACATCTAATATGAGATAGATTGTTGACATTTATCTTGTATTAGATGTGGCGGTAACATTTCCCAAATTCGCTCCTAGCTTCCGCTTTAATCTTTCAAAAAAAATTTTTTTCAGGAGTGAAATTTGGGGGTGTTACAATTACATTATAGTTGTGTTTTGGAATATTATGCATTGACTGAACCTAATTTCAGGTGGCATGTTTTAAGTAGTGAGTGGATCAAGGTAAAAAAATAATAATTTGTGATTTGCTACAACCATTCTACGATATCACAAATTCATTTTTTGGAACCGAATATCTAACATCCAATCTATACTTCGTTAATGTATGGACCATTCAAAGGTGCATAGAGAAGGTAATGTCGAGTGATGATATGGACATCAGTAGTGTAACACCCCCATTTTTACCGCTAAAAATTTTCATTTTGCGGAAGCATTAATTACAAAATCAAGGGTGTTACCACCACACTCAGTATAAGTATGGCATCCGCTATCATTCTTATACTAACTACTAAGGCTAAAATATTTCTTTACTCAAATAACATGATGACAAAAGTCAGAATACAGAGAATAATAGATGAGTATGATACTAGTTAAAAGCAACGTCAATAGTCTATCAAAACTCAGGAAAGAAATTACAGGAGGGCATAAAAGTCCAAAACAATTAGAAACCAGACAACAAAAGGGACACCGGATATTCTTATGCTCTCAAGACTGACAGATAGCTTTCAACTGGACTCAGGAACTGACCTGCAAAGTCCACTGCCCATTGAATAGGCAGGGGCCCACGAAAATGAACCATTCAGTACTATGGTACTAAGTAACCCTTTATACCAAACTAATATGATAAACGGCATGGAACACATGAAAGGCATACTATTAACATTATATAAGACATATATATATACATATGAGGATTGAGATACAGTAGTTATTCAGATAATCAAACTCCATCTTGGTCACAGACTACTTATATTCACTCTTCTGAAACAGTTGAACTTACCAAATGAAAAACCCAGAGATACTATCTGAAGTATGATTAGAAGAAAACCCTAATACGATAACCATAAGGTATCATGACAATACATAGCATAAAAATTAAGATATACATGAGATGATCCAACATAATAATCATAACAGGTAAGCAATAGTCACTAGCTACATACTATTCATGCATGCTTATTTAGAGCATAATAACACTCATCAACTAATTACATACCATCACAGGTATGTTCACAAATAAAATATACTTAGATCCCCAACATCATGGGTATACTTACAAGTACAGTGTAATAAAATATATAACGTTACAGATATACATACAGATACAGTATAATAACCAGTTACAGAGCGTCATAGGTATACTTACAGATACAGGATAACAATATACATAACATCATAGGTATACTTACAGGTACATATAATAACCAAGTACATAACATCACATGTATATTACAGGTGCGGTATCATAAAATTTGTCACCTCACATATATGTTTACAGACATAATACCAACACAGGTAGGCACAAAGGCTGCTATCCTAAAACCACAGGTAGGCGCAACGACTACTACCGAAATCCTAGGTAGGCACAACGGCTGCTACCGAAACTACAGGTAGGCACAATGGCTACTACCCAAAACCACAGGTAGGCACAACGGCTACTACCAAACCAATCCAATATCCAATAATAATCATTCCAATCAAATCATATCATTTCCATTTTTATTTATTTGAGAGGGATACAATAATAACTCGGAGACATAACAGTACACCGGTCATACCGGCATACAAGGCAACATGATACCCTCTAACCATCCAACCTAGAGGCATAACAGCACTCTGGTCATATTGATGCACAAAGCACATAGTACCCTCCTCACCTTGGACACCTAATCCTTAAGTATCGATACCCCCTATAAGGCTCGTAGGTCACCTATAGAGTAGACTAGGGCCTTACTGGGGCACAACCGGCACACCAGAAACCCAAACAAGTTGAGGACTCCTACCTCATCTCTAGGGTAGCTACCAGTAGGGAGAAACCATTCCCAAACTCGAGGTCTTCCACTTTACGTATTAGTATTTTTATAAAGTGATCATAGATAACACACATTACACATTTATTTTCATTTCCATACTTATTCATTTTTTCTTTATTTCCAATTATCCAATTCAACCCTACGGTCAACGGTATAAAGAAAAGTCAAAGTCAATACTAAGGTCAACCTACCAAAAGTCTAAGGCCATCCTATATCCAATTATTCATATTTGGGTGTTAGGCCGAAAATGACCAAAATGCCCCTGAAGCTAATAATTATCAGATTATCAACCATTTAAATACTAAATCCATTTTATTTATTAATCTATCGTGAATTGGCTAAAACAAAATAATCTAATTATTTATTATACAATTTAAATCATCAGTCATATCAAAAGACCATTTTTCCCTTACACATAAGTCTACATATGAAACCCTATCATATACTTTTAAAACGTACAAAACACATGATCGCAAAATCAACAATAGATAATACATGTTAGACATTATTTTCAGGATAAATATCATAATACACAAAAATGACTAAATTGCCTCTAGGGCACACATGCCTAATAATTATTCCACAATTATATCTAAACATGTTAAACTAATAATTAAATATATAATTATCATACCAAATATGTTCCCATCATTAAAATCCTTTTTAAATCATACTTTTGTATCCAAATATCTTATACCAGATAACATGCTCGTTTTTATTCATTTTCATAATAATAATAATTAACATATAATTATATCAAAATAAATCATGCTAAACATATTTCATACACCAAAAATCCTAATGTGCTATCATGCAATATTTAACATTTTAGTAAGGTATAACAGTTATCTGAATTCCAGCAAAAATGTAAAATTAACGGTATCCACTAAAATTTATTAGGTCCTACAAATTAAACTTTCGTACCTAAAAATAATATCACAAATATCAAATTAATATCTATCAAATAAAATAATAATTATAGTATAAAAATATTTATTTTTCTAAAATTACCAAAATACCCTTACAATTAATATTAGTACCCATAAATTTATACAAAACACATGCAACTCACGCTGCTGTGCAGCGTGAGCCATGCATGCGCAGGGGGCACGACTGTGGCTGGGCGAGGGTTGGCTGAGCAAGGTAGGGAAAGGGAGAGGGTGGCAGAAGCGGTGGTTGGCCGGCGGTTGTTGGTGGCTGTTGGGCGGCTGGACGATGGGGAAAAGGGTGCAGGCTGGTTAGGTGGTGCTGGTTGGTTGCGGGAAGGCAGGGAGAGGAGGTGTTGGAGCTAGGTTCTGTGACGGGGCTGCGTGGATGATGGTGCAGGATGCAAGTGGTGGTTGGTGCTGCTGGGAGAAGGAGAAAGAAGAGGAAGCAAGGTGGTTGGGTGTTATGTTGTTGGGTGCTGCCTGTGGCACTACTCAGGGGGTGTTGGTGGGCTGGCGTGAGAGTGGGGATGCAGAAAAGAAATAGAGGGAGAAGGGGTTGTTTGGACGAGGATGAGGAGGCTGGGAAAATCAAAACAAACGGGATAGTGAAGGGGAGTAAGGCTGCAGGGTTTGGGTGGCTGCGATCGGGGGAAAAGATGCAGGGCTGGGTTCGGGGTTGGAGATGAGGGAGAGGGTGGTTAAATGGGGGCTTTTTGGTTGGGAAAACCGGCGATGAGAAGAGAGGGAGGGAGGGGAAGGGCTGCAAAATGAGTGCAGGGGAGAAGGCCAAACAAAACCAACGGGGGAAGGGGTTGGTCAAGAGAAAATAGGAGGGGAGCTGCTTAGAACAGTGGGTCGGGGCTGGGGTAGGTTGAGGAGTGTATGTGTGTGTTATATGCAGAGCAACCAAACAAAATAGGGAGAGGGGCTGTTTGGGGTGGTAGAGTGTCGTGTGTATGCGAGTGTGTTGCAGAGAGGGAGTGTTAGAGTCTTGTTTGGTTGGGGCTCGAGGAAGGGCGCATAAGGGGGAAGGCTGGGATGAACAGTGAGTTGGGTGTTTGTTTGTAGTAGAGTGTGTGTCGTTCGTGGCGTGTATATATGTATATAAATGCAGAGACGAGGGAATGGTTGAGTAAAGTAAGAAAGTGAGGGAGACTGGGAGATTATTTACGGGGAAGAGACAGCAAGGCAGAAGGAGAGAGGGAAAAGAAATATATATATTATAATTATTTTTTAAATTTAATTTAGGTGAATTAGGATATAGGATAGAAATATAATTCAGAAAAAAAAATCGATTTAAGAAAGTTTTAAATAAAATGGAAAAGATAGAAATAATCGGAAATAAATTTTAAGAATTTATTTCGGGTTACGGTTTGAGGTTATTAATAAAATAATTGAGATAAGATTTACGAATAAAAACTAGATTAAAATAAATAGTCAGTTTCTATCAACTTTTTAACCTGATTATTTTTATATCTAAACTGTCATAATAATATGAATAATAATAACACTTTTAATATTAAATCTTATAAAATAATAATTATAACTAATCATACGATTATTATTTTATAATTAACATTTCTCAAAAATGGGGTATTTCAAGTAGAATGGCAATTCAGATGTATGAAAAATTTGGGAAATATTGGTCAGACTACTCTATGATTCTAGCTTTTGCTAATTCTAGCTTTTGCTATAATTTTTGATCCATGTTACAAGTTTGACTTCGTGACATTTGCTTTCACAAAATTGTATGGAACCAACAAGGGTTCACGAGTGGCAAAAGAATTATATGCTCAACTTCTTGAATTATACAAGTATTATGAGGATAATTGCCAAGTTAATTATTGTGTTCCAAGCACATCTAATCCTACTCAAAGAGAAGTCAACACTTGTCAAAGAAACGATGACATAGGGGTAAACTATTATTATTATATATTAATTTTACTAATATCTTTTATATTCATCCTATTATTTGTTTACTTTTTCATTATATACAAAGTCTTATTTGTAGTTTGTTTCTTTTTATTTAGGAATTTGACTCTTCAATATTTCTTGGAGTTAGCAATATTGAAAAAACTGAATTGGAAACCTATCATGAAATTCAAAGAATGGAGCGATTGGTTAGGCTTGATGTTCTTTCTTATTGGAAGGATAAATGTAGTTGTTTTCTGATACTTAGTTCCATGGCAAAAGATATTCTCGTTATTCCAATCATCACAGTTGCTTCAGAATCTACTTTCAATATGGGTGATAGGATATTGAACAAGTGGAGAAATTCTCTTTTGCCAAAAAATGTTGATGTGTTGGTAACAACACATAATTAGTTATTTGGATATGGAGGTAATTTGAATATGTAAATCCAAATATTTTATTATGGTTATGTTTTTTTAAATAACATATATTTTTGATATTTGCACAAATTTTGAAAAAGATGGCTCTATTGTAGACTTTTTTGAACCATGCAATGAGGCTAATTGAAGAGTTGGATGTAATTTTTTTTTACGCTATAGTATTTTTGTTCAGTTGGATGTTCCTTGTTTTTGTTGCTGAGCTGATTATTGTATGCCCTTAGTGGCCTAAATTTGTGGAAACTTGATTGGGTGTTTTGAGGATTTACTAAAGTCATTGAATGAACTTGACACTTTTTGTTTTTGCACTTCACTTATTTATCCTCGGTGTAATTCATTATCTCTTATTATGTACTTAATTCTTATGTTCCTATTGTAAAATAAGCTAGAATATAGGCCTCTATGAGGAAACATTATGGCTTTCTTGATATAAATGTTGACATTATTAGAGAATATGTGAGAAAATTAGCAATAACTCTTTGAAATGTATGTGATTCTATTAGACTATGTATTGTTAAAGTAACAATTATATATTACACATTTGTATCATCTAATGTCTTTTCTTTGTTGAGTGGAGAGCAGTCTTTAATGTGGAATAATTTTTTGTTAGGTTGTGTGATTTATGCAGATTAGCATCAAGTGGATACTTATATTTTGATGTTGAAGCTTATGTTTTGATATTTTGTGGAAAGTGTTAGTCCCCAAGACTTGTTAGGCAAGGGATCGAAAATAAATTTTGGTTCATCATCTTCCATACAATGGTTTTTGTTAGTAGAGCTACCAACATGTGGTAAGCCAAATGTATTTTGATCTTCTAGGAAGATAGAAATGTCAATTATGTAGTATTTTGATACTAAAGCTACCAACATGTAGTAAACTCAAGTTTTTGATTAGTTTAGGTATGCCTGGTAAATAAAGTGCTAGATGTGTGCCTTTTGAGGCCTACTAAAAACTTATACAGTGCCTTTTAATGCTTTTTTTTTGTATTTTGGGTTATAGATGTTGGATTATTATTATTATTATTATTATTATTATTATTATTATTATTATTATTATTATTATTATTATTATTATCTTATGGTGTTTTTTAAGGCTTGTACATTTGGGTATTGGATTAAATAGATACTTGAAGTGCTTATATCGTGCCTTTTGAGGCTTACATAATTATATTTTGAGTTATCGATGTGAAAATGTACATTTTGAGACTTTTTAAGTCTTTATATGGTGTCTTTTAAAGCTTTTATATTTGTAACTTGAGTTTAAAGTATTGAATGTATTTGTAATAATATTATCTCATGATACTACATGAGAGTGAATTAATATTTAGATAATATAATAGAGTTTTTTCTTTTTCCTCTACTTTTATTTCTATACTTTAATATTAGTATCAATAGATATTATACTTGTATATACATAAGAAGTAATATATACTTTAAGAAAGCATATTGTTTTTAAATTTTGATATAAGTACTAGTTACAGTCTATATTATTTTATATGTTATGAAGTTTTGGAAAATTTAAGAGTTAATGTTAATTTTCGGGTAGTATTGGGTTGAATCTTTATAGATTTATAATTTTTCAGATAATAACGGATTTTGGATAAATAATGGATTGGATCGGGTCATTTTAGATTTATAATTTATCGGATTTTGGATAAATAGTGGATCAGATCAAGTTTATTTCGAATTTATAATTTCTTAGGTTATATCAGATATCAGATATATTAGATCAGATCAGATAGATTTTGGATCCTAAATTATTTGAATAAAATTGGATTAAATTTTAGACAAATTAAATTAACATTTATTAAATATTTTAGATCGGATCAACTCTTACGAGCTATATCCATAAGCACCATGAACGCATGAGTTTGGGTACCGGTAAGATGATAGTAACAGCCAGTATGACAAGTACCGTATTCATCATTAATCCAAGAACTTTAATTATGCATACATTTTTATCATTGCCATTTTTCTTTTTCCTTTTGACTTCTCGGCTTACACTTTAGGTCACGTCAGCTGTGGGGACTAGGACGAGGGTGAGAAAACAGGAAGACAAATGCTAGAAAACAAAGATTCTACTGTTTGAACACGGCTATCCATAAGTAAAAAAAACAACTAAGTATGTTTATTTGCATATTTTAAACTTTAACAATTATTTTCTAATAATATTTGTTTATATATTTATATTAGTTTTAGCAATTTTATTTATTAAATAAAACAAAAACATATCCGACATAATACAACTCTGTTTATAATCAATATGAGTTTCACATTTTTTTTTTTCAAAATAAATATTATTTTAGGATTTTAGTGTAATCTATTGAAAATTTTAATCTACTATATATCACTACTAAATATATCCCTCCAATATTTATATTCTTTAAAACTTTATCGTTTATTATTAAATAATTATTAGGAATATATTAGTATATGTAAATAATAATAATAATGGTTATCATGCAGGTTTGCAGGTGTGTTAGCACTCATGAAGCAAATTAAGTCTCAAACTAAAGAGTAAGTACCGTCGGAGTCGAGTAGCCAGGGATGGTTGGTGGACGGGGACAAGGAAAACGCCACATTTTTGTTCACGGATCCTGTCATGAATCATGAAGGGAACAATAATCGACCCGCGGCATCATAATAGTGGGAAAGTAAGCTCCCTTCAATAGTTTCACCTGACTAATAGGGATGGTTGCCGGAGAAACTATAATTTTTAAAAATTTAAGAAATGGGGACAGTAGAAAATAATAAAAAAAATTATATATATATATATATTAATTATACTAAAATTAAGTGAGAAAAATTAAAAAAATTCTAAAATTATTTCTTATATTAGTTGATTTTAATTATGAACAAATTTTTTTCAATGAAAAAATTAATTAAATAATTTTTTTAATAAAAATATTAATTAAATAATTTTAATACAAATTATGATGCCAAAAATATTTCAGAAAAGGTGGGACGTTTCGAGGACGGGAGACGACACCCATCAGCCGTTCCCATGCATCACTGATGGCAACGTGTGTGTGAACATATATAAATATATACTAATATTATATTTGTTATTATTGTCATAATTTTATTTAAATTTTTTATTTATTTTTAAAAATTTTATTTTTGTATATTTATATTATAAGTAATATGTACAATATTATACTCTAAAAGTATTAAAATACCATTTAAAAAGTTAATATAACTATTTTAATATATTTATTTTTTCACTTAGAGGATTTTTTTAACAAAAAATACATATTAAGTTATATAAAACATAAATATATTTATATTTATATATATATATATACTATTAATTATTTTCTTTTTTAAAAATAGCCGGACCCATCTAGATCCTGTTTAACTGCTATACCCCATGAATCTGAGTTTGGATTTGAAGTTTTAGGACCCGACAGGTCTGGATCGGGTTTAGGTAATATAAATAAGTCCGGATCTAGGTCCGACCTGACCCGACCTAAACCCAACTCATTACCATTATTACTAGCTACTCAACATTTATAATTTATTTAAATTGAAGTAAATAAAAATAAAAATAAATATTAAAAATTAATTTAGATAAAAATAAAGATAAAACAAACTAAATATTTTAAAATATTATTTAATAGATATCAATTTAATTTGAGTGAATCAAAATAAATAATTTAAATTTTTTATTTGAATTAAAATTAATATGTAATATTTATTTATATATTTTTAATTTATTTCCGCAGTATCTAAAGTTTAAAATTAATAAAAATAAAATTAACAAAAATAAATAAAGGCAGAAGTTTAGCATCGATCAACTAACTAAAGTTAATAAAATCCGTTTTCGTACGTGTTAAATCAACTTTTCATTAACCACGTTTCCCCGAAACAAACAAATGGTACAAAGGAGAGGAAAACACGTTACATTAATATAGACGTAGGCTAGTAGCAATGTAGGGGCTTAGGACCTAGAGAGTGGAAGAGACATTCGGACTGTCCCACTACTTTTACAGCTTTTTCATTTCTTTTCGCTGAACCAGACCTTTACCGATTCTAAATCTATCGTACAAATTAGATGGCTCTGAGCCTCTGACACGACCTGCGGCATTCCGGAAGAAATGAGGACCATACTGTTATCTGAAAAATACTATTTATCTAAATTTTAAATTCAAACTCAAACCTAATTTTTTTTAAAATATGAATATTAATACATTAATTTTACTTTTTATTGATAATTAAATAATATACACTAATAATAATAATAAATAAAAAATACACCATAATAAAATGTAAATATTTTTTATTATAATAAAAATAATAATAATTAAAATAGAAATAATACTAATAATAAATTTATTATATTTTGTTTGTCATAATTTTTTTCTTGTATTATTATTAATTTATATTACTCAATTATTAATAAAAAATGAAATTAATATATATATATATATATATTTAAACTTAGATTTAAATTTGGGTTTCAAATTTAGACATATATAAATAAGCAAGAAATAATACTAATGGCCAATGACATTTAAAGTAGAGTATCTGTATCCTATTTCTAATATTTAAAAATACAGATATAATATCATATATATTCAATGTTTTTGTACAAAAATAATATTTTATTTATTTTATAAAATTTTACACATTTTCCAAAAATAAATATTATATATATATATTCAAAATTTATTACTAACTAGAACTATATATTACAATATATTATTAAAATGATGAATAAATATCAAATATTTTATCAGATTAAATAATTCAATAAAAAATAAGGCAACATACCTGCTTCAATTAGTTCAGACAGCACTGAGATCAAATACCACTACATAAACCAATGCATATAACAAACGGATTTTTTTCTAACCCTTAAATAATGCGTTATTAGGCTTAAAAAATAGAGCTAGTTAATGTAAAATGAAAAACAAAATCCAGTTTATAATACAAGAAGCATCTATGCTAAACATCGACAAAAGCCCCCCACGGTGACATGGTGGAGATTTGTTTGGACGCACTTAGTTGCCCCTAGCCACAAGTTCATAGGATGACTAGTAAGTACCTTTAAGGAGACTGGGCACGAAAGATTGCCTCAGAAAATAAATTCCCCTAATGGATGCTTAGTGCCAGTTAAGCTCGGACTAGGAGAGCGTTGCCCATCTTTTCGCTCAATGCCCACTAGCGGGTCGTCTGGTCCATAATTTTAGTCGTATGGCTAAAGTTAGAGGTTCCTCATCTAACCGGCATGGATTATTAGCCAGCTTCACCTTCATGCATGGTCGCTCCAAGTTTGCAAACAATTGCCGCGTGGACTTCCTGTGACTTCGATCTATGAAGTTTGGAAGGCTCCAAATAACAAACTTTTCAACAATGTCCCTTGTAATTGGAATACCATAGTTAAGTCCATAGCCAATAGTGTACCCCTTGATGCCTATATGGCCATAGAAATAAAACATACAGCAGCCTCATTCATTTGGCGGACAAATTTTATATTGGGTGTGAACAAAGTCCTATATTGATAAATAAAAAAATTAGATAAATATATAAGTCTAGTGGGTTACTCGGGATGGAACCTTATTTAGATTTATATATGGATATGGTCAAGGGTTCTTTTTAATTGGGTTTGGCATCGACCTAATTCTATTTCCAATAAATTATATCATAGCCTAGTTCAAAACCTAGGTGGATATTCTCGAAATCTTGAACATAAATTGTTTAATACTCTAATGGAAAGGCAGAATTTGCCTAAATAAAAGAAAGAGCTCTCTTGCTAAAATGATACTATGATGATTCACGTAAAACATGCCCTCTACCAATACAATGAAGAAGAGTAGTTACCTTGATAGAGCGTTGTTTTCTAGGTGAGGGGATGCTTTGTATTACTTTGTTCCATGGGAGGATTGTTAGGTATGAACAAAGTCTCACATTGATAAATATAAGGGAATTAGACCAATATATAATTTTAGTGAGCTATTTCTCTTATTACCAATTAGTTTTAGGATAAAACCCTACTAGCATTTATATATGAATGGAGTCGAGGGTTCTTTCTAATCTGGTTTGACCTCAGGCGAATTGTATTCCCATCATTTTAGTGCCTTGCTTGTAATAGATTAAATTTTATTGATATAATAAAGGAAATTCCTTTAAAGAAATAAATTGTTCCATGTTATCCTATTTTAACTCACATTTAACGATTATTTGAATTAAGTTTAACCTAAGTGATAAAAAGTATAAAATAAATTAAAGTATAAAATAACTATCTTAAAATATTACTTAGATAATATTACAAATTTACACTAACCTTGTTGAGTCTTGCTTTAAACATCAAATAAGATAAAGAAAGAAGGCGAAGTCACAAAATGGGCCAACTGCTGTGTGTGACTGTAACCACCATCGAAATACTTCTTGTCGCTGCTTGTCGCTTGCCGCTTCTACTGTCGTTTGTCGGCGTCGGCGTCGATCGCTAGAACTTATTGATCCCAGATTCCCAATGGGCCTACGCGTCACTGCACATTGGTCGCTATTGCCGTTTATCTCCTGGTATGGTAAAATTCTTTTTTTTTTTCCATGCCCTCACCTCTTGCCCTGGATCAATTACTTTTGCCGATAATTTTTTTGGTTGCATGGGTCTTGTATGTCTCTTTTTATTTTTCTACTATAATTTGTTCTATTCGAAATGACTCTAAGGTGTTTCGAGGGTAGCCTGTAAAAGGTTTTGAGTTGGTTTTAGCTGTTTGATTTTGGATGTCTTGGGCCACTTATGTTGATGGGTCTTGCAGCTATAGTCACTGCCTAGGTTCTTTCGAAAATTTGTGTTAGTGAGATTCTTTTATTCCTTTGCAATTTTAACTTGATGAGTGGGATGATTTATCCTAAGGATATAAAACAATTTACTGGAATTCGTCCTTATAACCAGATGCTGTTAGCAAAGACCAACACCACTTAGAGCGCCGAATATATCTTGAAAATTAGAATCTGGAGGAGAAGTAGAGAATAGAAATTGAAGAAGAAAATACGTCATTCGTCTAGATTGACTGCATAAGGATATATTTATACAATGTTCTAGCTACCTTTGCTGCAATTCCAGTATTGTATTTACAGCTAGCAACACTATATTAACAACTCATACACTCTTAGAATGATTGATTATTTCGTTATATAGTAGTCGCTCATCCACCCTCTCGTTGCACACCTATTTCTCTATTCTCACACCCCTACACTCCCTCCCTTTTTTCACAATTCCCTAATTATCTCTCAGCTCTCCCTGCTCTCTCATTCTCTCCTCATCCCTACTCTCTCAATCTCTCCGGATCGCCCGTCTCTCTACCAAAATCAACCTCTCCCTTGCTCCTGATTGCTAATTTTTATTATAAGTAATAGATTTATTGATGTATTTTACATCTACATTCTATGTATAGCATGATTGTGCTCTGTATTTGCTTGATTATGTGCCAAAATTTACGAAATAAATGGGGGAGAGACGACCAAGCAAGTCGTGTATAAGCAGATGGAACGGGTGAGCTGAGCGCTACGGAAAGGGGCTATGGGTGAGTGGCTTGTAGAGGCCACAATGCTCTAGGAGAGAGCTCCATAGCACTCCCAATTCCTACATATTGATTGCTTGTAGCAATTTCCATCCCTTCTCACACAAGACTCGTCCCCTCCCCCTTCATGTGCGAGAATGACTCGTCTCTCCCTCCACCCACGTATCACTCACCTAGGGATGGCAATTTTCCACATGGATTAGGTGGCCCATTGAAGATTTTCCTTTCAGATTCGAAGTCGGGGATTTTTTTTGGGGATGGGATGGGGACGGGTTTGGGGTCCCCATCCCCGAACTCGCCCCGAATATTATATATATATAATTTTTTTTATAGAATATAAATTATAAGTATAATATAAAAAAAAGGCTTGACAATCAGGGATGGGATCGGGTATAAAGTTGAGTTTTAGAGATCGGGTTGGGTTTTAAGGTTGAGGAATAAATCGGGGATGAGAAATAGATTAGGGATCAAATCGGGGAATTCTCAAAAAAAAAATGGAGGATCGGGTCAGGTTTGGGGATTATTTTTCTTATTGGATTTAGGGATGGGGATGGGGTCCCCGTCCTCGACCGGCCCCATTGCTATCCCTACACTCACCTGTCGACTCTCCCCCATTACACGGCAATTGCACATCCCTAATCCCTTTTTTTGGTACCCAAAGACCTAACACTCAATGTAATACCCCGTATTTTTAAAATCTAGATTTATTAAGTTTAATGATTTTATTAGCGTAATTTGATGTAAATAATTAATTATTTTAATTTCATTTCGTTTTACAGATTTATTGATGATTTCGAATTCAAAATTGAATGTAATTAATCATTGTCGTTGCGAACTATTCTAGACAAATTCGTTCACGACAATGATTTTATTATATTCTTATGATTTCGATCTTCGGTTAAAAATATATATTCCCGTTCTTTCTCGTATTTTGGTTTTTAATATTTTTAATTCGTTTTCGATTATATCTTCGTCATGTAATTACGACTTTGTTTTGAAGTTATATGTCGTTAACGAAATATATTATTTAAATTATAGAATTTCTATTTAAATAGTTAAATTTATTTTAATAATTTTATCCGTAGAAAATATTTCCGACTTTAAATTTATTCGTTTTCGGTAATCGTTAATATTTTTTGGAAAGTTTTAAATTAAAAAGATTTTTGGAGTTTATTTATGAAATTCTTTCTGGAATTAATTCTCTTTCATGTTATGCTTTTTGGTTTACGGAAAACCGATTTCGGAAATTATTTAAATTAGTTTTGGTTTATTCGAATTTGACTTAAATATTTTAGTATATGTTTTTAAATCATTTTTCGGGGTTTTATAATGTATTTCCGTAAATAATATAAAATTTTATGTTCATTGGTTAATTCTTTCGAAAATGTTTCTGAAATTCTGTATATAGTTTTTTTAATTATTTTAAGTGTTCGGATCGTTTCGAAATAATTTTTATTTAATAAATTTTAGATAAAATCTTCCAATATTAATTTTTAAGTTTTAATATTTTATTTGATACTTGTTTTCGTAAAAAAAAAAAAAAAAAAAAACCGGCCCGACCCCCCCTCTCTTCTTTTTCTTTCTCTCTTCCCCACCCCGACCCCTCTCCTGTGCGCCCTGTTCTGCACCCGAAGCCCTAGCCGACCTCCCTTACCTCCTCCCTTGCCCCTCCTTGCTTCGCCCCGCTGGCCGAGCTCCGACCGCCACCAACCCGCACAGCAGCCGCAACCGACCGCCGCAGCAGCAGCAGCTAAAGCCACGCGACAACAGCCAACGCAGCAGAGCAACAACGGGCGGCGACAGCAGCAGCAGCAGGCCACGCAGCTCGCGCCACTGCCCGACCACCGGCGAGCCCAGCTGATCACCGGCGAGCAGTCCTTGGCCTTCGACGAAGCTTCTCCGACCTTCCTTTGCCCTGATTTGTCGGTTTTTCGTTTGGTATAATTTCTGAAAAAACCCTAACCCTTGTTTTGGTTAATTGGGTATGAATTAGCTTATAAAAAGCTAAATTGATTGTTTGTTTATGTATGTATATGCTGTAAGATTGATTTGGATAGGGTAATTGTATGGTTATGTTGAGATTTTGGAAAAATTGGATTTTTAGCCAGGTTATGCCCAAATTTTTCGGATTCATTTGTTTTCGCGGTTTTGGACAAATTAATTATACAATATGTTTTAAAATGTATCCAATTTCATTTTGGAACCGTCAATTTGAGAAATTTATGCAGGTTTTATCGGAATTTGATTCCTAGGTCAAATTTTGGGTGTAATGAAATTGGGTCGTATAATTGAGCCGTTCTGCTCAATTGATTTTATAGTATCGTTTAAAATGTATTTAATTTTATATTAGAAGTGTTGATTTGGAAAAATTGTGCGTAATTGACCGGAATTGGATTTTTAGGTCAAAACTCCCGCGGGTTTAAATTGGTTTGGGTAATCGGGTTATTTTATTCAATTGACTATATAAATTACATTAGAATATGTTTTATTACATTTCTGAACCGTCAATTGATATGTTTTGGCAAGAATTAATCGGATTTGCATTCCGAGCTCAAAAACCCTAATTGGGCTAAATTGTGTATTTCTTTTACTAGTTTTGAGCAATTGATTATTTGATATGTTATAAAATGTGTTTAATTGCATTTCTAAACATTCAATTTGATTAAATTTATAGAATTTTAACGAGTTGTATTTTCGGGCCTAAAACCCTAAATTTCAAGTGGAATTATGAAGTCGATTGCTTGTATTGTTGTTTTTTCTAAAATTGAATGCATAGAAATAGTTGAAATGGTATTAATTGCTTTCTAATACCTTTAATTTGAATTAATTAAATGGAGTTACTTGAGTTTGTGTCATGGGCTTTGAAACCCTAATTTTCGGGGATGATTTTATAAAATTGATTTTGCTATGTGCATTTTATATAATTGAATTCTATCTTTGGGTTTTAAATCATTTAAATTCTGTTTTAACCTAATCGGGTTGGATTTGGTTCTATGTAAATGGTTAGATTACCGATTTAGTTGTAAAACCTAATAAATAAGTTATTTTCGATAAATTAACTTATGTTCGATTATTCTTTCTCGGGCTTTCCAAATTAAGTTGAAATGTCCCAAGTGATATTTGTATTAATCCGTTTTGATTTAGTTTTAACCTTAAATCTTAATAAAGCTATGCTACTAAATTCTAAGTTTTGGACACGTTTTCTAAGAAAGATTATTCGTGTTGTTTGTGTTTATTTAATTAGAATATGTGAATTATTGATTGATAGAATAGTTTCTAATTTAGTTTTCGAATTCTATAGGATCTAGGAAAGCCTTCTCGTGGATCCACGAGCTAGTGACCTCTCTCCCTCTTATCTCGCTTAGCTAGCTTCGGATCCAGGTAAGTCTCTACTTACCTCTACTTGTGGGTGTTTAGTAAGGACGAAGCTAATGGCCTTGTGCTATGTGTGACATGGATGTGTTGAATGTTGTGTATGCCATGCTATGCCATGTATTATATGATTTGTATATAACTTGCTTTATGTGTAGTGCAACTTGGAGATTGAGGTATGTTGTATGTGTTCCCATGATATGAGCATGACATGTATATGTATGATGTTTATGATGTATTATGTTATGGCCCTCTAGGACATGCATAATAGGATAAATGGTAATATGAGTTGGGAACCATCATGGGAGTCTTGAAGTTTGTATGATGGTATTAATGTTCTAGGGCGGTACTAATGGTTCGCATGGTGGTATTCGGGTTGTATGGTGGTATTTATGATTTTATGGAGGTATTAATGTTGTATGGTGGTATTAGGGTTTGTATGGTGGTATTAATGTTCGTATGGTAGTATTAATGATTTCACAATGGTATTAATGGCTTATGGCGGTATTAGGGTTTGCATGGTGGTATTATGGTTGTATGGTGGTATTAATGTTTTTATGGTGGTATTAGGGTCTGCATGGTGGAATTAGGGTTTTGCATGGGAGTTAATGATTGTATGGGATTTAGAGTTGTATGAAAAGTTCGAGAGGTTGTGTGGGATGTGTAACGTTTGCGTGGGAGCAAAATTTACGTATGATAGGTTGATTTGGGATGTAAGGAAGGTAATGCAAGTATGATTTGGGTGTTTAACAGTTTTGGACGGAGAATAGTACGTGGAGTATTATAAGGGTATGGAGGAGACAGAATTAGGGTTTGGAGTGATTAACCTTGGGTCGTTGTGATTAAGTAGGGTTGGAGTAGCTAATTGTGATTTGTTGAGGATAATTAAGGTTTGGGATGGTTAAGTATGGTTGTTATGGTAAAATAGGGTTAAAAGTGGTTAACCACGGTTTGGTGTGGACAATTAGGGTTGGTTATGGTTGCTTAGAGTTGTTTGGTGTTATCATGTGTATTTATTGACTAAAGTGTAGTTATGAATGTGGGATTTTATTTGTTGTGATGTGTACAGTATAAAGAGAATGATTTATGCATGTCAAGGGTGATGTGTGATTTAATAAGACACTGATAAGACATTAATCACGTAAAGCAAAAGATGTCGAGCCGAGCCTGTGATCCGGTCCACCGGCTATAATAGTGGATCATAGGCGTTTTGCCCTGTGCGATTATTTTCCGGTCCACCGGCTATAATAGTGGATCAGAGGCGTTTTGCCCTGTGCGATTATTTTCCGGTCCACCGGCTATAATAGTGGATCAGAGGCGTTCTGCCCTGTTCGATATCTTCCGATCCACCGGCTATAATAGTGGATCAGAGGCGTTCTGCCCTATGCGATATCTTCCGGTCCACCGGCTATAATAGTGGGGGATCTCGTGCTCGACAAACCAAACGTATAAGTTAATCCATGGGAAAGATACTAAGTACTTAAAGCGAAACACCATGTGAGTCGGGGCTGTGATCCGGTCTACCGGCTATAATAATGGATCAGAGGCGTTTTGCCATGTGCGATTATTTTCCGGTCCACCGGCTATAATAGTGGATCAGAGGCGTTCTGCCCTGTGCGTATATTTTCCGGTCCACCGGCTATAATAGTGGGGCTCCCGCGCTCACATGGATTATTAAAGAATATGTGTGAAATGAACATATTATTAATGAGAATAAAGAATAAGTCTAATTGGACCATGACCAGCTTTTATTGTCTATATTACCACATGCTGCTTATGTGCATAATGTGTCACTTTATATTTCGGTTATACCCTGCTTATACGTTAAATGGGATGTGCATATGTTTTATATGTTACTATAGTTGTATGGTAAGATACATGCTGTGAGTTGTGAATATGTATGATATTGTATCAACGTGCTGTACCAGGATTTAATACGCACTTGATGTTATAGTACGTCTCTTCCATAAGATAGGGTAGTGGAACTTACTCAGTATTGGACTCGTACTGATACTACACTGGTTGAATGGGTCCTGTGATGATCCACCAATGGTGGGGAGCAGACCTCTTGTGCAGGTTGATACTGAGTTGGGGTGGAAGACTTGCCTTGAGTGAGTAAGCGATCCGGATTTTTATCCTTCGGGATTTGTTTTGTTTAATTGTATTCACCTTTGGAAGTTGCAAGTATTGTATTTAGATTTCTAAGGGTTTTGTAATTGACTTTAATTTCTCGTAACGCTGTTATGCTTTAAAATTCGGATTTAATTGTTTGACAGGTTTTAGCCTTGCATCTAACAAGAGATAGATGGTTGACATTTATCTTGTGTTAGATGTGGTGGTAACATTTCCCAAATTCGCTCCTAGCTTCCGCTTTAATCTTTCAAATTTTTTTTTTTCAGGAGTGAAATTTGGGGGTGTTACACTCAACCCTAACCCTAAATCCAAAACCTGAAACCTAAAATCCTAATCTATAAACCTTGAACCAAAACCCTAATCCCTACACCCTATACCCTAAACCCTAATCCCTAAATCCAAAACCCAAAACATAAACCCGAAACCCTAACCTTAAAACCTAAATCTACAACGTAAACCCTAAACCCCAAACCCCATTCCCTATACCCTAAACTCTCAAATATCAACCATAAACCTCAAACCCTCAATCATAAACCCTAATTTGATTTAATTTAGTATAATATTCAATTATTATTTAGTATAATATATATTAATTGTATCTTAATTAAGAATTGCAGATGATAGGTAACAAAGGAAAGGGGAAAGATATTAGACAAGATTTTTCTATTAGTGGGGTATCCAAAAGAGTCATGACTATGAGTGCTAGAACATATATGTGCTATAGTGGAACGGGATATGGAGACAATACTACATAGTTCTCATGATGATTATATGCCATTTGAGCAGTGGGATCTTCTTTACCATTAGTGATTGATGAATTCTGGCGATTGATTGGACCTATAAGCGGTGGTCCATAGATTTATGATCTCCTCACCAGCTTTAAAGGCCATGGTGCATACAACATATGGAATTCTAACGAGGCAATTTTTACAAATTTATTTATCAATTAATATTTTTTATAATAATTCATGTCATCTGATGTTTTTTTAAACTTTTTTTATTGGAATGGGCCATTAAGGGTTTGGTTGAGGGTAAAGGTGCTCGCAAGGCTACCTCGTCTTAATCTTGAAGATGGAAAATTTTATTATTGCATCGATTGTATAGGGTTGAGAGCTCTTCGTGGTAGTTACTTTTGCTATCATAACCGTCCATTCATATTTGCTTTTGTTGAAAGGTGGCATCTAGAGAGTAATAGTTTTCATCTTCCATTTGGTGAGATGACTATTACCCTCCTTGATGTATATTTCATTATTCAACTAAGTTGTTATAGGTATACATGTACAACCGAGCCATACTTCTACGACAACGATGTTATGGCTTTACTCGTGCAAATGTGGGGTGAATATAAGACGGTGGTCAGAGGGACATATCTGAAGGGGAACTCTATCACTTTTGATGCCATTAAGGATAAGATTACGATCAAGCAGGTAGATGACGATGAGTCTTATGCTAGACACTATTTGTGGTACTTACTATCACACATACTTTTCGTTGACAAGTCTAGCAATTGTGCCTCATTATCTGTGTTACAATTACTTATCAATTTGGATAATTTGTGCTATCGGTTGATTGGAGTGGCTACATTAGCATATCTCTACAAGTAGCTTGGAACCGCTTCCAAATTGGGTGTCGACAAATAGGTGGTTACATGACTTTAATGGAGGTAATAATTTATCTTGATTTGTTAATTTAATTAGCTAATTCTTATAATGTATAAAACTTACATATATTATTGTGAATATGTACAGACATGGATATACGAGTATTTTTCCTTTTTTCGGCAGACTTATCCCCATACATTTGTAAATTCATGGGACGTTGGAGCGGTGAGATGGGATACTTCCTATCAGACTTGTCCTCCAGAGTCATTGAAGGACCTTGTTTGGTATAGGAAGTATTTAGATACAGTAGTAGTAGAGCAGTTTGTTTACTACCTATCTCTTTTATTGTTCAATTATTTCTAATTCTTATCGAAAATATAATTCATGTATTTATAGGCTAATTTTATACTCTTTACCACTAATCCGGTATCGACACAAGAGCTGTCATCATACTACGCAGCCTCATCTATGTGGACATTATGGAGCCATACATGCTAGATCGCATTACGTGGTAGTTTGATTACACCTAGCTCATTCTCATGCCTCCTATTAGACCAGCTATTAGATTCTAATGCAGTGCAAAATTATAAGGTAGATTACACTAGTTGTGGATAATTGTGAAACAATTGGCAATATCATACAGTAGACTTTAGTAGTTGAACTAGCCAATGTGTTTATCAATATGATACTTCTGACAGTTACCTTGTGTGGTTCTAAGCTCGATCCCACCCTAGAGTCCATTGTATGGCAATTGAAGGACCGGCTGATCCAGACTACATCACTATAGGAGTAGAGATCCATAATGCGATGATGGGTGCATATCAATACTAGTTCAAATAAGAGAGGAGGGAACTAATCAATAAAGGAACATTATTTGAAAAATTACAAGAAGTGTACTTAGAATTTAGGGGACTAGCAATTACCTCTAGTGAAGAAGATACCAAACAACACATTGATGGAGATGTAACACCCCAAATTTTACACAATTTTTTTTTTCAAACATAATACTTATAAATAAACTGTAAATTCTGGGGATGTTACCGCCACACTTAGTATCAGACCAGTTTATCACAACTGTTCTGATACCAAGTGCTAAGGCTGAGAAAGCAATTTACATAACACACTCATATACTGAATTAGTAGTAATTAAAATCAAAGTACGCATAATTATATAAATTCAAAGTACTGAATAATGTCTTTCTAGGTAATAACAAACAACATAAATAAATTGTTTCAACGATACAATAATTTAAAATGACATAATTTAAGATATTAAAAAAGAAACACAGCCAAGTCCTTCTCTCGACCCGGTCTGTTTAGTCATCACTCCTTTCCCCTGATGTCCCATGGATATCAATAGCATCAAAGTAGGTATCTCCTACCTGCAATAAATTAGGCAGGCCTCCTACTCGTGGGAATGAGCAGCACCCATGAAACGGGTGGTCAGTACGCTTCGTACTGAGTAAGGTAACCGAATACTAAGGCTGACACATAACACATCAATCAATGTAAGATAACATTCCACATGCTTATCACAATCCATACATACAATACATAGGAACATGAAGTAAATCATTTGAAATCAATGAATCCATACATAAGGCCTAAGAGATCAATTACTTACTTAATCTTTCCTTTATCAAAAGTAGATACACACATGTTCTTTATCAGGTCTATACGAGTACGGGAACCCCACTATTCTCGCCGGTGGATCGGTCTCCAGGGCACTCCGGCTCCTGGCCACTATTATAGCCGGTGGATCGGTCACTCTAGGGTACATGCCCTACCACTATTATATGCCGGTGGATTGATCTGGCCCCTTCTCGTACAGTGTTCCACTGTAAGTAATTAATATCTTCTCATATCTTATCAACATATATGGTTTGGTTTGTTGAGCTCGGGATCCCCCACTATTATAGCCGGTGGATTGGTCACTAGGGTAAAATACCCTACCACTATTAAGCTGGTGGATCGGTCTCTAGGCTACCGCAGTACCTGGCCACTATTATATCGGTGGATCGGTCTGGGCCCATCTCAACATCTTTCACTTTACGTGTTTAATAATTTATGTATCTTATTCAGAATATTCATTTCAAGACAGGAAAATCCAGTAATGTATACCAATACTACAATAACCCTAATTACCATGAAACCCAAACTCTACGTAACCCATCTTCCCATGCATACCCTAGCTCCCATACAAACCTTAACTCCATGTAAGCCCTAACTCCACGTAAACCGTATCTCCATGCAAACCCTAATTCGTACCCAAACCTTAACTCGATGTATACAACACTCCCATGCAAACCCTCATTCATATGCAAACCCTAGTTCATATCAACTTGGCAAAACCCCAACACCACGTAAACCATACTTCCATGCAAACCCTAACGCACATGCAAACCCTAGCTCCACGTAGACATACTTCCATGCAACCCTGATCTATATACAAACCCTAACTCCACGTACCATACCCTTATGCAGTCCCAATTCATATGCAAACACTAACTCCACATAGACATGCTTCTATGAAAGTCCCAACCTCAGGTCAATTTATGCAAACCCTAACATCATACCATTCCATGCAAACCCTAACATCATGTCATTTCATGCAAAACCCTAACACCATGCCATTTTATAAGTCCTATCAACATGTCTCAAGTCATATCATACAATAATGAAATAAACATACGCATAGTTCTCATGCCACAGTTTATTCACACCCACATACTTCAACTCCACAATCATGCCACATGCGAAATAATTAATAATAATGAACATAAAATACATGGCATATCAAACATATAGTGCATGCAAACACATAAATGGCCTTAGTAGACCCTTACCTAAAAAGTCACCGGTCTTGGTGCACGCTCCTATTCCACTTGGGTAATTTGATTTGGTTCACCTATTATATCAAAACATACTATGATTAGACCCTCTTATATAATTCTAAATTATTTCGAGGTTTGGTTTTAGGATGACATTTTACTATTCCATAATTAACTATAGAAACTAATATAATTAATTCACTTATTTTCTTTTGAAAAGGTGACAAACTAAGGGTTCCTACCCTTCTCCCAAAATATATTTAATAATATCATAACTATGATGATGATAATAAGAACAATAATAAGAATGATAATAATAAAAATAATTAGTAATATAAATAAAGTATAATAATATTAATGATACTTTTTATAAATAGAATATTAGATATTAATGATATCAAAATTCTTAAAATTAAAAGTTGGATTTCTAACCATCCCACAATGATAAACATAATACTATTCAGAATTTTGATAATAAAATTAATAATGTATATTTACTTATATTATATTTTAATAAAGGTAATAATGATAATATAATTAAAATAATGTTGAAAAATTTTAATAATGTTAATAACATTAATAAATGCGAGGCATAATTAAAATTTAAGGCCTCTGTTCTTCCAGTAATAATCACAGTATCAACCAAATAATTATACTAATAATAATATTATTATTAATATTATTAAGAATAGCATCAATTATGTAAAAATCTAAGTAAATTGGTAAAGGCCGAGATAATTACTGTATCTTACTCAATAATACTCCCAGACCTGTAACCAAAATTTAGAAATTAGAATACAGTCAATATTACTAATAATAATAATTATAATAATAATAATTAAAGTTGAATTAATACTAAAATTTTGGCTAAAATTAGAATAATTATAAATAATTCAAAACTAAGTATTTAAAATGTCTATGGCATCACCTTGAGTTGGAGGATGTAGGTGGCACCGGCGGTGGTTCCCGGAGGTGGCTGAAAAATGGGTCTAAGGGGGTTAAAAATTAGGAAAATAGGTGATGGAGAGGAAGAAAATTAAAATAATTATATGGGGCTGTATAGGATAATTAGTAGAAGTTAATAGTTGGTTTAATAGGTGTTAGAAGTGGCGGATGTGGTGGTGGACGGTGGTTCACTGTCTCGGGGTCAAGATTCTTGTCGAATCAACTAGCCAACTTTGGATGATTATAGAAACTTGCACACGATGAATCGAGGGATGAGGTTAGTTTAGTTAATTAGATAGTATTGCAGGGAAGAGATTGGTAGCAAGAGGAGGTGTTGAAGTTGGTCGGAGGAGGAGAAAATGGCGTCTGATGGGGCGATGGCGCACAGGCACAGCTTAGGGTTTCGGAGAAAATAAAATCCTGAAATCATACAAATGAGGGGGTTTTTATAGTTGGAGAGATTATATTTGAATTAGGGAGGTTACTAAGTGTTTAAATTAGGGGGGAAATGGTTTAATTCAAGCCGAAGGTCGGGCGGCAAAAACTTGAATTTTTGCCGACCTTCGTGAGGCAACAGTGCACAAACGAGTGGGAGAGAGGGGCAGTTGATGGTTTCAAATGAACGTGCAGATCGAGAGGAAGAAAACTAGCGGGAGAAGAGCCGATCACGCCACGTGTGGCCGGCGGCGCCATTTTTGGGGGAGAGAAGGAAGGTGGATGGTTATGGCGTTGGGCGGAGGAGGAAGAAGATGGGGGGGGGCTAACCGGCCGGTTCGCGGGGAGAAAAGAAGGAAAAAGGAGGGAGACCGGGCGGTTCGGCGTGAGGGTGAAGGAGGTTAAATGAAACGATGAGTTTTTAGTGTAAAAAGAGATAATGAGCGGTGTTCCGGGCTGCCGTGCAACGGTAAAAACAAATGAAGTAAAACGCGGCGTTCGAGAGGAAGAAGAAGTGAAACGCGGCATGGAGAGAGGGGGGGCGACGACACCCGGGCTGGGCCGTGCAGAAGGAAAAGGAAGGAAGAAAAGGAATTGGGCAGCGCAACTGGCCCAATTCGGTGAAGAAGAAGAAAAAGAAAGAAAAGGAAAGAAAAAGGAAAATAAAAGAAAAGAAAAGAAAAGAAAAAAAGGAAAAAGGAGAAGAGAATTAATTGAGGTTGGGTCAAATTAAATAAATCTGAATGTTAAGGATATTTAAAATTAATAATATTTAAATAAAATAATTTTTAAATCCCTTTTTAGGCTAAATAGTATTTTTAAAGGATTTTTCCAAAATTTTCATTTTAAATTAATAAATCCCTCAAATTTTATTTAATTTAATTATTTATAAAATTAAAATTAATTTGAAACTATTTTATCTTTATTAATTTGCATAAAATAATTTATTTAATTAATTTTCCAAATTAAAATCCTTAATTAGATAATATATCCAAATTTCCTTTACTTAATATATTTATAAAATTTCTTATTAATTGTCCTAATAATTTTCTTTTATTTTAGTAAAATAATTTACTAAATTAAGTTTTCAAATAAAACCTTATTTAAATAAAATCTTTAAAATTTGAAAATTTCGGGGTATTTCAGGAGATGGCTGTGATTAATAGGAAATTTATTAGAGTATTTAGTATTTTTATTTATTTATCAACTTTGAATAGAAAAAATCTGTGCATGTTAATAAAATGTTTGCTACAGTACTCATGTCTCATACATGAAGATTACTACTATAACATATAACAAATATAATACCATCATCACAATATAGAATCATCAACCAAAGTCGCAACCTTGGTCATGTCTAAGACCTGTCGCATTTTGATAAAGTCGAATATGATTAAGATATGGCACATCCCATCTAGTAACGCTAGGATTAGTATGAAGGTACCACCTAATAGATATAGGTGGTAACATTACATCTTCCATTAAGGTTACCTACATAAATTTATATAAAAATATATATAAGAGTTTAAGGATGTAGTATAATCAAGACATTATTCAAATGAGAAACATAACATATCTATATGTAGTGGGTAAAGTTGTTGCAGTTTAAGATGCTAATAATGCGATCAAGTTGTCGACCATTAGGAGGAGCTTTGTGTGGTAGACATGTAACTGATTCTTCCCAACTCAAGTAGGCGAATACCACATTGTACACTGTCACCAATAGAAATCTAAAGTCAAACTACCGCCACCATTTCTCTATTAGAGCTGGTCTATAAAATGGGTAAGATGATCCTTATTTTGGGTAATCAAATCTACAAAGGTATGCTCATATAATCCCAAATTTATTAGAAATTCCCTAAACATCACCTCTTAACATCAGCTTAGAGCTCCTTATTCCCAAAGAGTTGTAGTGCAATAGCTCTAAGTCCATAATGTCCGTCCCCCACAACATTACACTATGATTCAACCTATGGAAGCATCACTGCCCCAATATCTAATGGCCATAGAAAATCATGTAAGGATCAGCGTGTCCTCTTGGTGCTATGCATCCCACCTTTACTACTACTCCATCCTCGACCCATTCCTGATCAACCAAGAGAATCTCATCCTCTACCATGTCTTCGACATGATCGACCATGTCCCTTAGGTGACTTGGAATAAGCACACATTGTATGCTTCCACTCTGGAGGTTCCCTCATTGTACAATTACTAGGGTGACCCCTACTTTGTTAAACATTTGGCTCAACCATACTTTTTGCAAAGGGTTCAAAGTTCTCATCCATGATATTTGAATATTGCTCTAGACAGCTAGGAGAATTGGAATGGTCCAACATTATTCGTACGTAAGGTTGTATTGTTAGAATCAAAGGTATTATAATTTATTACCTCAAATTCTCACTTTCCACCTTAAATTTAATATTTAAAAATATAAATATTGGTTATAAAATTACAATTTAAAGAAAAAATATCAACATTAATAAAATTATACCTATTGGTCGTATAAGTACCAAAGTGAAGCTCCTAGTCAACCAATACCCCATAAATGGGTTTTAATAATGGTTATTTTATAGTTTTAATAATAGTTTTAAACTATTATTGAATCATCTATTATTAAATCTTTAATAACGGTTCATAACCATCATAAAAAATATACAAAAAGCTGCGAATATGGGTGTAAACTTCATATTTAATAACGGGTTTCATGTCAAAACTGTTGTTAAAAACAAAGTTTTAATAATGGTTATTACAAAAACCATTGCTAAAATATGATCTAATTAGGGTTTTACTCATTGATTATGTATTTATTAAACCCTAATACATATTAATTAAGCATAAATTTGAGATTAAATACAAACTTTTAATAACGGTTCTTAATCAAAACCGTTATTAAAATTTGTATTAATAACAGTTATAGTAGGGAACCATTATTAAAACGTTTATTTTAATGACGGCACTTACTCAAAACCTTTATTCTTACTCAAAAATGTTACTAAAACATCTATAACAATGGTTTCATTAAGAACCGTTATTAAAACTATATGTTTTTTATTTATATTTTTTCTATTTTGTTCCAGCCTACATATATAGTTATATGTTCAAATATTTACCAAATCTGTAATGTAAAACAACATCAATTCATATATATATATATATATATATAATATATATATATATATATATATATATATATGTCTTCCTCCCAAATGATACTCCATATTTTCAATCAAGCTCTAACTAGTATGTTTGAATACACTATGCATACCGAGGAGTAAAAATTAGTAGGCATACCATAATTAGGTAACTCTACACTCCAAAGTCAAAAGTTCATACATCATAACCTAGATGACCAAAAGACATAGATGAAATACAAACCTAAACATGCATGTAGAATATAGATCCCTAGATAATACTGAATGTATGAGTCATGTGCTTGACACATTGGTCTCAAACTTCATAAATTTCATCAACATTGTATTTCTGGCCTCGTGCATAGTCATCGGTGAAAGACTATAATGCCTAAGTTTTGATTAATATTTAGTTAATACTTAGGTTAATTACCAAATATATATGTTATGATTCAGCAATGGAAAAATATAGAAAAGTAAATATACATAGCTTGGATCTATGTTGACCAATTTATTTTGGACTATCAGATCCATTACTCTACATACATAATATCCACAATCATCACTATTCTACTATTGTGGACACTATCAACTGAAGTCAGTTAGCTCTCTAACTATTAGATATTAGTTTGAATTAAAATAAAATATAAAATAGTTGTCTTCCTACTTACCATTATAGACTCATATTGAAGACTCTTTGGGTCTGGGACACCATTCCCACCTTTCCTCCAATATGTCGTCTATAGTGCCCTAATAAATAGAGTTGGATACACAATATTGTAAGTATATATACCTCAAATAATTAAAGTAGAATATATACATAAATAAGCTATCAAAGTAAGCAGTGAAAAGTATACTAACATGTCGATAATATCTTTCACACCATGATGAGTTACGTTAAAAGACACATCATAGGTTTGAAGGGAATCAAACATATATACTTTATTAAGATGAGGTCCGATGACGTACAAAATTCAATGTTCAATTGAGAGGTGAGGAATGAGATAAAACTTGTTGTATCCCTCAATCAAAATATGATCCGCTAAATAGTTTATGTGCCTACCCTCTCTTATTATAGTACCGTAAGCTATGTAGTATAGGCACACAAACACAATAGATGACAACATTCCCTCTATCGCAGTACGACTAGCTACCAACCTATGGATGACAATACCAATACATATTTTTTAATAACTGATAACTCATGTGAGAGGTCATAAAAATTCCAATAAAACAAGAGGTACTAAAATCTGATATATGAAATATTATCTACATGACATAGACATCAACACTTGTGATTGACATCTATTCCTGATTATAAATGTGGCTTATGTCAACCGTCGATACCATGTAAGTAGCATCATCCCTTCTAACATACTCAGGAAGATAATAAATGAAAATATAATTGTCCTTGAGGTAGTTTTGGATATAGAAATATAATAAAGCTAGTGCTGGTGAAGGTTAGCTCTTCTATAAAGAAGGAATCTTTTGTGGGGTAACTGATTTTTTAGATTTAGTTTTCTTTCTTTTAGCATTGCCCTCTTTTGTGTTGCTTGTTCTACTAGTACCTCTCTTGGTTTTACTAGTAGGAGCAGTCTTCTTTTTTGATTCCTTAATTGATAATAATAAACGAAATATGTATTGAGCATATATATATGAAAAATGTATAAATAGTGTAAGTAAAAAATAAGGTCTAATAATGATGTCCAATATCATTACCTCTTCAGTAGTGAGACGTATCTGATCCATAGGCCAAAGGACGAAGCTTCCATGATCTTCTAGCACTATGTCTACCTCACCACCTTCTTTATAACAAAGCAAGGGTGCACTGCTAATGATTGGAGTGTCAATACTCACTGGCCTTGTATTTAGGGATTAGTTATACCCATGGACTATTTGCATTTGGGTACTATGACTGATGCGTACCCTTCCTTTCGCCAAAAGAGTTGAAATATCATTCGCTAACAAGTCTCATTTATGTAAACCCTAAAATAAAATATTACACATTCTTAATTATTTATGACACTGAATATATTTAATAACAATTCATAGCTTGTAATGCTTACCTCGAGAAGAGAAGAAAGGCATGCATCAGCTTCGCAACTGTCTCTAACGCTATTTACATTGGGTATGTGAAGCTGATCATGGTTGACTGAATTAGATGGCTTATACCCTTGAGATTTAATAAATGACCACTTTTACTCCATTGTTGCCATCCATTCAAATGCTATGTTTAATTTTCGGGTGAGGATGACCACTTTCTCATTTGTGTTACGAGAACCACAAGATCGACCACACATGCTTGTTCTCATAACTACTAATCCAAGACCCATGTGTCTTTTGAGGTGTTCTATAATTCCTATAGTGTAGGACACAATGTTATATTGGTCCACCCCCCTCCACAACATCTGATGTTTCAAGTTTTTCCTGTAATGTATATAATATATTTAAGTTTAGCTTATAGGAATAAGCATAATATAATAGCTTTCTAAAAGAAAACTAAGTAGGGCTCAGGATACCTACAAACTTACAATTTTTTTGGCAGCAACATCTACATGTTCATTAATATATCCATCTTTTGTTTCTCTAGCCTTCTTCCATAATATATCAATACTGATGGATGAGGTACATGGATCCAAGTCTTGGGCTAGGAGCGTTAAATCAAAAAAATATCTTAAATTAATAATATTATTATAACATTAAATTTTTACATGTAAATAGATAAATCAAATCGCATACCAACTCATCTTTAAGGCCTGCATAGCCTTTGCGAGCCATATTATGCCGATATTTATTCTTCTTAGCAATCTCTTTGTTTTTGGCACTTTTTTCATATGTTACAAACTAAAATATAGTCACATGGTTATTTAAATATTAAGTATAATATTCTTAATCGATAAGTTTAATTGTTATCTAACAAATATCTTAAAATCCTATGAAATACAATATGCAATAAATTGGTTCCAACTTTCTTGATCAATAAAAACATATCGTTAAGGTAGGTTCTGTTGTAGATAACCATCCCTCTTTTTGTACATTTTTTCTACGAGCTAAGTATGACCTAAATGTTCTTAGCCTCTCTCCACAATATCTAAGAAGCCATTTCTTCCTAGTCTTCGGGACATTAAAGAATCTCTACAAAATAAGACATAGAGATGTATACTAATGTTAATATATTAATATTAATAACATTTTACGTACAAAAATGATTAAATAAAATAGCATATTTACTGTGATTTCATGCCAAATATGCTCCTTGTGATCCTTTAAAATCTGCTTCCAATGATTATAAGAGATAGGAAAATGGTTACGGGTGACGAGTGAAACATACATCAAGAACATGTTCGCATAAGGGCCAATGGGAAGATCGTAAATATTTCATCCCAACTTGACTAGTTCTCCTTTATGTCGTATGTCCGTGATGATTCTCATAATAGTAGGTCATCTCTTCCCTTCTTCATCACTATTGTCCCTATCAACTATTTTACTGGCCATATCTCTAAAAAAATCAATAAATAAATTATATTAGAATGTTATATATTAACCATAATATACCACTAAATTATCGATATAATAAATATCCAATGAGGAAGGTCAAAAATACATTTAAAAAATCAGCATACATATCATATGTTATAATATTATTACCCTCATTGCCTTCTTTTCCTTCTTTTTCTTCCCCTTGTTTTAAGATTGGTTTCAGGATCTGATACATATATTACTTTACGATAATCATCCCTGACATATATTTTGTAACACCCCCAAATTTACTATTAAAAAAATTTTTGTTTAATTAAAAGGTTTTAGCGGAAGTGAAAAAATAAAAAACTTAAACTCGGGGGCATTACTGCCACACTTAGTACCAGATCGGTTCACTACTACCATCCCGGTACTAAGTGCTAAAGCTAAACAAGAATAACATCAAATACAAGTCACTAATAAAACACAAGTCATATAAAATCAGAGTGCGGAAATCAAAAGGTACATCCTAAAAGTATAGTTTTAAAGTACCATATGTCAGAGGACATCATATAGCGGGATAAAAATAATAATAATACAGAGAAAACAAAATGGTGGATAGACTCCGGCCACGTCACTCTCGACCCCCAAGTTAGGTCCACGCTCAACTCTCAGCCCCACTCGATGCCTCTTAAGTATTGTAGGCATCAAAAACATCATCCCCTACCTGTGCAAACTCAGACGGGTCTTCTGCTCGTGGGAATGAGTAGCACCCATAAAACGGATGATCAGTACGCTACGTACTAAATAAGGTAACCATATAACTAAGGCCAAACATACAAGGTACACAACACATGCATGATCATATAGGCAACATAAAACAATACAGATAGTGAGGCCAGTTATGCTTCAGTTAGACTTGTTCTTTAAATCTCTTAATGATATACTCATTTTCACACATACTCTTTATTAATCCATGTGAGTGCGAGAGCCCCACTATTATAACCGATGGACCAGAGATACGTACAGGGCATAACGCTCCTGACCACTATTATTTGCCAGTGGATCGGTCTCTAGGGCAAAATGCTCCTGGCCACTATTATTTACCGGTGGACCAGTCTGGCCCCGACTCACATGCTATTCCACTATAAGTACTTAGTGCATTTCCCATGTCTTCGTTTTATCACATTTGGTTTGTTGAGCATGGAATCCCCCACTATTATAGCCGATGGATTAGAATCATGTAGGGCAACACGCTCTTGGCCACTATTATTCGCTGGTGGATCGGTCTTCAGGACACCCCGGCTCCTGGCCACTATTATTCGCCAGTGGACCGGTCTAGGCCCGGCTCAACAATCTTTCTCTTTAAATGATTAGTGTTTTTTCGTATCTTATTCAACCAATTCCGCCCTAGACATGCATGGCTAACTCCAGCTATATTTATCCTCCTAAGAGGGCCCGTCTCATATCTTGAGACCTCTGCGCCTCCTAACTTGCCCCAACATCCTTCCCTTAATCCACTTGCTCACACCGAGAACCTGACTTCTAAGTGTGTGGGTCAAGGCCCACCACCTTATACCCCAAAGTCCACTCACCGCCTTCCCCTAGGGTTTTCTCCAGAAACCCTAACTTGGGCCTATGTGGCCCATCCTTTTCTGCCTTGTACAACCCAGAATTATTCTAGCACCCCTACACATCACGACCCTTCGGTTCAACCCTCACTTCATGTCCCACTCATTCTCACTTATTTTTATTATTCTCTTTTTCTTCTTCACCCTACTCAAATTAGGGTTTCCCTTTAAACTCTAGCCTAGTCTCCTACGCATCCTTATTCTGGCTCATGTACTATTGTCTGCCTGAAGTCCCCAGACACCCAAACGATACTTCTATTACCTTCCTCATGCCCCGAGGCAACTTTCCATAGGTAAGGTTCGCCTCCATGCGGACCTTAACCACCCCATGCAACCCTAGTTCCTCCTATACCTCCATTAGCCAACTTACTTCCCCTTGGTTATTTTTCTTTCCCAATTTTCTTTTTCATGCCCCAACCCACATCATCACATCAATACCCTAGCATGCATGTCCTAAGGGCCACATCATATCACATCACAACTTGCAGCATATCCATATTAATATATAACAGAAGAGATCGCATGGAGATACCTCGGTTCCAAGCTGCGCTACATAAAACATGTAAGATAACAGCATATAGAACACGACATACAATCATATGAGACATCCAAGGAAAACAAGACACGTAAGATACAAGCGGCCTTAGCTACACCCTTACCTAAATCGTCGCCGGGCTTGGAGCACGCTCCTATGCCTCTTGGGGGTTTTGACTTGATTCACCTATAAGAGGGAAATACTATGGGTTAATCTCCCTCTACCGGAATTACCAAAATTCCTATCTTACCCCTATCATGGCCTAATACTAAGGCTAATATTAATAATAGTAGTTTATAATCAAAAGGTAGGGTTATTATTATTCTCAAGATAGTTAATCGAATCACTACTAATCAAAGTATGTCTTAGTAATACTCATAGTATTAAAGTAAGGGTTTCAATATTACTAATAATAAGAATAATAAGAATACTAATAAAAATAAGAATGCTAATAATAATAATGGTAATAATGATAATAATGATGATAATAATAATCGAAATCATTATAGTAGTAGTAGTAATAATAATAATGATGATGATGATAATAATAATAATAACAACAACCTTAACCATGATAATAATAATAATGGTAATGATAATAATAATAGTAATTATACTAATAATAATAAGAATACTACTACTAATAATAATAGTAGTAATAGAGATAATAACAATGATAATAATAGTTAGAGTAATAAACATAATAATAATAATACTAATAATAATAATAACAATAGTAATAATAATGATGATGATAATAATAATAATAATAATAATAATAATAATAATAATAATAATAATAGAGATAATAGTAGTAGTAGTAATAATAATAATAATAGTAGTAATAATAATAATGATGATAACAATAACAATAACAATGATAATAATAATAATAACAACAACAACAATGATAATAATGATGATGATAATAGTAGTGGCAATAATAATAATGTAATAATAATAACAATAAGGATAATAATAGTGATAATAATAACAATAATAATAATAATAATAATAATAATAATAATAATAATAATAATAATAGTAGTAGTAGTAATAATAATAATAACACAACAAGTTTTTAGACTTAATTAATATATTAATTAGAAATTCTCTGGAATAACGTTAGGACATAATAGTAATAATAGTAGTAGTAGTAGTAGTAGTAGTAGTAGTAGTAGTAATAATAGTAATAATAATAATAATCATAATAACACTAATAATAATAGCTAATAATATTAAAAATCATTAACACATTTAATATACAGGGTTTAGGGGTTAAGGAGTTGGGAGACAACCTAGGTTGGGTGGTGGAGCCGGCGGCGGCGGTGGCTATAAGGGAAGGAAGAAGTGGAGAGATGGATGTGGAGGCTAGGGGAGAGGGAAGTAGGGGAAAATGGAGGTGTGGGGAGGTAGGGCAAGGTTTCCTGGTTGTTTTGGGCAGTAGAGGCGGCGCTGCAGGTGGTGGAACCGGTAGCAACCGGCTGCACGGGGTCGAAGGGTGCTATTTGGGAAGGTAATTTCACACGGCCGGGGTGGCTCATGCAGGGTAGGGCAAGGAAGGCTGGTGGCTCGATTGTGTAGAGGATGGTGCAGGGAGCGTTTTGGTGGCTGGAGTGGGCTGCGAAGACGGCCGACGGTAGAGGAATAGCTGGCTAAACAGGTGGTGGCGTGCGTTTTGATTTTCTTGGTTGCCAAAATCAAAACCCGATTATGTCAGCCTTCAGGGCTATTTATAGTTCAATCGGAATGGGAAAATGACAAAGAGAAGTGGGAGAGTAGAGAGGCAAGGGTTATGGGTCTCTATTCGGTGGGAATGGTCGGCGTAGGTTTGCATGTGCATACCATAATTTGTCGGGGAGAGAGGGATGGCGTGCAGTAGAGGGGAGGGATGGTCCTGTCGAAATGGCAGGGAAGTCAATGGGGAAGAGATGGGAGGAATGGCTGGTGTGGTTGGTGTAGGCTTTTCCGGCACTGATTTCGAGCTGCAGGTGCGTCGAAGGTAGAAGACGATGCAGGTGGGAGAGGAGAGGGTTGGACCGGCGGTATAGGGGAAAAGAAGAAAGAAAGAAAAAAGAAGGGTCGAACCAGCTGGGAGAGGGGAGGAGTGGCGCGGGGAGGGGTTGGGCCGCGCAGGGGGAGGGGAGAGGTTGGGCCAACGAGCCGGCCTAGGTCGGGGGAAAAAAGAGAAAAAAAAGGAAGAGATGGAAAGGAAGGAAAAAGGAAAAAGAGGGGAAAAAGGAAAAAAAAAGAAAAAGGGAAAAGAAAGGAAAATGTGGATTAGCTTAATCAATATATTTTGGGTAATTTGGGATATTTAATAAAATATAAATATTAAAATAATCTTTAAATTCTCTTTTTAGGATAATTTAGGGATTTTGAAATAATTTCCTTAAATTCCATTTTAATTAGAAAAATACTCAAATTTTTCCTATTTAAAATTATTTATAAATTTCTCCTAGATTTACCTTAATTAATTCCCTCTTATTTTAATAAAAGTAGTTTATTTAATTAATTTCCTAATAATTTCTTATTTGGTCATGATTCCCTAAATTAGGGTTTTGGGGTATTTCATCACTACCCCCTTAAAGAAAGATTTTGTCCCAAAGTCACCGGCGATTTCCTAGCATTAAGGTCAAGGTATTCTACTTGGATAGGGAACCATTCTTATATCAGTAATCATCCTAACTACCCCCTTAAAGAAAAGTTTCTAAGAAATGGTTGTACCTGTAGTAAAGAGTTCCGAGTACGCTTCCCACATGTCCTTCTCAGTTTCCCAGGTAGCTTCTTCAATTCCATGCCGACTCCATAGGACCTTGACGAGGGAGGCTGCACTTAAGCGGGTCTTTCACAGTTTGGTGTCGAGGATTCACACCAGTCTCTCTTCATAGGTTAATGAGTCATCCAGTTCTATCTCATCCGGTCTGATTCTACAAGAAGGATCGGTAACGTACTTTTGCAGCTGCGAGATGTGGAATACATTGTGAACCCGAGCCAACTCTAGGGGAAGAGCCAAACGGTAAGCAAACTCTCCTATACGCTCCAGGATCTCAAAGGGGCTGATGTACCTCGGGCTTAGCTTGCCCTTTCTGCCAAATCTCTGAACGCCCTTTGTGGGGGAGACCCTCAACAACACCTTTTCTCCAGGCTCCAAGTCACTATCCCAACGCCTCCAATCAGCGTAACTCTTTTGCCTACTCTGGGCAGCTCTCATTTGGTCCTGAATCTGTTAGACCTGCCTGGTCATTTCAACATAAGGGAGTCCGACATTTTCGCCCTTACAAAGCTTCAAAGGGGGTCATCCCTATACTGGCGTGGTAGCTGTTTTTGTATGATAACTCTATGAAATGTAGGCGCTCCTTCCAACATCCCTGGAAATCTAGCATGCAGGCTCTCAGCATATCCTCTACGGTCTGTATGGTCCGCTCTGTCTGCCCATCGGTGGCAGGGTGGAAAGCTGTACTCATCTTCAACTTTGTTCCCAAGGCCTCCTATAGCTTTTCCCAAAAGTAAGAGAGGAACCTTAAATCTCTATCTAACACAATGTCCCCTGGAACCCCATGACGACTGACCATATACTTCATATAAGCCCCTGCTAGCTGATCCATACTCTAGATGGACCTCATCGAAATAAACACGGATGACTTAGTCAATCTATCCACAATAACCCAAATGGTGTCGTAGCCACCCTGAGCCATTGGTAACCCGCTGACGAAATCCATGGAGATCGAGTCCCATTTCCACCTCGGCACTTCCAAGGGATGAAGTAGCCCTATTGGTCTTCGGTGCTCAATCTTGACCTTTTGACACACTAGACACCGGGATACCAACTCTGCCACTTCCCACTTCATGCGGGGCCACCAATACATCCTCCTGAGATCCTTATACAGCTTAGACCCTCCCGGGTGGACTGAGTAAGGAGTCTAATGTCCTTCTTCCATAATTTGGTGCTTTAATTCTGGACAACTCTGTGGTACACACCAACATCCCTTGAAACGAAGGCTACCATCCTCATGAATCCTAAACCCTTCTGCTCGGCCTTCCTGCATCTTTTGCCGAATCCTTTCGAGCTTGACATCTCTGATCTTTTCGGCTCAGATCTCCTCGAATATGGTGGGAGTGAGTGTCAGGGTGCTCATGCGGGCCTCAAGGTCCCCTTGCTGAATCATCTCAATCTCCAAGCCCAATAAATCCCGTATCATTCGGTCCATGACTATGTGACACAGTGAGAATGTGAGGTCTTCTTGCTTAGGGCGTCCGCAACTACGTTAGCCTTACCCTTGTGGTAGGTCAACTCTATGTCGTAGTCCTTGACAAGCTCCAACCACCTCCTCTGCCTCATGTTGAGCTCCTTTTGAGTGAAAATGTACTTGAGGCTCTTGTGGTCCGTAAAGAATCTGCATTTTGCTTCATACAGGTAGTACCTCCAAATATTCAGAGCAAATACCACGACAACCAACTCTAGATCGTGCATGGGATAATTCTGCTCATCCTGCTTCAACTTTCGGGAGGCATATGCAACCACTCTACCCTTCTGCATCAACACACACCCCATCCCGTGCTTGGATGCGTCACTATAGACCTCAAACTCATCTGTACCCTTTGGTAGGATCAACATGGGTGCAGTGGTCAACTGTCTCTTTAGCTACTAGAAGACTTCTTTGCAAGTCTCATCCCACTGGAACCTTGTTGTCTTCTTCAGGAGGTTGGTTAATGGTCGGGCAATTAAGGAGAAATTCTGCACAAACCTTCTGTAATACCCGGCTAAGCCCACAAAACTCCAAACCTTGGCGATATTCGTAGGAGGCTTCCATTTTGTGATGGTCGCGATCTTGGCTGGGTCCACAACCACTCCCTCTACTGATACAATGTGTCCAAGGAAAGCCACTTGTTGGAGCTAGAATCCGCACTTTGACAATTTTACATACAGGCAATGCTCTCTTAGCAGATTCAAAACGGTGTGGAGGTGCTACTCATGATCCTCGTCCCCTAGGGAATACACTAGTATGTCATCAATGAACACCATGACAAATCAATCCAAGAATGGCCTGAATATCCTTGTCATCAGATCCATGAAAATCGTAGGCGCATTCGTGAGTCCAAACAGGATCACCGTAAACTCGTAGTGTCCATACTAAGTCCGGAAAGTTATCTTCATAATATTAGTGTAATACCCCAATTTGAGCGGAGTGTTATAAGAATTGATCTAGCTACTTATATCAACATGGTATACCATCCTTTTGGTGATTCCATCCTAAGAACTCTATAGTTAAGTGTGCTGGCCGTGGAGAAATTTTAGGATGGGTGACCTTTTGGGAAGTTCTAAAAATTTCTCAGAAAGTGCGTGAGTAAGGACAAAGTGCACTGAAAGGGCTCGTGTTGATCTGTGGGGCCAGCCGATCAATCCGAAAGCACTCCAAGGTAGCCCCCTCGTGGTCGTATCGACTCGGGGTGTTACAAATGGTATCAGAGCTAAACCATGACTGTGAGCTGAACTTGGATGAACTAGTCAGTCACCTAGCGGGATAATTCTTGGGATAAACTGTATTGAGATAATCATTGGTTGAGGCGCAATGAGGACGTTGCATTCTTTGAGTGGGGGTGATTATAATACCCCAATTTGAGCGAAGTGTTATAAGAATTGATCTGGCTACTTATATCAACATGGTATACCATCCTTTTGGCGATTCCATCCTAAAAACTCCATAGTTAAGCGTGCTGGCCATGGAGAAATTTTAGGATGGGTAACCTTCTGGGAAGTTCTAAAAATTTCTCAAAAAGTACGTGAGTGAGGACAAAGTGCACTAAAAGGGCTCGTGTTGATCTGTGGGGCCAACCGATCAATCTGAAAGCACTCTAAGGTAGCCCCCGCGTGATCGTGTCAACTCGGGGTGTTACAATTAGCATCGGTGATCCTCAACTGATGGTACCCTGATGGTACGCTGGTTCAATCCTCGATAGTCTATGCAAAGACGGAGACTACCATCCTTCTTCTTTACGAACAAGACTGGTGCTCCCCAAGGTTAAACACTCGGTTGAATGTATCCATGCTCCAGCAGCTCTTCTAGCTGGGCTTTTAACTCCTTCAACTCAACCGGTGCCATCAGGTATGGTGCCTTTGTGACAGGCTCAGCTCCTGACACCAATTTGATCTTGAAATCAATGTCTCGAATTGAGAGCATACCCGGTATATTCTTTGGAAATACATACAGAAAATCCTTGACCACCAGAATGCTGTCTAGATTAGCCAAGTCCTTGTTTAGCTCCTGTACGTTGCATAAGTATAGGGGATACCCCTTATGAACCAAGGAATACAGAGTCACTACCATTACCACCTTGGTAGCGGGCTTAGGCTGGGTCCTCCGGTACGAAACCCTAGTTCCCCTCGGGCCCCGTAAGATCACGTGCTCCTGGGCGTAGTCAATGATAATCTTGTATCTCCCCAACATGTCCATACCCAGAATCACATCGAAATCCTTCAATTCTAGCCCAACCAGGTCCACTAGGAAATCTACCCCGCTTATGACTAAGGCCACATTAGAATACAACTAGCTACATCTCACTTTATCACCGGAGGGAAGCATCACTGATAATTCTACTTTAGCGGTTGGTGATAGGCTAGCTTTAGCAACAAAAGAGGACGAAACAAAGTACAGGGTGGCTCCCGAGTCAAACAAAACATGAACCGGCAGAGAGCAAATGGTGAACGTACTAGTACTAATGTTTAGCTAGCGGTCTGCCTCCGCCTGACTAATCACATTCAAGTGCTCACCTGACTGGCCTCCCTTCTAGGGAAATGGTCTGGGTCCCTGAGGCCTTCCCTGGGCCTCTCTTGCGGGGGCACTGGCTAGGGCGGGTGCTCGCTGGTAGTGCTGCGAGGTGCGGTCCAAAGGTGCTGCTGATAGGCCTGTTGCTGGGGCATCAAGGCTCCCCCTATGGTGTTTGGCGAGACTGGTACTGCGGAGCACGTGGCGGTCCTCGACACTCGAATGCTCGGTGGCCTCGCTTGCCACAGTTCAGACATGTGATAATATTACCTCCACAATCCTGGCCAGGGTGACTGCGGCCGCAACGTTTGCATGTAAATCCTCCTAGGGGGACCCTGACCCCTACTCTAATCTCTCGGTGGGGGTCTCCTTAGTCCTCCTGACCCTGGCTGGGTCTTACCCCCAAAACTCTGGCCCTTAGATTTCCTCTTCCAGAGGATGCTGGCCTGCTCTTAGACTAGGGTGGCGGCGAGGTAGGGGCGCTCATAAAGTGTAGCGAGATCAGTGAATGGTACTACGCCCATCATTCTATGGATACCAAAGTTCAGCCCATGCTCGAACTGAAACACCACTATCAACTTGTTAGCAGCAATCCCGAGGGAAAAATGTAGCAGCTCGATGAAGCGAGCCTAATACTATCGCACGGTCATCGACCCTTAGGTGAGATGCATAAATTCTCAAAGCTTGTCCCTCTTCAAGCTCTCCGAGTAGAATATGGAACGAAGAGCAGCCTTAAACGCCTCCCAATCTGCTGGGGGACCAACCCGGGCTCGGTGCTCTACCCACCTCTCAAGAAGAAGGTAGCTATGCTGGGCTGCCGAGCTGCGGGGCAATCCACCACCTCAAAGGTGTGATCCAGTTCTCGGATCCACCCCTTGAGGAACACGAGATCCTCCTCACCAGAGTACGTAAGAGGGTGGTGCCTGGTAACCCTCCGAAGCCAATCTTCACCGGTGCCCTTTGGATGGTGTGGGTGCTGAACAAATTCTATAAAAGCCTCAAAGGCCTCCTCCAAACGTTCATCAAGCATATCATCTAATCTATACACATACACCAAGTACCATCCTTTTTAGGCATTAGTAAAGCACGAACACTACACTCATACTTTCTTTTACAAATCCCTTATCAATAAGTTCTTGTATTTGTTTTTGTAATTCCTTATCTTCTTCTAGGTTACATCTATAATTCAGTTTATTAGGAATAGGAATACTAGGAACAAGATCAATAACATGTTCTATACCTCTTTTAGGTGGTAATCCAGGAGGTAAGTCATCAGGAAATACATCATTATACTCATCAAGCAACTTAATCAGATTAGGATTTTCAAGTAGTTGTTTTTCAGGTTTAGAATTTTTAGAAACTAAAGCATAACAAATTCCTTCTTCTTATATACATCTTTCCATAGCCTTTTCATGTAAAAATAATCTCTTTTTATCGTCACTCAAGGGCATATGATCATATAAAGAAGGTGTGAGCCTATACAATTGTTTTTCCTTTTTCACCACATATTTATTAGTTACCCCATCATGAGTTTCTTTTCTATCGAATTTCCATGGTCTACCCAAAAGTAAGCCACAAGAATCCATCGGTAAAACATCACATAGAACTTCATTATGATAGTCTTTAATAGTAAATATGACTAAAGCTCTTTTGTTTACTTTAGCTCCTTTATCCTTATTTAACCATTGTAAAGAATAGGGTTTAGGATGATTAGTAGTTTCCGAACCAAGTTTCTTAACCATTGCCTCACTAGCCACATTATTACGTGAACCACTATCAATTATGAGTCTACAAACCATGTCACCTATTTTACACTTGGTTTTAAAAATCTTTTTCTCTTTGAGTAGGTGTAATACTAGGTTGTATTTGTAAAACTCTTTGAATTACAAAGCATGGGTCTCCTTCTTCTTCTTCCATAGTTAATATTTCATTAGGAGATTCAACTTCTAATTCATCATCACTACATGGTTCCATGTTTTCTATTTCATGTAAGATTAAGGCTCTTTGATTAGGACAATCTCTATCAAAATATCCATATCCTTTACATTTGAGTTTATTTGTCATTTCAACCACCTTATTTTTATCTTTATCATCTTTGTTATTCTTTTTATCATATGAAAATGTTGATTTAGGTGTAAAGGTGTTAGAATAGGGTTTAGTTGAAGTAGAAGCATTAGACTTAACATAGGCTTTTATTAATTTAGTTTGTCTTTCAATTTTCATAGCCAATTTTATCAAGTCATCAAGAGAGTCATAAGAGTACATATCAACCTTATCTCTTATTAAATTATTCAAGCTACCTAAGTATATAGCACATTTTTGTTCCTTTCTTTCATGAACATCACAAATAAGAGCTAGTCTTTCAAACTCTCTAGTGTGTTCTTCTACACTAAATAATCCTTGCCTTAGATTAGTCATTTTAACATACATATCTTGTTCATACTCTCTAGGCGCAAATTTCTTTCTTAAGTGCTTTTCATGTTTTTCCCATGATTTTATTTTAGACTTCTCCTGTCTTTCATTAGTTCGTTTTAAGTTATCATATCAAATTCGAGCAAACTTATTAAACTTTAGAGTAGCTAATTTGCACTTTCTATCATCATCATATTTGTTAAACTCAAAAATAGCCTCAAGCTCATGTAAACATTCAAAACATTATTCCACATTCAAATCACCATAGAATTTAGGAAGGTCAAGTTTAATACCTTGATCTTCATGGTATGCATTTCTTACATGGAATGTAGGTGCTCTTCTTTGGTTGCTTGAGCCAAAATAATTTGTCTCTTCTTCTCCATATTCATGATGAGATAAATTGAAATGTTCACGTCTAGTCTTGGCATGGTACATAGGCTTCATTCTCCCTTCCACACTATCATGTGTGGGAACATTCGAACTTGCCATGGTTTACACTTCTCTTGGTTGGCCAACTTAGCTTCCACACTTTGGAGTTGATGTTGCAGTGTGTTTTGAGTTTGTAATTGGGCATCCATGCGTGTGGTGAGGCTTTTGATGGACTCTACCAAGGCACACACCTCTTCACTAGCTATGGTGAAGGTTGACACACAACCTTACTTGTTGCACACATTAGGTTCCACAAAGTGTAAGTGCTGGATTTGTTTTTCCTACAACCAAATAGAGCAAAAACCAATTGTCAATTCTAAAAAAATGTTAAACACTACATTCAGTCTTTGTCTAGGCAAAAAGGAGATCTTTTAGCCCTAATAATAGGCACTGCACGTAGGTACACACAAAAAATGAAAGTTTAGTATATAAGAGATGTGAAATCCATTCACATAAAATCATAGAACATGTTTCTGTGTTTGTAACAAATACTTATCTTCCAGTGGGAGATTCGTGTTGAATTCTGCATAGAAAATGTAGAGAAGATCTATAGGTAGATGATGGACTGATTTATTGAGAGAAATTGATGAGAGATAATTTGAATACAAGGCCTACAAGTTCCAGGTCTATTTCGAGCGATTGAGAGTTATTCAGGGATTTCGACCTCTTTGATGCTTTCCTTGCTTGCTGCATGGTGGGAATTGGAAAGGGACTTCTACAAACTTGATCACGCACAAATGGAGAGTAGAATGCAATAGAAATCAAGTGCTGAAGAGGCACAGACGTTTGTGGAAAACAGACGAACCAAACCATGCATTGCTGGAAGGTAAATGCTGGTCGGTATTTTATGTGGAAAAGTTGGGGAAAATGCAACAAGATTGTTGCAAGATTGCAAGAAATTCGAGCAAGAAATTCAAGAACAATCAAAGAAGTTAATCAAGAATCAAGAATTCAAAGAAATGGTGGAGTAGCCATGGAGTTCCTGGTGCAAGAACACACACACGATTTCAGGTTTACAAATCAAGGGTCTATATCAGTTTCGAACAAATGAAGCTTTGACACCAAAAATGATGTGGTTATTATCAAAGTAACGGAATGTTGGATCAAAGTTTGTATTAGAATCTTTTACCCATGATCTAATGCAAAAGAAATGAAGTAATTTACTAGAGTATAGATGAAGAAATTGAAGAAACAAGTAGAAGACACTCGACAGATTTGTATAGCCTTCAAATGTGTCGAGTTTGAAGAAAGGTTGAGAAAGGTTAAATCCCAGATTTTCCTTGCTCAATGTCGACCCAAAAGGGAGGATTAGACTTTAGCTAAATTTTCTCAAAGTTTGATCAAAAAATTCTCATTCAATAATGCATACAAAGCTGTGCATAAGAAAGCTTATATAGGAGAAGGAAGAGACGGTGGTTTACTAGCCTAAACCAGCTGATTATTCCTACTTAATCCATCCTATTAATCATGGTTGAATTAATGTCATATTAACCTTAATCCAAAGCATAATATTATTGGTTAAATGATACTAAGGATTAATATTACAAAGCTATATAATTGACTAAGATACATACATGAAATTATAGCAATACCCTAACTTACATAAAATACACTTAAGGTTAGGGTTTACAACAAGTTAATACAAATAATGAATATCATCACTTTATCTTCTTGTTGTAATGTATCATCGCATGTATGTCATAGCATTGCATGCTTTGAATATTTGTACACTTCAAAGTGTATGAACATTATCTTCATGCAAATATGTAACATACCTACAAGAATAACTTGAATGTTTTTCAATGTCAAGCATATAAGAATTATCAAGAATAGTTAACATGATAGGCTCCAACATTATGAAAGTTAGATCATCTTCCTTACCTTGAGGATTAGTATAAACATGACAATTATTATGTTCAATGGATGCTCCTGCATCAACATGGAGGGCAAGGTAAAAAGTTTTAATGAAATGATCTCATTAGTTGTGTAGAACTTGTTGTAAATCCTATGTTATTATCACGTGTAAATTAGGGTTTCTTAACTTGTTATTTCATGTATATGTAACAACTACTTTAATGTTTTTTCATGTTGTATTTACACCATGAAGTAGGGTTTTTTTCTTACTAAATAACTAACTAAGAACGGTTAATAGATATTTTGTTAATAAATCCTAAACAATTAGTTAGTGGTTAAATATTCCTATTATTTGTTATGTTTATCATCGACTATAAATAGCTTAACAAACTCACAAGTTGTTGAGTTGTTGGTTAACAGCTAGTTAGAGGTTGTTAGCTTGTTACATGGATGGTTGCCTATATAAGGCTTTGTGGGTTGTTGTACACAACACATGAATTGATTTGAATAACAATATAAGCTATCATTTGAACAATATTCTCTCCTTTGTGAGATCAAATATTCTATATAGAAATTAGTTGGAGTATTTCTAAATAAAAGCCCTTTAAATATATTCTAGATGAAACATTCAAAGTTAACCATTCTTGTTGAATTTGTGATGAATATTGCTTGAAGATTCAAACCCATTTCGCTCAAGCTTCACCACTAACCGAAAATCTCTATTAAACTCCTTCAAAACTTAGTCAAAGATCATTCGAGCTTCCTTTCAAGTTGGCCACATCAATGAAGGCTTCTAAATTATTAATTTACCAAACACCCTTACATAATAATCAGTAACACACCATAATGACAATAACTTAATCAAATAACAACAAATGATATCAATTGTAAAAATGAAAATAAAAAATCCCAAAGATTGTTGATCAACCATAATAGTGAAAAAGATATGGGCTGTCACATCAAATAAGTATCATTTACTTTATAATCTACAAATTCGTAGTGGCAATAGGTACAACATAATAGTTTTTTTTTATGCACCAAGAAAAATTATTAAATCATGAAAATTCTACAACCAACAACAAGATTTAATAAATCTAGAGAAAATAATGCATAACATTGATTAGGCAAATAAGACTTTAAGAATATCCCATATTCAATAACTTTAATGATATAATACATCATTCAATCTCAACAACCACAAATATTTGAATCAAAAGTGACTTTTATTGCTCTTAAGTTTTATAAATATCACTCTTATAGAACAAGTCATCAAGTGTAGTTTACTTGCAAAAGATTAAGTATATATTATGAAAAACAACACAAAGCATCACCATACAAGCAAACAATCCAAATAATTGATAACGGTGAAACTTAATATATTTGTAACAATATCTAACAGAAGAATGAGGAAGTCAATCAGTGTTTTTCGTAAGTATTCATCAATATTGTTTATCATAAATATACAATTTGTTGTGCATCCCTTCGTAAAATGTCTTTATTGCATCACATAGATTAGAACTGCTACTGTGCGTACATATACTACACCTACATTATAATCCATTACGTCTACAATAGCCAACCAAACACATGGTAAGACCAATGTTAAACAGCTTCGATTTACACGTGCATGGGAAATAATTTGTCCAATATATAGTTTTGAAATCAAACAGATGAATCAGTTTTGCTGGCAATATATAATACTCTATTAAACACTAGTACAAAATTCTACAATAATAGCCAAGAAAATTTGCAAAGAAAACACAGTATACACATTTTGGGATAACATAACAGAAACAATCCAAGAGAGTACCAGAATAGAGAAATTATACACCCTATATAAATCCACTAAATCCACACAAACTATTGAACACACACAGATAGTAGACAAAGAAATAGCAGAAATTGAAAGTAAGAGAACTCGTCATAAAATAACTAAAAATGCGTGAAAATCAAACTAACATATTTAAAATGCAGTTGCATGACAATCAAGTCAATATAGCCAAGATATTAGGAAAAAAAAAATGTACAAACTAAAGAGATCAAGCCACCCCAAGCTATGAATCGACTTTATATGATTTACCACGATACTTGGAAACTATATCATAGAAGCAATGACTTTAGATGGTAGCAACACCGGGGAGAAAGTATCCATACGAAATTTGTTCATCCAACCATTAAATTCAGACAATCCTTTTCAAATTTAGCTGCCGGAAGTTTCTAGTTATTGTTTGCTACTAATGACTACAAATGTTGGTATCGATTTCCAGAAATTAGTTTTGGCTGTCTCACGAGTCACTAGTCCGACGAACATGAAAATCTTGGTTGATGACAATGAAAAAATTCAAAGAAATAAAAGAGCTAATGTTGCGGATGAAGTATCCCAAAATGTATAGTGGTAGCATATTTATAGTAGTACAAATATCCCGTCATTTTCCTCAAAGAAACGAATAACAACTGCAACTCGTCTTATATAAATGATTATAGAATCCCGATGCATCACATAGGTGAGAAACTATTATATATTTAATAAAAAATTAAAAAGGTGGCTATTATGCAACACATTAAAGTTCTATCCCATAAGAATATCCAAATTAATCACAAGTCGATTATAGTCCATGTTGCAGAGGTACAAAGACAAAAAACATGAATGTGGATAATGAAAAAAAAATGAATTTTTTTTAACAAAAAATTAACATATGGGAAATGAACAAAAAAATTTGAGATAGAAAAACACTCAATCACTATATGATGGAACTATTTCTGGTGAATAATTTAAAAAGGCCTCCTAGCATGATTTATATAAACATATAGAGATTAAAGACAATAACATTTCTTAATAGCACAATTAGTGAAGTGCATAAGTATAATTGTGGAGGAGGTGTAATACCTCAAAAATTAAAAACCTATAATTTAATTAAATAACCCTCATTTGGAATAATTTAAATATTAAATTTATTTAATTTAGTTATTTTGCGAATTTTCAGTATATAAAAATTGATATGAACATTTAATAAATTAAAATCAATATTTTGTTATTTTATCATACTTATTGTATTTAAATAATTTTCAAACCACTATTTTATTAAAATTACCTTTTTTAAACCAATATATTAAATTATTAAATTTATTTATCTATCAAAAATATTAAATGACAATATTTAAAAATTATTTTATTTTATTTTTCCCCTTTTCCTTTTTTCTTTTCCCTTTTTTCCTTTTTCTTCTCCTTTTTCTTCTTTTTTCCTTTCTTTTCCTTTTCTTCTTTCGCCTTCAGGCCACCTAGCCTGCTTCTTCTCCTTCCTCCCTCATGCTAGGCCATCGGCCCATTCCCTTTCTCCTCCCCCCTCGCGCATCCAACTCGACTCCCCCTTCTTCTTTTTCTTTCCTTTCTTCCATTCCTGGTTAGGCCAGCCCAACTCTTCTGTTTCCTTTCCCTCTCCTTCACACGCATAGGGTCTACCCATGCCCTTCTTTCCTTTCCTCCCCCAATCGGCCTGCAACCGCTTCCTTCTTCTTCCCTTCTTCTTTCGTCTTCGACCATCATCCATGGCAGCCTGCTACAACCGCTTGCCTCCACCTACCTCCCCCCCCCCACGCGCAGCCTGCTCTCTCTCCCCATCCCTTTCCCTTCCTTCCATTTTTGAGCCAAACACAGCCTCGCTTGCATGGCCTTCTCTTTCCTTTTCTTCTCTTTCCTCTCCCTGCCACCCTACACCCGTTGACCTGCGAACCCCCTGCCACCACCTAGCTGGCACCCCTACCTCCTCTCCTCTCCCTCTTCTTTTTCTTCTTCTCCCCTATCCATTTTCTTCAACCAAGCTCCTTCCATCCCTACCTATACATCCCCCATCTTTCTCCCTTCTTTCCCTCTTCTCCTCATCCCTTGTTTTTGCTCCGCCGCCCTCAACCTCTACCCTTACCGCCCAGGTGACCACCAGCACCACCTCCCTGACATCCCTTCAACCTCCCTACACCAGCCCATCACCCCTACTCACCCCTACAACCCCCTTCCCTTCCTTCCTTTTCTTTCCTCTCCTTCTCGGCCTCACCCTACACCACCACTGTTCGCTGCCATTTTTCCTCTTCCGCCACCTCTATAGCCACCAACCCCCTCCTTGGAACCTCCTCTACCACCATGTTGCCTCCCTTGGCCGAAACCTAGCCTTCTAGCTCCTCCCTTCCCTTTTTCTTTTCCCTTCCTTCTTCTCCTCCTCCACCTTTGCACCCATTTTTCCAATCCTACAACCTTTATCTCCGCTAAGGCCACCGATCATCCACCTGTAACAACCACCTACACCTCTACTCCATCCTTACACCCACCCCTATAACTCCCCTCCACAAGCCCTCTACCTAACCCTCAAAACCCTAGCCAACCTATTCCTTCTCCCCACTCCTCTTCTTTGATCCTGTTCTCCCTTAATTCTCTGTATGCAGCTCATGCTACTCATGTAGTGTGAGCCTTGCCTTTTATTTTTAATCCAATCTTAGTTAATTTTAAGGTATAAAAATAGTTGGTATTAGTATATATTAATTAAGCTTTTAATAAAAATCATTCTTTTGATTTTCCTACTTCTATTATGCTAATTTTTTATATTATTTTTAGGTATTAATTTTTACTAATCAAAACTCAAACCTTTAACTGGGGTACCCATAAAGTTTAATTTTGTTCCTAGAAATAAGGTAACTATTATACCCTACTAAAATGCGTGGATATGCGTATGCTAGCACATTATAATTTTTAATATGTTTATATGCATGATATATGATGTTAAGTATAAGGCAATTAGTGTCATATATTGGTTGGTGAAAATAAATGCATGATAATTTATGTGCCATGTGTAGAAATAATGCTTAAGGGAAGGAGCCTTGTTAATAATAATAATGTTAAATACATATGTATGATATGATATGATAGTGTGGCCATTTGTTGAATAAATATTATTATTATAGGCCTTAGGGGCATTTTAGTGATATTTCTTATGTAAGGGTGTGGTCTAAATAAGTGTAGGTTCTAATGTGTATTAATGATAAATAATAATAGTTTGTGGTGTGGGATGATGTGTATGGAGCATGTATATCCAGATTTTATATAGTGAGGATATTTTAGTAAAATTAGTATAATAAGGGTAAAATGGTAATTTATAAGAGTAAAGGGGGTAAAATGGTAAATGGATAAATAAGGAGGGCATTTTGGTAATTATAAAAGGGAAGGGTATTTTGGTAATTTAGCATAATGGAAAGGGTATGTTGGTAATTTTGTAAAGTAAAGGGGTAAAATGGTAATTTAATAAAGGATGAGGGAATTTTGGTAATGTGGCATAATGGAAAGGGCATTTTGGTAATTATGTAAAGTAAAGGGGTAAAATAGTAATTTAGTATAAAGGAATGGTATTTTGGTAATTATGTAAAGTAAAATGATAATTTGGTATAAAGGAAGGGTATTTTGGTAATTATATAAAGTAAAAGGGTAAAATAGTATTTTGGTAATTATGTAAAGTAAAAGGGTAAAATGGTAATTTATGTAAAGTAAAAGGGTAAAATGGTAATTTATGTAAAGTAAAAGGGTAAAATGGTAATTTGGTATAAAGGAAGGGTACTTTGGTAAATTTATAAAAGTAAAGAGGTAAAATGGTGAATTAATAAAGGAGAAGGGTACTTTAGCAATTTAGCATAAAGAAAAGGGTATTATGGTAATTTTGTAAAGGGGTAAATGGTGAATTAGTAAAGAAGGGTATTTTGGTAATTTGGGATAAATGAAGGATATTTTGGTAATTTTATAGAAAGATGGGTAAAATGGTAATTGTAATAATTAAGAAGGGCAAATTGGTAATTTAACCTATACAAAGAGCAAATTAGTAACTTTAATAAATAAGAAGGATAGCTTGGTAATTTAACTAATCAAATGAAAATTTTGGTAAATGTAACAAGTAGATGGGTGACTTGGTAATTTAATAAGCTTAATGGGCAGTTTGGTAATTTAAACAAGTAGAAGGGGGTAGTATAGTAATTTAACCACCTAGAAGGGTCATTCGGTAACTTAAAAAGTATGAGGGGTAAAGTGGGTAATTCAATAAGTATGACAGATAATTTGATAATCTAATACATGCAAGGGGTAATTTGGTAATTATGCATACATAAAGGGTAATACAGTAATTGGCAAATGAAAAGGCGTGACTTAGTAATTTTACAAACAAGAGGTATTTCAGTAGCTTTGTAAGGATGATAGAGTAAATTGATAAATTGCATATGGCATGTCAATAGATTAAATAAGTCTCCATAACCAACCTAAGTGACATGGAATAATAATATAAGGGTGTGATATAGTGTTTGTTCATATTCATGAAAAGGGTGTCTTAATCATTAATCGTGCATGGTAATGTGTGTTGGATGTGATATAAGGGCATGCTAGGATTATGTGTTCCATGATCCTTCGATTCGGACTAACCAAACTCTAAGGCCATATTATGATTATGATATGATAACCCTTATAGCATATGAATAAATGGAAATGAATCCTGAATTGGAATTGGATGATATAAGGATGGCCTTAGTGGTTTCTTTAGTTTAACATGGAAAACTTTGCGAATAAGGAATATTTTATAATGACAGAAAAAAAATGGGAATGAATAAGTATGTGGTTGTTCTGTTTCTTGTGGTCACCTTAATTAAGATATTAATAATTAAAGTGGAAGACCTTAAGAGTGGGAATGGTGGCTCTTTAGGGGTTGCTATCCTAAAGACGTGATTTAGCCTACAATTATTTTGGTATTTAATGGTGTGCCTTAGTGCCCCAGCCAGACCCTACATCTTATTATATCTAGCTCTACGAACCTATTTAGGGGGTATGCATACTTATGAATTTGGTGTTCTTGTCGGTAGGGTACTGCGTGTCATCGTGCACTAGTGCGACTAGGGTACCTTTGCATCCCTAGGTTGATGGTGTAAGGGTATTGTGTTGCTTGCATGTGCCAATATAACCAGTGTACCTTTGCATCCCTGAGTTCTTGATCTCCCCCTTAAGTCAAATAAATGGAACTATTATGCTAATTAAAAGGAAAAACACTAATCATGTATAGTAAAAGACTATTGTACCTAGCCTAAGTAGATTATATCATATGTACTGGTCCACCGGTTATAATAGTGGCTTAGGAGCATTTTGTCCTAGAAGATGTATATATATACTGGTCCACCAGTTATAATAGTGGCCTAGGAGCTCTTTACTTCGGAAGATGTATATGTGTATTTTGGTCCACCGGCTATAATAATGGGGGTCCCAAACTCAATAAACCAAATCTTGGATGTGAATAAATCATGAAAAAATACCAATAACTTATAGTGGAACACCATATGAGTCGGGGCCAGACCGATCTACAAGCAATAATAGTAGCTAGGAGCCTTCTACCTTGAAGACATGTCTATTAGCGAATAATAGTAGTTAGGTGTGTTTTACCCTGAAGTGTATTTCTGATTCACCGGCTATAATAGTAAGGTTCCCGCACTCACATAGATATAATTTGAGAGACGATAATTGAATGATATTCATTTAATGGCTTAAGACCAAAAAAGTTACTTTCATCCTCATGACCTATTGTTTTAATATAAGTTCAGCCTTAGTGTTTGTCTCTCTTAGCATATGATGGAATCGCTAAGTCCATGGATGTTATGTTATGCATTTCTTATTATATATGGTGTTGCCTTGTGTATTAGTGTGTATATTATTGTTTTATACTATTTATGTATGATGTGTTGCATACAGGCCTTGCCTTTTAGTTTGGTATAAAAGGATTATTTAGTACCATAGTACTAAAGTGTTTCATTTATGGACCCCTACCTATTCAATGGGTAGTGTTCCTTGCAGGTCTATTGCAAGTACTATTCAAGCCAATATTGGGTAAGAGCATAAGGATTATTCGAGAAAATTTCAGGGTTTCTCTTTCACCTTTTTATTTCTTTATTTAAACTTAATATTTAATTTTGTAACTACTATTAGTGGGTTTTATCCTTGTAAAGAGTTTAATGTGCTACTCTGATTTAAATAAAGTCTGAATTGAGTAAATTATATTTTGGTTCATTTTAGCCTTAGCACATGGTACTAGAACGATAGAAAGAAATTGGTCTAGTACTAAGTGTGGCATTCCTAAAATTTACAATTTTTCTTCTTTTTTTTTTCGCTTCCATTGATTTTTAAATGAAACGAAATTTTTTAATAGTAAATTTTGGGAGTAATACTGGAAGTCCCATGATCATTTCTCACTTATTACAATTTTTGGTTCCCTACCGCTTACACCAATATATAATCTCACATATGTGTGTTCTAGTTATAGAAAATGTTTACTCTAGGTATGAAGATGTGTATGGTAACACTATATAATACATACTTTAGTTATGGAAAATGTATGTGTAATGCAATATGTGTGCATCATATCACAAGATGATATATTTTAGTTATGGATAATGAAGATTTTAGTTATGGAGATGGGCAATCTCTTATGAATGTATATTTTCGTTTTAGAGAATGTGTATTGCATTACTAGAGTATGCATATTTTAATTATGAAGTTTGTGTATTGTATTATTAGTGTACATGTATTTAAGTTATGGAGAATGTGTGTGTCTCTCTTGTGATGCATAATGCTAAACAAATGGTATTAAGCTAAGCAATTAATGTTGAAGTTGGTGAGGACTTCAACAAATTAAAGGGGGATAAGGAAGAATTAGGACGAAAGACTTGGATTTGAGAACTACAAACCCAAGGACTTGCATCAACCAAGGTTACCATCTTTAGTATAAATGTTGTAAGATTTTGTAGCAACTCAACCACTTCCTTCACATGAAAGTGTCAAACTCAAGAGAGGTATTTTTTTACCAATATGATCTGCCTTTCTTTGTAGACTTTACCATCCTTTTAACTAAGGGAGGGGTCATTGAGCCATGTTACAAAATTTGTTAACCATGCAGGTTAGTCTTAGTACACCTTTACCCATAGTTTAAGGCTACCAAGGTTAACTAGATCTACCCAACATCAATCAGCTAAGCCTAGTTTAGAGGATCATGATCTTACTATAATGATCTTCCCAATGTCCTTAATTTTTGCACAAATGGTGGAGTGCCCAACAGGTATTTTTTAGCTGAGGTAGGTGGCATGTGGAGGTAGTTAAAGGTGGGAATGTGGGAAAAACTATGAGCCATATTTGAGCTATATAAGGAGGGTATTTGGATAAGCCATGTAGTAGCTTATTATGAGCCATGCATACGTGAGGTGGTGGAGTTTGAATAATTTGCATGGCTGCTTGATAGTCTAGTTATTTATTGGTCCAAATGAAAAGAGTTTTAAACTTCTCAGTTTTTAAAAAATTAATAAGTAGATTATCTTTGGTTTAGGTAGATTGGGATGCTACTGCATCATCTCTTTGCATTTATATAATATAGTATGTTTGTATCATATCATTGGACTATGTCTATAATAATTATAGATAAAGTGTATTTTAGATATTAAGATGCCTATTTCTCCCTTGTATATATAACATGTGTATTATATCACTAGAAAATGTGTGTTTTAGTTGTAGATAATCTAAAATTTATTATGAAGAATGGGTATGGTATTTTAGTTATAAAAAATACTAGATTTATTGGAAGCATTCTAGGTATAAAATTAGCTGGTGTTTTAAATACTAATAAAAAATTAATCCAATAGATTTTTTGATATGTAGTCCAACCAATTCAACTATAACTAAATTAAAAATTATTTTCATTCAAAAAATTATCTAATATAACCAAAGTATAACCTCATTTTGGTTCAATCAATATAATTAGTTCAACCAATTCCCTTAATTTGAAATAATTTTTTTTAATGAATGAAACAACAATGTTTAAGAGATTATAAATTAATTACTCCAACTTAATTTTTCATATCCAACCTTATTTTTTTACAACAGATATATTGATTTTTAAATCGAATAATTTTATACCAATAACTAGGGATGTTCACGGTTCAAATATTCGATATTTCGGATATTTGATTGTTGGATATTTGAAAATTATATTTGATATTTTATTTGAAACTTTAAATATCCAAAAAATTGAATATCCAAATTTTCAGATCGGACATCAAATATAATTGGTATTATCCGAAAAGAATTTCAAATTTAAAAAAACTACCAAATCACAATTATATTTAATATTATCCAATTTGTTGAACAAATGTCTGATAAACTCAATAAATATTTGATAAATTCGGCAAATATCCAATATTAAAATTAAAATAAGAGATTATATTAAAAATATAATCTCAACTAAAATAAATTTTAGCTCAAATAATAAATAAAATAAGTAAAAATTATATATATATATACACACACACATCTTAATTTATTTATATACAATTATATATATAATAAAAAATTATAAAAAATATATAAATATTTTTTTAAATTAAATATTATTTATATTTATCGAGTCAAATATTTAATTTATTTAAATTTTTATTGATCGAATCAGATATTTAATTTTAAAAAATTAAATTAATTATTATTTTTTTAAATTTAATTACTTTAAATATCGAATTAAATAAATAAATATCAAATAATCAACGGATCCATTCTGACTGTTTAATCACCAATTTCAGCACGCCGTCAAAGCTCACGAGAAGCATTACATAATGTATACGTGGCCCACAATTGGTGGGATGGGCGCTCACAAGATAAACATTGGGCGCAGCATCACCATTCTTATCGTATGGGATAAAAGAAATGTACGCCCAGGCCATCAATGGAAGAATCAAGATGAGGCAGGAGTCACCGCACAGGTGCTCGAGTCTACCTAGATTCTATTACATAGGGTAAATATGGGGGGAAACATTCATGTAACCATCGTTTTAATTAGGCATCATAGCTATTAGCTACACATGCTTTCAGCGACAACAGCGACGCCCTTGTGCACGTGAGACTGGAAATGAAACAGCTGTATGTTCTAATCGACAGTAACCGGATAAAACCGTTGATCAAAGCAACAGCTATTCTAAAACCTATCGGTACACTTATTCCTTACAGAGAGTTTTCAGCATAAATTCTCTGACAACTAAATTTAACCATTCATTCACTAGTATATAAATTGTCCAGGAAACAAAGTAAAAAATTCAGCATATTTGTATACACTGACCCCAAAAGTTTTAAGACTCCACAGACACGCAGAGAAAGTTAACAGACCGTGGTCGAGGCTCAGAGTTTCTGGATTACGACGGAGTTTGCCAGACCTGCCTGCTCTATCGTCTGGCTCAGATCCTTAAGCTGCTTGGGAGGGAATCCAACAGTCTGAAGCTGGTAATTCCCATTTCCTGCAGGTCTTGATGAATCGATGAAGGCACGGATGTCATTTATCGTGTGGTGGTAGTTAAAATTACTAACCATCCGGGTTCCGTCTGCCAGCCTAAGCTGAATCGAGGTTTTTGGCAGGGAATCATCAACCACAATGCAATTGGAAGGAGCTTTAGCAGAAGTAGCGGGAGCTGCAGCACCAGGGATTGGCTCAGATGCAACTGAAGATGAGCTACTACCAAGAGTTCTTCCTACACCTTGAAAGGGAACGGTGCGTATCTCAGGTTCCTGAAAAAAATGCAGGATGAGCACTCGTATAGCGACGCTGCCACACAAAAGTTGCACTACAATAAAATAGTTAGAAACAATACAAGGAAACATATAAATATATAATAACACCAATCCTCTAGCAAGGCAGAAAAACAGGGAGGGCAGGGTATTCAATGAGAGCTTACAGGGCAGTCCTCCTCTCTCCTCATCAGATTGACATGAATTGAAGACCTCCTCTCTGCTGGCTCAAGCTCCTTCGGGCACTCAGACTTTCTAATGCTCTGCACTTAATCAAATTATAATCTCAGGAAGATGAGAGAAGGGGGGGGGGGACCCTCACTGGTTCTCACTTCTCAGGGGGCCAAATGCAGGAAAACAGCAAAGAAAACAGAAATATTCCATCTTCCCGGAAAAATTCTCCAATGACTATTAGGCCCAGGCCAACTGGATCCATCTCTCGTAATCCCAACACAAGTCCACTGGATCATCTACGTTTATGGAATCTTGTTGGACACCAACAAAACACACTTGAGTCCCAAAACAAGCACACACAGGCCACAAATTATTTTTGTTAGTGAATAGAATAATGGGAGGAGGGAAGGCTAAGAACATACTCAGGCCATTGCTCTGTAGAGGAATGTCCTTTTCTGTTCAGAATGGGACAAGGCAATTTTTGGGGTGGACCAATGATGAAATGCACAGTGCAGATGCCTTTATGACTTACGAGATAACAAATCTTTCAATAAGCTTCTCAACTCTTGAAAGAATAGCTACACCATATAAATATTAACATATCAAATAAATTCACCAGGCATATATCCTGAACAATCTCAAGTACATTAGGCGCTACCTGTTAGTCTGAAACAACTAATTTGTTCTAATAGAAGGGGAGGAAACAAGGGATGCATGAAAGAAATTGATTGAAAGGGGAGCTAATGAAAAAGCAATAGAGTGAGTTGCACCCTATCTTGTAAAGTGCCATGTGTTAGAGCTAAAGACAATCTGAGGAAGTTGTCCTGGATGTAGTTCTTTCGTTGTAGCCGATATCATGACTATACTAGATGTAGATGCCACTATACTGTTGATCGACCAAGGGGGCAGGAGGGAGTAGGTCTTGCTTCATATTTGTTAATTCATATCTGGTTTACATGAGTTCAGACAGATAGAGAAGATAAACAATAAACTTGTAAATTGAGTAAGTGAATTTTAACTGACTAGGGTAATTAAGACCTCAACAAATATGAAACCAGAGGTTCTAGCATGACAGCAGAAAATTTGTTCGTCTTTACCTCTAAGAAAGCTGCATTTTCTGGATCGTCCAATCTCCTCAAAGGACCATCATTTATGGTAAAGCCGTTGCGCCAAAAAACAATGTTGTGAACAATGGCCTCAGGCTGCTGGGGAGCAGCAGGCACTGTCTCTCCGGAAAGTAATCTTCCAGTTCCAACGAAAGTTGAATTTGAAGATGGATGAAGGCTACCAACAGGTCCCTCAACAGCTCCCTGCTGTCTTGCCTGATTGAAAATTTCAGCAACATCATTTTTCTTAGAGGAGTCCTTAGAAGGGTCTTGGACTAGCATTCCACTGCATGGGCAAAGCTTCAATATATTAGGAAATCATGATTCTGTCCACCATCAGTAACATTATCTAATTGAACAAAATATGGAAAGGCAGGAGAGAGGAAGAAAAAATGGCCAGGAAATACCCGAGGTAATCCATGAAAACTCATAGATGCCCCCCCTCTCTATTTCCTAGTTTCTATGATGACATCTGACAGGCCCCTCACAGGATATTGATGATTGCACACGTTAGGATCTGTTTGCATTTGGTAACTAGAAATTTTTTAATTATCTTCATTTCAGCTGAAGTGAACCCTTACTTTTTGTGAAAAATTCAAAACAATCTATACTTTTTACCACAATTTACTTTAATGTATTTTCAAATAAATAATGAAATTTTAAAGTACACAAAAAGTCAGTATACACATCTTCATTTCAGCAAATTATGTTCCAAACAGAGCATTACTATTTACACCAAAGCCTCTTTCCACCATTCACCATAGTCAACAATAGAAATGTGTAAAAGTATACATATGATTGGATAAGTCAACTAGATCCATACGAATTATTTGAACAATAATAAGCAACAACCAAACAGACTGTGATCCTAACATATAATAAATTCTGTCCTGAATGCTTGATATGTTTTACTTTTACTGCACCAAAATTTCAAACCATTGTTATCAAACACTTAGAAGTCCCAATTTTCTGAAACAGGATGATGGAGTGAAATGAAATGATTCGGTATCAGAACTCTGATAGGATCATAGATGACTGTTGAACAAGTGTTCCCAAATCATCCTCTGGATTAGACACACATGGATATGTTTATCAAACATCTTATGCCACTAATCCCCATGACATTGATTTACTAAAGTCAGCCAAAACTTCAACCAGTGAAGTACCAACATCATTCCAGAAATTTATTTATGGATTCTCATAGTCCACATAGCTAGAAAATGTCATATAAAATTAGAGAAGAATCTCACTAGTCACTACCCACAGACATGCTGCAATATACTACACTACTTGATATGGAAGGCAAAACAGAATTCTAACCAAATTGCATAATTGTGATAAAAATGAGCATGAATTCGACCAATAACAAGAAAGTGATGAAAGAAAAAAAAAAATATATATATATAGCTATTTCAGTCAAAATAAGATTCATTGGAGAATTTTACCAACAACAATCCCCATTGCAAGAAAAAAAAAAAGTTCAACGTCCGGCACCACCACAATCCCACAATAACTCGAAACCAAGATCTTGACATCGTTCGAAAATTGTCTGAGAAAGGCAGACTAGAAAAGACGAAGAATTACCTTTTCTCTCCGCCAGTGTAGTACTCCTGAGGGCCATCATCGGAATCGCTGTCAGAATCAGGACCAGAATGGCGATTCAAATCAGCGAGGGTTCGAAAACCTCCGGCACCACCACTGCCCGAGGCCTTTAAGGTTTTCTTATCCTTCGACGGCATAAAAAAATATCGATTCGATTAGATTCGCGAGACCACCTTCTGTGTCGTCGGAACAGAAAGAGAGCAAACTCCTTCAAGTCTTTGATTGTTTGGAAATTGGAAGTAGATTCCAAGTAGAGTGTGCAGTTAAAGATAGTGATTGCGACTTGCGAGCTGACCAGTAGGCCCATGTTCTGCCGTCTTGGTCTAAAGATAAGCTTGGATCTGATTTAAAAAAATTTAATGTATCGTTATTAATTTTATATTATACTTATGATTATTAAAACTTTATCGGTTTGATCTTATTAAATAAGTCTTAAAGAGAAGTTAAAAAAAAGGAGCCTAATACATAAAATCTGATGAACTTTTATACATTATTTATCGAATGCAGATACATACATGCATGTGATTTTAATTCATATATTCATATCCAAACTTGATTATACGGTCATCAAATTACGTCTATATCTATCAACTGGAAATAAAAATAAAACTGAACTTTGCCTATAAAAGCTATGGTGCTGTACAAGAATGGGAAAATTAAAATGTAGAAAAATGCGAAACGATTTTTTTCAAAAACATATTTTTACTTGTGTTTTCATGAACTGAAGATGAAGAATGAGAATTGGAGAAATACTTTTAAGAGAAAAACTGAACTTTGCCTATAAAAGCTAGCTAGCCTTGAATTTAATGTGCCTTTACTGGTGACCATAACCATTCGCTCCTCTCGTTTTGTGATTCCCATGATAGGCTCAAACCTCCAAAGTCCCACCTCGATGTTGAGCATCCCAATTGGCCAACTTTAACCAGTAATGCTTATTAACAATCTACGAGTCATTTTTTAATTTCTTCTCAACTTTGATCTTATTCATTCCCTTGTGAAATAACACATTGTTTATGCTTAACTATATTAAATAATTTCATTCTCTTTTCATATTCATATTCAGCTTGTACATTGTCAGGTGTGTGTAGGGATGACAATAAATTTTGGACCCGATTTGTTAATATAGAGTCTGAGTCAGTAATTTTTGGACCTGACGGGTCCTGGCCTGGGCCTAGCTAAACGGATCTGGATCTAGATCCCATCATTTTAGACCTAGATCCGACCTAGATCCTTATATATTTCTAAACCCTAATATCCTAATTCCTATGCGGCTAGTCAGCTACCAACTTACCAATAGTCTAGTACCCCTGCCTCACCCAATCCCCCCACCCAAGTACCCACTACGTAGTGCTCTGCTCACAGACTTACATAGTTGGGCCACGACTGTGTTGACTCTCGACACTCTAGTCTCCAGCAGGACCAGCACTGCTGCACGAGTTCACGACACACAAAGCCACAAACTCTAGATCGTCTGTCCGTCTCCCATTTGACCATCCCACTCCCTCGGTCCCTCCCAATAAGGTAACAACTCCTCTCCGACTAGCCTCTCTAACCACTGCCCCATGATTCAAACTTCTACTGTTTGAACAATCGAACTTCTAACAACTCCCTTGGTCCCTCCCTCCCAAATCCCACCCCCACTCAATCACAAACTTGCAGCAACTCGCATAGCCTCACCTTCGATCTTTGCTCTCACAACCGTAGTAACAGCCTGATCCAGTCGCAAGCTTGTAGCTCTCACTCGCCTCTGCTCTCCTCCTTAATAGTCGATGATGGTGACATGTACATTCACATAGTCTTGTAGGTTGTAACAACAACATACTCGATTCCGGCCTCAACCTCAGTGGCTCAACTAGATCTAATTGACTCAAGTAGAGCCATTGATAAATGTGACTTTTGCATCTTATTCCTAAGGTTTATAAGAGCTTATATCGTAAATTTCAGTTATAATTAACCCTTTTTTGTTCTTGTTACTGCCTTTGTGTTGTGAAAATTTATAGGATCTCAAGAAACAAATAAACATGAAGGATGGAAGCAAGAATAAGCTTAAATGGAGTAAAAAGGAGCAAAGAGGAGCAAAAGTTGAAGTGGAAAGAGATTTAGAGCTGAGATACAAATTTTGGAATGAAATAAAAGCAAGAATGCATATTAAAAGTATATGAACACGAAAGATGTGGAATTTCTACTAGAATACGATCTGAATTTGGAGAAGCTTTCAACATCAAAGTTATAGATCTTTTCAAGAGATTTCCAACGCATCTAAAATCAACTCAATCATAGTCTTGATGAAAGAGTTATGGTCAAATTACCTAGCATTGTCAAAGCTGACACAGGTAGCCCATGTTGTTCAACACGATCGTATTGGCTCATTGAAACGACTAGCCCGTGTTGTTCAACATGGTTGTGTCATTCCAGAATCGCTGGAAAAAAAATAATGCGCAGGTGCGTTTCAGAGGAGAAAACTAGGGATTCGAGGAGGCTAAGAGATTGAACATTAATTCTAATTCTCATCCTAGCAGCCTCCACTCCCTCTCGCTCCTCTCTCCTCCATCCTCTTCCCCAATTCCTCAAGATTTCTCTTGTAAACTAGGGATGTAGGTGCATGAAATTGAATAGTGGAATTTTTGAATTTCAAGGGTATTATCTAATGATCTTTTCTTTATCTATGAAATTTCTTGTTATTTTCAATATTCTTGCTATGAATTTGATAGGCTAGATCTTGTACTAAGGTGAAGGGGAGTTTCCCCCTAATCCGAATGTATTGAATAATTGCATGCTTTTTTATTCAATTTATGATCCTTGTGTTGTGTTATTGATTGATTGACGGATTGATGAACCACGGTCGGGTTCCAATTTTTGGTGTGGGAAATATCGGTGCGATCAAAAGAAAATCCAGTATTGGACCTAATAGCATAACTAGAGGTTAAATTATAGGTTGAGAGACACTCAATTGACCTCTACAACAATAAAGGAGGACACTTTGTGGGTTTTAATGCATTACCTTCTATTAGACCTTAAGTTAGAGATAGTTAGGGCCATGGAGGTGTAATAGGGTGTTTTTGGATTGAGAAAGCACAACACTTTCTATCCTTGTTGACATGATTGATCATGATTGTTGAGTCAATTTGCGGTGTAGTATTTAATTGCATTGAAGGATAGGGGGTAATGACCCAAAACCTTAGCCTTCTTGTTTATTGGAGTTACTTGAGTGTTATTTCCATCCTTTTTCTTAGTTTAGTTAATTATTTTAGTTATTTTAGTTATAATCCCTATAACCTTTTATTTCATAGTCTAAACATAGTCAAATTATATCACCATCCCAGTGGTCACTCACTAATCTCTGTAGGATCGACCTTCACTACTACTCCGACCCTATGCACTTGCGGGTAGGAATGTGTTAGCCATCCATTATTTATGTACTATACCAATCAGCCAATCCCTCTCCCTCCCCCATGTGTGTTAATGACATTAGTACATTATATACTGATTGCCAATTAAAGGAAGAATGTGTGTGACCTGTGACGTGTGTCTCTATCTACGTCAATTGCTGCAAGCCTGCAACTCTAGTCTCTACATGAGCAATTGAGCATGAGTGCATGAGCAGCATGACTCCTTCATTTGGTTGTGTCTGATGTGTGTGTGTGATGTGTGTCTGGCTCAATATTATGAATATTTGAATTTGACTTATATCTTATAACTTAACTTGCAACCACAAAATATTATGAATATTGTTATGATCCTCATTATTGTCAATCTCAATTATAATCTCTTCTACAATGTTAATACTACCTATACTAGTAGTACTTGCAAGCTAACTATTATGAATCCCCAAATTCTAAGAGTGGAAAACATTAAAAAAACAAGACTTAAATCTTAACTCTAAAATGGACAACTAAAGTAAGTAGCTATAATAAAACTGAAGGGAGTCAGGCATTAAAAGTTAAAATGTAGGTCAAGCTCTATTTGCATATTCAATTAGTTGGGGTTGTATCAACACTCCTCCCTTTAGCTAATCCTTATCCACAAAGGCATTAAAAATAATTTAGAATTTAATATACTTTTATTTTTAATTTTAGGTAGGTTATCATAACTAGTTATTGCATGGGTTAAACTTGATAATATTTTATTCTTGAGGTTGCTTCAAATTATATATATATTTTTAATTCTAGTAGGTCATGGGACATGAACAAGAATATATGCTTCTTCAAAGTTTTCATGGTCTAAGGACACTTATGTCGATTCATTTTAGCCTGCTACTTTACGTATGGATGATTTTGATGTAAACATGGAGGATGTTCAAAATTAGAATAATAAGGGGCACTTAGGTGATAAAGAAGTAGATCAATAACTTGATTTTACTATTTGTAAGTAAAAAACTAGGAAGTGCACCTTATTGGTATATGATTTCTTTGATAGAATTGAAGTTAAGGGTGTGGCCAAGGCAAAATGCCATCATTGTAAGGCTATTTTAACTTGTGCAACTAGTGGCAGAACCTGACAACTTAAAAAGCATGTAGAGAATACTTACCCTAGAAGACATTTGAGACTTGGGTCAAGAGGGGTCAAGCAACAAAAATTTAGTATAAAGACTCAATCCAACAACTCAACAAGTTTTGATATAAAGCAAAATAATGATACATCATTTGATCAAGAAATTTCAAGGAGGGAATTATTGAACATGGTGTTATGCACGAGTATCCATTGTCAATTGTTGACATATTAGATTTAGGATATTTGTACAAAGCCTCAATTCTTCCTTCAAGATGATTTCAAGGAATACTTTGAAGAATGATGTGATGAAGTTGTTTCAAAGTGGGAGACAAAATCCAAAGGATTTGTTGGATCATAATTAGAGTTGAGTTGCAATCACCACTGACATGTGAACTGCATGTAGCTAGAAAAAGGGATATATGGTCATGACATCACACTTTATTGATGAAGATTAGAATTCATAAAGTAGATCTTTGAGGTAACTAGTTAATTATTATAATTATATTTTATTATATTTTTAGCTTGATTAAGTGTAATTTTTTTATGATTGTTTCATTATTATTTTAAAGGTTTTCATATGTCCCATATCCACATACAAAAAGCATTATCTCCACGGTTTTATTAGACTGTGTGTCCTAATTTGGTCTTGAAAGAAAAATCTCTTCTGTGGTGGTTGATAATTGTAGTACTAATGATATAAATGATGGGAATTTTGTTGAGAAAATTTCTGAAAAATTCTCTTATACTTGGTGGAGAAATATTACATATGAGGTGTAGTGCTCACATTCTTAACATGATAGTTAATGATGGATTAAATGAGATTAAGATGGGGATTTAAAATATTTGATATTGTGTCTCATTTTGGACTTTAACTCCAAAAAGGATTGAAAAGTTTGAGAACATTTAATAATCTTATATATTTTTGTAAAACATATTTGAGAAAATTTAATAATCTTATATATTTTTTGTAAATAATTTTTAGGGACGATATGTCATCCCTAAAAAGTGTATTAGGAATGACATTATTTAACCTACTTATACGAGTTGATACCCTTTTTAGCAATGAAAAATAAAAGTCACACCATTTTATTTTTAATTCCATAAGATTTTAATATCATATAAAATAACATAGAAATATTTATAAATAATTACCTATCAATGTAACATGCCCATTTTTACTAATGAAAATTTTTATTTTAAATATTGTGGAAGCGGAAATATACTAAACACACATAGAAAAAATTGGGTGCTAGCATTGCACCTAACATAGAATAGGCATCAGTTGCTTGACATGTATTAGATATAAGATTGAGAAAACAAACTAAACCAAACAAGACAAAACTAAGGTAGAGTATGCAAGAAACATGATATATAGATATTCAAAGAAAATGTTTACAAACTATGATCTACACAATCTCTGAATATTTGATTACATAAAAGGAGACTAAACTAAAGTGCATAATTACAATGACAAGAAACAACGATAGGGCGTAGCTACAAACCTTAGTCCATCAAGAACTAAATAATGGACCCTAGATGTCCATCCTCTCAAGCCCCAAGCCTACTACCAGCTAATTCCAAAAACCTAAATATGGTCTTCTAATCATGGGAATAAGCAGGTGACCGAACAAATGGACACATCAATATGCTTCGTACTAAGTAAGACAAGTTACATCCTCAATGAAGTTGCAAGCATATAAGTTCCTAGTATAATGTGGAGATCATACTAAACATATATCCCACTTATGACATAAAATTAGATATACATGCTCTATCATTGTAATACCTCAAAATTTTATAAAGTTTTAATCGTGATTTATCAATATTTTAACCTTATCTAATTTCTAATAGTTAGGTTTTTATTTTATTTTAGCCTAATCCAAACCCTAGAAAAATTATAGATTAAATTGTAGATTAAATTTTCCAAAATTTTAAACCTAAACCTAAACCCAAATTCATAAGTAAAAAATTTCCCTTTTTTCCTTTTTTTCTTTTCTTTTTCTCATTTTTATCTTCCTTTCCTAAGTTACATCTACTAATCCAACCTAACCCAAGTTCCTTTTTTTCCTCCTTCCAACCTTTCACTAAGCAATGTCTGTCCCAACCCCCTTCTTTTCTTTTTCTTTTCTCTTTCCTTTCTCTCTTGCCCCTTTCTTCTTCCTCATCTCCTTTTCTCCATTCCTTTTTTGTCCAAACAAGGACTTACCAGCCATTTACACATGTCCTTCCTTTCCCTTCTCAGCCATGCATCCCCTTACTATGCTGTTTTCTCCACTTGTCACCTTGCCACCCTATAGCACCACCTTGCACCCTTACACCTTTGCCCTTTTCCTTACCTACCTTACATGCTAAAGCCTACCTTGCTCCTCCTTATCCTCTTCCCTCTCCTAGCCATGCCTAACTATAAATACACACTTGAAGGTCTCCCTCTCTCCTTTCCTCTCATTCTTTTCCCATTAATGAGCTAGCTGAGCCTTCCCTAACCTCTTCTACTTTGTTTTGTTTTAATAGTTATTCTTCAATTCATCACTCCACCACCCTTATTTACTAGCCAAACCACCCTTGTTGTCTGTCGTCACCCCTAGTCGACCTACCTGCCATTTTTCTTCCCTTGCCGACACGTCGTTGATCACCCCCATCATCACCAGTTGCCATAGCCTTTTTTCTCCTCCTATGTGTCTATAGCCTCGTCAAACTCTATTTTATTGCCGCTATTACTACACCACCACCACCAGCCTCCTCATTTCTCCTCTCCTTACCACATCCATCCTCGTAGAACCATTACAGTCTCTAGCCAACAACCTCAGGTCCTGCCTTTAGCTAGAATCATCGTGGGCCACCATCACTACCTTAGTGTCACCTACCACCATCACCACCACACTCCCTGTTGATGGCTCCCACTACTTCCAACACCACCATCGCCTTAACCCTTGTTTTCAACCATCACCCTATCCTTAATTTACCACCATCACCTCCACTGCCGCCTCCATTGTTGCCGTGATTGCTGTTATGCACCACCTAACCCAAGTGTTCCACTTTTGGTTGCCTCTATTTTCCTCCTTCTCATTTGCCTTATTTTTATTTTAGGTTAAAGTCTTAAGCCTTAACTTTATATATTCATATGTCTAGGTGATAGTTTGATGGTAGTGGAGGAGGAAGCTTAGGTCTTGTATACTTAAAGATCGTAGCCACTTCGGTAAGAATAGATGTCATAGTTAGGGCTTTTACATGCTAAGTTCATATATTTTATTGTGTTAACATGCTTGATATTATTGTATATAAATGTTATCTTGACATTTGTACTACATGATATGGGGTATTGTATATTGGAAAAAAGGTAGGAAGGTTGTGAACTTATGAGCTGTATATATTGTTGGTTGAAATGAATTTGGATATGAAATATCTATATATAATTGTGGCTATGCATGTTTATGATGATAGTATGTGTGGAAGATCAAAATATCTTTCACATTGGGAATTGTGAGATTCGGGTGGAAAAGTAGGTATTTTATTAGCCTTAGGAGCGTTTTGGTCAATATGTTTAAAAATTATATATTGGGGATTTAAGGATTCTAAATGGTTAAAAATAGATTAAGGATATTATATGAAATTATTGAATTAAAAGTGAATAGTTTAAGTCTAATAAATGAGGAAAATAGCTTTAATTATGAATAGTAAAATCTAGGGGTGGAATCGTGATCATATGCATGAAAGGTTAGAAGTTGACCATAAAATCTGGATATGATGTTAAAGTTGACATATTAAGTATGCAGATAAACTTTCAGAGTTATATGGGTTATAGGGAAAATGGTATGTTTAAATGGTGAAATTAGGGTTTTATAGGAGATATAAATAGTAATCACAAAGGTAGATTATTATTGCATATGTAAGACATGGGAGTTTGACCTCGATATTGGGACATGATGTGAATAATAATATTTAGGGAATGTATATAGATTTGGTGTCCATATAGGTTTTAGGGAAAATGTTATGGCTAAATGGCAAAATTAGGGTTTTATATGAGATATGATTAGTGACCTTAAAGGTAGACTATTATTGTATGTGTAAGGCATGGGAGTCAGGACATTATTTTTGGTTATGTTTTGAATAAAAACATTTAAGTATGGGTATGGAATTTGGTGATTAAATGATTACTAGGGAAGGAGTTATGCCAAGGTTGTGAAATTAGGGTTCTTAGGGGAATATGACATGTCCTTGGGAGTATATGTTGGGATGTGAGACTTGCATAAGTATGTGTTTATGTTTTTATGATGACCTTAAAATAAATAAGCATGAATAAGATATTAATCATCTATAATGAAATATCATATGAGTTAGGATCCATTGTACCTATCTGTTCCATCTGACGAGAATACTAATGAGGAGCTTTATGCCATACAGATTTATTTATGATAATGGTACATTAGTTGAGAATAGTGGGGTCACTAAACTCAAATAAAATATATCATTTGAATGATAAAAACATTGATAAGATATTAATCACTTAAGGTGAAAAAATATGCATGTCAAGATTGGCTGTACATATCCATTCCACCAGATGAGAATAGTAGTCAGGAGCTGTATGTGTAACACCCCCAAATTTATTACTAAAAAATTTTGTTTAATTAAAAGGGTTTAGCGGAAGCGCAAAGATAAAACCGTAAACTCGGGGGCATTATCGCCACACTTAGTACCAGATCGGTTCACTCCTACCGTTCCAGTACTAAGTGGTAAGGCTAAATAAAGTTAACATTAAACATGAATCATTAGTAAAACACAAGTCATATAGAAATCAGAGTGCAATTTAGGATTATAAACCAAGGAGTACGTGACTAGAGTTTTAAAACATAAAGCATAGAACAAACACATCTAAAATATGGTAATACAAGGTCTAGTGAAAGAAACAGAGTCCGATCGAGTCGCTCTCGATCCCCAAGTCAGGTTTAGGCTCAATTCTCAACCCCACTCGATGTCTCATAGGTGTCGTAGGCATCGAAGACATCATCCCCTACCTGCACAAGCTCAGATGGGTCTTCTGCTCGTGGGAATGAGTAGCATCCATGAAACGGGCGATCAGTACGCTACATACTGAGTAAGGTAACAGATGCGCTAAGGCCAAACATACAAACATACAACATAGCATACATGGCACATTCACATAAGCTGCATGTAGTAATGTAGATAATGAAGGCTGATTATGGTCCGATTGGACTTAATTCCTCTTGAATCTCTGTTAAATGTAGTCATTTCACACCATAATTTTAATTAATCCATGCGAGTATGGGAACCCCACTATTATAGCTGGTGGATCGGTCACTTATAGGGTAGAACGCTCCTAACCACTATTATATGCCGGTGGATCAGTCTCCAGGGCAGAACGCTCCTGGCCACTATTATGCCGGTAGATTGGTCTAGCCCCGACTCTCATGGTGTTTCAGTGTAAGTATGTAGTAGCTTTCCCATGATTCATTTACAATATACTGTTTGGTTTGTTGAACTCGGGATCCCCCACTATTATAGCCGGTGGATCGGTCACTTATAGGGCAGAACACAAGTAACCACTATTATATGCTAGTGGATCGGTCTCTAGGGTACCCCGGCACTAGGCCACTATTATGCCGGTGAATCAGTCTAGGCCTGGCTCAACAGTCTTACTCTTTAAGTAATTAGTATCTTATTCGTGTCTTATTAGATAAAGCTTTCCACCCTTGACATACATATTAACTACCTTCTACTTCTATCCTCCCAAGGGGGCCCTTCCCATATCTTGAGAATCCTGTGCCCCTTATCACACCCCGACATCCATTTCCCTTTACACTTACCTTTTAATGAAAAAGTCACACTACTATGAAAACGGAAAATAATAACGGGACAATAATAACAGTGGTTCGAAAATCGTTGTCAAACGCGTGAAAATTAATGGGTGGTAGAGTTTTGATAACGGTTCTAGTTAAAAACCATTATTAAAAGGGCAACGTTAAAATTTACATGGAGGTTTTAATAACGGTTTAAATAAAACCTTTATTAAAAGAGGATTTAATAACGGTTCATATTAGAATCGTTGTCAAAAGTCTGAAGGTTTTAATAACAGTTCCTGGAAGAACTGTTATTAAAAGATGTTTTAATAACGGTTCTCTCAGGAACCGTTATTAAATCGTCTTTTTAAAATTGGTTCTCTTAGGAACCGTTATTAAAACTCCAAAATCAAACTTTTATTTTGCTCAGTTCTGCTTCGTGCCAAAGTTTTCAGACTCTCTACACCTTCGTTCTCTTGCTCTCCTTCTCCTTGCAAACCCTCGCACCACCACACCGTGCACCACCACTCCGGCTCCTCTAAAGTAAAGGAAACCCTCGAACCGCCAACTCTCCACCACGCCTCTGCCATTGTCGGCTCTGCATGTGTGTGCTGTCATTGTTCCGAAGCTAGCTAGCTAGCACTTGCACCTTCATCCTTAGTCGTGTTTGAATCCCTTGCCTCTCTTAACATTCTCACCGTCGTGTTTGTAGCTAGCTCACTTTATGTATGTGTTTGTTCTTCCTCTCGTAACTTTTTATCTACTTATATATATATAAATGCATGCATGTTGCTACAGGGTTTTGTTTGTTTGTTATTGAAGGATTGTGGTTTGTCGTTCGAAAATGTGTTGTTGAATGTGTTGACTGAAAATTTTGCTGTCTGTTGTTGAATTTGTTGCGTTATTGTTATATATTAACAAATGCATGTGTTGGCCGAGACCTTTACATATATAAATAATATGAATGTGAGTGTAGAATTATATACATTTTCACTCATAAAAACTATATATATATATATAGACACACACACACACACACACACACACACATTTTCATTAATAAGTATAGGAGACTAGCAATAAGATATAGGAAATGTCATATAATGAAATGCAAATATATTTTACATATGCATATGTTAATGATTGCTATTTGATGAGGATTAAATAGATATAGAGAATAAGGAATATATATAAGTGAATAATTAAATAGAGAGAAATAATTGTGTATGATAATAATAATAATAATAATAATAATAATAATAATAATAATAATAATAATAATAATAATAATAATAATATGATTTATATATTATGCTTTAATTACATTTAGCTAGGTTTAGGGATTAGGTTTTTTTTTGTGGTTTAGGGTTAGGTTTTATTATAATAAATTATGGTTAATTAGCTAGGGTTAGGGTTTGTCGTTTATTATGGTTAATTAGGGTTAGGGTTTGTATTAATATCTTTTTGGAAATGTGTTAGCATGATTCGTATATATATATATATATATATAGAATAGCATGATACATTTGAGATTAATTCTTTCTAAGCATGATTCGTATCGATAATATAATGGTACATTATTATGCTCAATACATAACATTCTAACATAATTTATTTATTTATTTTTTGTAGAGATATGGCCAACAAAAACATTGATAGGGATAACATTGATGAAGAAGGGAAGAGAGGACCTACGATTATGAGAATTATCATAGACATGAAGTAGTCGAGTTGGGATGGAATACTTACAATCTTCCCATCGGCCCTTATGCAGATATGTTCTTGACCTACATTTCACTTGTGACCTGTAACCGTGTTCCTATGTCCTATAATAATTGGAAGCAGGTTCCAAAGGGTCATAAGGAGCATATTTGGTAGGAAATCACGGTAAATATGCTATTTTATGTAATCATTTTTGTATGTCAAATGTTATTAATTTTATTACATTAACATCGGTATACATCTACATGTCTTATTTTGCAGAGAGTGTTCAATATCCCAGAGAGTAGGAAGAAATGGCTTCTTAGACATTGTGGGGAGCATCTAAGAACCTTTAGGTCATATTTAGCTTGTAGAAAAATGTATAGAAAGAGGGATGGTTCTCTACGACAGAACCCACCCAAATGATACGGTTTCATTGATCAAGAAAGTTGGAACCAATTCATTGCTTATCGTCTTACGGGGGATTTTAAGGTACTTGTTAGATAACAATTAAACTTTTTGTATCAATCCCAGTATTATGCTTAATATTGAAATAACCATGTCATTATGTTTTGGCTTGTCACATAAGAAAAAAGTACCCAAAATAAAGAGATTGCAAAGAAAAATAAATACCGGCATAATATGGCTCGCAAAGGCTATGCGGGCCTTGAAGAGGAGTTGGTATGCATTTTGTGATTATATATTTACATGTAAATGTCAAATTTTATAATAATATTCTTAATAAAGAATATTTTTTGATTTTTAGCTCCTAGCCCAAGACTTAGGCCCATGTACTTCGTCCATCAATATTGGTACATTATGGAAGAAGGCTAGAGCAACAAGAGATGGATATGTTAATGAATATGTTGATGTTGCAGCCAAAAAAATTGTAAGTTTGTAGATATCTAGAACCCTACTTAGTTTTATTTTAGAAAACTATTATATTATGCTTATTCCTATAAGTTAAATTTATAGGACGAACTTGAAACGTCAGAAGGTGAGGAGGTGGACTAATATAGCATTGTGTCCCAGGCTACAGGAATTGTAGAACACCCTGGAAGACACAGGGGCCTTGGATTGGGTGTTACGAGAATGAGCATATGTGGTCGATCTCGTGGTTCTCGTAGCACTAATGAGCAAGTCGCCATCCTCACCCAAAAATTGAACGTGGCATTTGAACGGATGGCAACAATAGAGCAAGAGTTGTCATTTATTAAATCTCAAGGGTATAAGCCATCCGATTCAGTAGACCATGATCAGCTTCACATACCTAATGTAAATAGTGTCAGAGATAGTTGTGAAGCTGATGTATTTCTTTCTACTCTTCCTGAGGAAAGCATTACAAACTATGAATTGTTGTTAAATGTATTCGGTGTAATAAATTATTAATAATGTGTAATATTTTTGTTTTGGGTTTGCATAAATGTGACTTATTAGCGAATGACCTTTCAACAATTTTGGCGAAAGGAAGGGTCCGCATCAGTCATAGTACTGAAACGCAGACAATCTACGGGTACAATTTAGCCCTAAATACAAGGCCGGTGAGTATTGACAATCCAATCATTGACAGTACACACTTGTCTTGTTATAAAGAGGGCGATGAGGCAACCACGGTACTAGAAGCTCATGGAAGCTTCGTGGCTTGGCCTGCGGATGAAATACGTCTCACTACTGAAGAGGTATTGACATTTGACATCTTCATTAGACCTTGTTTAATAGTTACACCATTCATACCTTTTTCATATATATATTTATATGCTCAATATATATTTTGTTTAATATTATCAATTAAGGAATCAAAAAAGGAATAAAAAAAGAAGATTTCTTCTGCTAGTATAACCAAGAGAGGTACTAGCAGGACGAGCAACACAAAATAGGGCGCTGCTAAAGGAAAGAGAGCTAAATCTGAAAAATCAGTTGCCCCACAAAAGATTCCTTCTTCAGATCAGCAAAGCCAACCTCCACCAGCATTAGCTTTATTATATTTTTATGCCCAAAACTACCTCAAGGACAATTATATTTTCATTGATTGTCATCCTGAGTATGTTGGGAGGGACGATGCTACTTACATGGTATCGACGGCTGACATAAGCGACATTTATAATCAAGAATGGATGTCAACCATAAGTGTCGCCGTTTATGTCACGTAAGTATTATTTCATTTTGAGATTTTAGTACTCTTAACTTATACAATTGGAATTTTTATGACCTCTTATATGAGTTATTAGTTATTAACAAATATGCATTGTTTTTGTCGTCCATAGGTTGGTAGCTACTCGAGCTGCGATGGAGGGAATGCTGTCCTCTATTGTGTTTGTGTGCCTATACTACATAGCTGATGGTAGTACAATAAGAGAGGGTAGACACATAAACTATTTAGCGGATTGCATTTTGATTGAGGGACACAACAAGCTCTATCTCATTCCTCACCTCGCAACTGAACATTGGGTTTTGTACGCCGTCCGACCTGATTTTAATAAAGTCTATGTGTTTGATTCCCTTCGAACCTATGACGTGCCTTTTGAAGTCGCTCGTCGTGGTGGGAAGGAATTTATCGACATGTTAGTATACTTTTCACTTCTTACTTCATTAGCTTATTTATACATATATTCACCTAGCTTTCATTATTTGAGGTGTATATGCCTCCATAATCTACTACTAAAAAATTTTTATTTTTAATGTAAGATAATTCAAACATAAGAAGGGTATTACTGATATAATCTGTATAAGTTTGGCCCCAAGCCCCACAAGGCAAGATATAATGGTACACAAACCATGATAAGCATAGTAGAGTAACAATTCATATCATAAATAAGAGTTAGGTGTTTGTTTCCAAAAGGAGTACTAAAATACACAAACGTCATTCAACTAAAAACACTCATAAGAAGAAAAATGATAAAGACAACAAGCACATGTCACTCTCTCATATCCCTAGCCCTAGACACAATAGCATCACTCCACCCCAATTATAGCATCATATACAACAAATTCATCTAGTGAATCCTCATTCACCTACACAGGCTCAAAAGGGGTTTCTACTCATGGGAAGGAGCAACACCCATAATAGGGGCGATCAATATGTTATGTACTGAATAAGGTAACAATTCAAACAAGCAAGTCATAGATATTAATGACACCAAAATAAGGAATGACATGCAAATAAGTAGATCATACCCATTCATTCATTGGTATCATAACTCAAGGTATTAATGTAATTAATAGCCAAGTCATGATTTGTTCCATGTAGGTTTACGACTCCACTATTATTACCGGTGGAATGGTGAATTAGTACAACTTCTAGGCTAGGATGCACTTGGCCATTATTCACACTAGTGGATTAGTAATCAAAGTATAACCCCAGAGCAGAATGCTCTTGGCTATTATTCTCACCAGTGGATCAGTGATCAAAGTACAACAAGTCCTAACCTATGTAGTGCTTCACTTTAAGTAATTAGTGTCTTTCCTAAAGGTTATTATCAACCAATGGTTTAATTTATTTGAGTTTGGGACATCTCTATTCTCATTCGTAGAATGATAGGGTACAATTTCCAAGGCAAGATGCTCTTGGCCACTATTCTAGCTGGTGGATTTATAGGTACAATTAGGCCTGACTCTTAAGTTATTAGTGTATTATTCTTATTTTATTTATTCTAAATTCATTATAGAAATTTGTACACCTACCTCATGCATGGCTCCTGCCCTACTACCACCTTAGGAAAATCCTCATTCCCTTGGAAACCTTAATTTCATAAACCCGGATACATCTATATCCCTAGTGTCCCTTTAAGTTCAAAATTTGCCCAAAAAATCCAAATATGTCATTAGAAACCCTTGGTCAAGATTCATGTCCCATCACCCTCATTTCTCACATATGAGAGTAATTGGCCTCTAAGGTTCTCCTCAACTCAAAATCCTAATGTTTTTTCTAGTTGGCCTAACCTTTTCTCTACTTTTTATTTACCCTAATTTTCCATATCCATGCATATAATACTATGGTTAGCCATCCCCTCAATTTTTGTATCCTAAATCCCCTATTTTTCATATGTAATAATACTATTCCTAATCAAACTCCTCTCGAAACCCTAATTTCTTATTATGTTTATAAATACTTACACATATCCCACATGGCTATTAAACTTGGTACACATTCCCTAAATGACATGGCTAACATCATATTCCAAACTTATAGTCCAAATCCCCAATTTCATATATGCAATGATAAGCTACCCTTAGGGTTTTGTGCCTTGGCCTCCCAAAACCCTAGTTTCACTTTTTGGTAACCTCCCATCACTTAATTCTCCAAGGACTTCCCAAAATTTCATGGCTACCTAAATATGTCATCATTAAGATTATATCCAATTTCTAGTAACAAGCCCCCACTCTACTCACCCATGATCATGGCTCCCCTAAGGTTTTACACACCCAATGCATAGTTATTCCTCCTTATATTATGTTTACCCTAAACTTCTATATTTTTTCCATAATTATTTCATATAGCATCTTCAATTTATTTTAGGACATTTTATAATGTAGAGTACCCAACATGTCACTTTTCACAGTATTGACCAAAATTTCCCTAAGTTTCAAAACCCTACTTAAGTCACAAGGCATCCCACACAAGGATGCCCCAAACTTTTCAAACACGTAATATCATATAATAGAGATACACATCAACACTTAAACCAATATAGTCATATCCACACATCTTCATACCTTTATTTATTGTCAAGCCAAGCTACACATACAACACTAGAGTCATCTATCATTTTATGCATATCATCATTTAACATATAACAAGGTCATATTTTAATAAAAATAAAGCTCTAGCTATGACTATATCCTTACTAGAGTGGCTCCAATCTCTAAGCAAGTATGACCTACACCTCCTCTTCGGCTATCACTAGAACAGTGCCAAGAAAATGGAAATATACACAATTTAGATTTTATTTTCTTTATTTTTTTTAAAGGAATAAAGAGGAACCTAGGCTAAGGAAAACTAAAGGAGAGGAAGAGAAGCAGAGGTGATAAAAATGAGGAAGAAAAATGGTGTGGCAGCAGCGATGGTGGTTGATTTTTGGTAGAGAAAGGTGAAGGTTAGCAACATGGGGTTAAGGGTAGTGGTGGCACTAAGACATGCTGGTGTGGAGGTGGTTAGTGGTGGTGGAGATGGCGGCCGGTAGTCGTGTAGAGTGGTAAGCAGTCGAGAGGGTGAAGGAAAAAGAGGGGTAGAGAAAGGGGGTCATTGGCGGTGATTGCACATGTTGGGGCACCTATGCAGGGATGCGGAGGTGTGGTGGTGGTGATGAGGGGGAAGAGTAGCTAATGATGGTGGAATTGGAAGGGTGCATCCTATAATAGCTACAAACTCTGAAGAAGAGGAGAAAGATAAAACGAAGGGAAAGGGGAGCTCTACAAGCGTAGGTGGGGGAAGAGGGATGACATAGGAGGGCAGCTAGTGGTTGATGATGGAGTGGGTTAGATGGGAGGGGTGAGAAAAAATAGGAGAAGGGAAGTTGGTGGAGAGGGAAGGAAGAAAGGGAGGTCAAAGGGGGGATATTTATAAGAAGGGAAGGGAGCTGAAGGAGTGGGGAAGATGATAGGAGGCACAATGTGCATGGCTGTAGGGAGGAGAGGGGATAGTTGCAGGTGGCAGGGTAGGGTAAGGGGTGCAAGTGTAGGAGAGTAGGTGGCCAGGGGTAGAGGTGCATGCTAGTGTGCATGGTCCCATATGGCTAAGAAGGGAAAGGTAGGGACGATAAGTGGTGTGTAGGGAACAGGTTTAGGTGACACTAATGGAAGTTGCATGATGGGGACACAAAGAGGAAGGGTGAGAGGGAGAAAATAGGAAGAAAAGGGAAAGAAGTAAAAAAAGGAAGGAGAAAAAAGGAAAGAGAAGAAAAAGGGAAGTGTGCCTGGCCACTTAAGGGAATGGAAAAGAAAAGAAAAGAAAAGGGGAGAAGGGTCTGGGCTACTTGAGGTAGAAAGTTGAGAAGAAAGAAAAGAAAAAAAATGAATAAGGCTAGGGAGTGAAATAACCTAGAGAAGAAGAATAAGATAGAAAAAAAAGAAGGAAGAAAAAAGAAAAGGAGAAAAAAAAGGAAAAATAAAAATAAATAAAAGGAAAATAGGAAAAAAGGATATTGTGGGATTTAGGTTAGATTTTGGAGTAAATTTATCTGAGTGCCAATAATAAAAAATAATATAAATAACCTATAAATTATTTTGGGCTCATTAAATAAAATAAAAATCTAGGAATTAAGTTAAATTAATTCATTGATAATTAAATTTTTTAGATTTCAAACCACTAACCCCTTAAAAGAAGACATTGTCCTCAAAGTTACAAATTAAGGCTTGGAAAGAGGGAATGGGAATGAGGAGAAAGGCAATTCCAATGATTATCCCTAATAGTGAGTGCATTATGCTACTAGAAGCTACCCTCTTAAAGGAAAATAGTCTTGAAATTTATTTCACCTGAAATGAAAATTTCAGGGTATGCCTTGCGCATGTCCTTTCTTAATTCTTAGGTGGTTTCTTCTACTCTATGGTGGCTCTAAATAATCTTTAGGAGTGGAATTAATCTTATCTAGGTTTTTCTTACCTTGGAATTGAGGATCCACAAGGGCCTCTACTCATAGGTTAGAGAGTTTTCAAGCTTGACCTCGTTAGAGAGGATCACGTGGGCGGGATCTACAATATACTTCCACAATTGTGAGACATGGAAGACATTGTGTTTACATGCTAACTCTGGCTAGATCGCCAACTAGTAAGCAAACTATTAACTTTGTCTAGAATCTCATAGGATCCAATATACCTTGGTCTCAACTTGCCCTTCCTTCCAAACCTTTGAACTCCCTTAGTGGGGGAAACCCTCAACAATACCTTATCCCCTATCTCAAAACTATCACTACATAATCTCAGATTAGCATAACTCTTTTCAATGACTCTAAATCGCTCTTATTCTATCTTGAATCAAATAGAACTGTTGGGTCATCTTTCCAATCATCTCGAGCCCTATCACCATTGTTTAAAATATGAGATTCACACTCTAAAATCTTATCACATCCAAGCCAAAACATGTCGTAGTAAAATACCAGTATTTAATAAGCTCATATTTTCTCTAAAATCATGTCTTTTTTCTTAGGATTCTTAGTTAATTTAGCACACATCAATTAGAAGCCAAAATCTCATGCAGTCATATAAAATTAACATTTTATGTAATAAATCATATCACATGCTTATTCAAGCCACATTTCAAATGTAAGAATGCCTTACTTAATACTTAAGAAAGTTTTCCATTTAAGAGGAAAAACTCAAGCTAGATGATTTCAACTTCTAAAATCTTTAAAAGCAAAAAATGAGAACTCATAAGTCATTGAATAACTTTCATAAATCAATAACTTTGAATTAGAATAGTAAATGGAATTATCTATCCCAAGATAAAATAGAGATGGATTTCGCTAAAAGGAGCTCAACCTTTTCCTAAATATAACTCTTTTGCTTGAGGATAAAATAATAGGGTGCTAGAGAAAGTATCATATGAGTGAAAAGAATTAAAAAGTAAGCTCAAAGTGGAGAGAAAATTAATACAAGCTCTTAATAATTTAGATATTTTGGAGGCTAAAAGAAATGTGAGAAAAAAGGGTGATTAGGGTTATTTATAGCCAACGAATCGATTAAGGAAGGACTGAGATTATGAAGTAGATAAAAAACCCTAATTTTACAATTCAAATTTGAGTTGAAAGGGTGAATTATTTAACATGTCTCAATTGGTTTCTAGAGAATGCAGGTTGAGCTCATCCAGATATTATTTAACACAAGAAGGGAAATGGAAGATTGACATGTGAAGGGAATCTCCTAGCCATGCAGGGATCATTTAAAAATTAAAGCATACTTCTAGATGTGTGTAGAGGAGAGAGGAAGAAGATGATAAGAGTGACGTCATCCTCTCCCTTAACTATCAAAATTAAGCCCTCAAATCTATTTGAAGCAACAACTAAAGCTGAATAAATTATAAAAGGTTTAAGAATCACTTAAGAATAGTTTGGGGCTTGATTATCAAATTTCCATTTTGATATAAGGAATTTCTCAAAATATTGAGCTCCAAAAAGTACTCAGCTTGATAAACAAGTTGATCAATTTGGCCACAGTAGTCGATTGTTCTATAAACAAGTCAATCCATTTTCCCAACCTAGTTGTTCATTTTGGTTGAATAAAACCCTTTATTGAAATGACAAATTAGCCAATCAGCCCACCTAAAAACTTTTTTTTATTCAATCATCCAAACTTTACTAAAAATCATATTGAGCTCAAACCCAATTATAGTTCCAAATTGAGGTCAAACATTATTAAATTTTATTAAATACGATAATTTTCAATTTTATAAATCTTACAAAAAATACGTGGTATTATATTTAAAACATTAAAATTGTATTAATAATGTAAAATTTATTTAAATTAAAAAGTCAATAAAAGCTTCCAAAAGGCTAAATCTAGTGTTGGAGATGACCAAATGAAGGCTAAACTTATAACACCCCAATTTTTACTATTAAAAAAATTTATTTTATATTGGAAGTGGAAGTAAATAAGTAAAATATTCGGGGTTACTACCATAATTGACATAAGTTTTTTTTATTCAACCATCATTACATCAATTATAAGGTTAAAATATTTATAGTAGCACAAGGAAATTAGAAACAAAAGAAACATTCATAATATAATAGTGAATTTGGAGTTTAGCTCAGAGTTATGATACAAAATTCAAAAAAAGGGATACCATAGATCAAGAGTCCAAAAAGGTATCCAGGTAAATACAACAATCACATAACATTACTCTTCACCTAACCCCTAATACAGATGAAGTCACTCATCCCCACATAAGGCATCAGAAGTAGCATAATCATCTAGTTGATCTTTTGATACTTGCCATAAAAATCAGTGTCTCCTGCTTATAGGAATGAGTAGCATTCATAAAATGGGTGGTCAGTATTCTATGTACTGAGTAAAGGAATAATACTATCAAAATAGGGATACAATTAGCACATGCTTTTATAACAGATAATAGGTATACAAGTAGATAATTAAAACATCTCATAAGACAGATAATGATCCAGATCTCTTATTAGATATAATCCATTTTCATTCTTTTATATACGTTGAGTGTAGGAACTCCACTATTCTTAAACATGTGGAATGGTCTAAAGCACCTTCTTAGGACCAACACACCCGAGCCACTATTATCATTCCGTGAAATGGATCTAAAAATATCACCTTCTCGAGATAAAATTCTCCCGAGCTACTATTTTCCTTGGTAGAATGGGACATATTTATGAAAACAACACCTTAGTTCTGACTCACATATTCTTCCACTTTAAATTATTAGTGTCTTTCCATAGGTTTTACTATTTTATTTTTATTTCATGATGAGTAGGGGTCCCAATACTCTTTATCAAGTGGAACGGACTAAAACAACTTCTCGCGGCAGAACGCTCCCAAGCCACTATTCTTTCCAATGGAATGGAGATTAAAAATATTACATTGTCTCCCAAGCCACTATTCTCCCTAGTGGAAGGGGTATATTCAAATGCCTCGAAAATTTCTAATTTTATAAATTATATTTAAATGAGATTTTATTAGAAAAATTATTTAAATAAATTATTTTTATTAAAATAAAAGTATAATTAATTAGGGAAATTAAGAAGAAATTTATGAGTATTTTTATTAGAAAAGTTTTGGGTATTTTAGGTAATTAGGGATTTTATTTTAGAAACTAATAAAATAAATTATGTTATTTAAAGTAAGAAGGATAAAATAGTTTTAAATTAATATTAATCTTATAAATAATTTAATTAGAAAAAAAATTAAAGTGATTTGCTAATTAAAATGTAATTTATGAAAAATCTTTTAAAAATCCTAATTTAGACTAAAAGGGGTTTAAATAAATTAGAAAAGTTTTGGGTATTTTAGGTAATTAGGGATTTTATTTTAGAAACTAATAAAATAAATTATGTTATTTAAAGTAAGAAGGATAAAATAGTTTTAAATTAATATTAATCTTATAAATAATTTAATTAGAAAAAAAATTAAAGTGATTTGCTAATTAAAATGTAATTTATGAAAAATCTTTTAAAAATCCTAATTTAGACTAAAAAGGGGTTTAAATATTATTTTATTTAAATATTATTATTATTTTTAATATTCCAAATATTTTAATTAATTTAAATATCCAGCCTAATTATTTTTCTATTTTCCTTTTTCTCTTTTTCCTTTTCTTTCTTCCTTGTTCCTTTCTTTTTCTTTCTTTTCTTCTTTTTGTTTTTCCTATCCATCTTTTCGTTTGGGCCAGCCGCAGCCTAGTTTCCTCCCCTCCCTCCTTCCTTCGGCGCGGCCCAGTCCAGCTCGCACGGCGTCCCCTTCCTTCTCCCACGCCGCACCGCGTTTTATTTCTAATCCCACCTGGACGCTGCGTTTAACTGCCCCATTTTAATCATAGTGCCCGGACCGCCCGGTCTCCTTCTTTTTCTTTCTTTTCTTTCTTCCTTGGACCGCCCGGTCCAGCCTTACCTTTCTTCTCCCCCAGCCCGATCGCACCTGCCATTCCCCGACGCCACCGACCTGCAACCTCCGCCGCCGCCCAGCCGAGATTTTCGGCGCCGATCTGGCCCCCTTTGACCGGCCTTTTCCTTCTTTTCTATTCCACTTGTTTCGGCAGCCTCATCAACGCAATCAAATCTCCCTTTTCTCGCGTGATCCTCTCTCTCTCTCCTGCGCATTCCCCTGCCCCGTTTTACTTCCATCGGCCAACCTAGCCGCTGGTAACCCTAACCCTACTTACCCTAATCTCCAACCGATCCACATAACCCAAACCTCTCCTCTAACTCTATCAATAACCCCATCATCCACCCTGTTTTGAGTTTTTGACTTCCTAACCCAGAATCCCGACTTTGCCACCACCTCTACTTCAGACGCATCTCCCTCTGCCTCCGGCCAACTTCGCCGCCCTTTATGGATACCCGTGTCATCCTTGCACCGCCCTCTAGCTAACCAAATCTACCTCACCCGTCGATTCTTTCTTCACAAGCCGAACGAGCTGTGCAAAGTTGCCTTCCCAAACAACCTTTTCTTCCACCTCCGCCACCCTTTGCGCCGCCCTTAGCCACCTCTTCGGCCGTTTCTGCCTCTTCTTTCACCTCCAAAATCTTCTGCAGACCCTCCTCTATCTCCCCATACCTTTATTTTCCTCTTTCTCCCTCACCTCCTCTCTCTTTCTCCATCTCCTCCATTCGGCCACCACCGCCGCCGCCGTACGCCGTCACCTTTGGCTGTGCCGCCACCTTCATTCCATTCCTCTCCTTATGGGCAATGCAAAACAGCCCAACTCCCACCACCATTCTCTCTATCTTATTCCCAGCATGCAACTTTCCCCTCTTTCTTCTCTTTTTCCGGCCACCGCCGCCGCCGCCGCGCGCCATCGCCGGTGCCGCCTATCCCCACCAACATTTGGTTGAACCCTAGACCCTCTCAGCTATTTTCCCTATTTTTATAACCCTTAAATTATTTTATTTCAATTATTTGCATATAAATACTATAATTATTATTTTTGATATTTATATTTTAAATCTGCATTATTACTATTATTATTAGTATTAATGTTTTTATTATTATTTATGTTGAGGGCTGAAGTCTATTTTATTGTAATTCGATTTTATTATTATTCTTCTTATTATTTCTATATTTACTATTATTAATATTAAAATGTTATAAGTATAATTATTATTATTATTATTATTTTCTATTTCAAATTTCCATTATTATTATTATTTATTATTATTAATACAAATATTTTAACATTAGTGTTGTTAATAATGTTACTATTATTATTATTATTATTATTATTATTATTATTATTATTATTATTATTATTTCTGAATTGGGTTATTTAATTTAAAAATAATATTTTTAGTATTATTTTGGTAAAGGGTCCGAATCCCTTATTTCACTTTATTTTTGAGTAATGCCTTTTTATTATTATTTCTACTATTTTTATTAATCTTATTAATATTAATACTGATATTATTTTTATACTTTTGTTATTATTAGTTTATCAAAAGCCTAGTCTTATATTACGTTAGTTTTTAATATTATTTGATAGGAGAGAGTCTAATTTTAGCTCTTATCTCATAATAGGTAAAACCAGTCAAAACCCTAAGGAGGCGTAGGAGTGCTCCAAGACCGGTGTCGTTGTAGGTAAGGAGTGCTAAGGCCTTTTATGTGCTTATGTGTATTATGTATTTCGCATGTTATGTATCCAGTGTTTATTATTATTAAATATTTTATATGTGGTATGACTTGGAGTTGAAGTATGTTGTGCATGGTATGTGTATTAATTATATATGATGATATGTGTTGTGTATGTGAGGAAGTAGATGTGGTTTGTGTGAGATAAAGGATGAAAAAGGAGGATGGGGAATGAATTTGATTAAGGGAAGTGAGTTAACCTAATTTTATGGTTTTATAAAGAATAATCTAATGTATGATTTTATGTGTGGAAGAGCAGAATTTATGGTTTGTTTGGGAGAATCTAATTTAGGATGTTATTTGGGAGACGGTAATTTATGATGTTATATGGGAGATTCGAATTTATGGTTTGTTTGGGAGAATTTAAATTAGGATGTTAATTGGGAGAAGGTAATTTATGAGGTTATATGGAATAATCGAATTTATGGTTGTTTGGGAGAATCTAATTTTTGATGTTATTTGGGAAAATGTAATTTATGATATTATATGGGGGAATATAATTTATGATTTGGTTGGGGGAATTCAATCTATGGTTTTCCTTGGGAGATTCTAATTTATGATTTTATGTGGAAGAATCTTTATGGTTTGAATTTAGGGTTTGGTATGGAAGAATCTTTATGGTTTGAATTTAGGGTTTGGTATGGGTGAATCTTTGTTTTTGGTTGGATTGAATTTAGGGTTTTGTATGACGGAATCTAGGGTTTTCCTTGTGGTATTAATGGATGTATGTTGGTATTAAGTTTTGTAGGATGATATTAAGGTTTGTATGGTGGTAATTATAGTTATTTGGTGGTATTAGGATTTACATGGTGACATTGACGGTTGTATGGTGATATTAGGGTTTGCATGGTTGAATTTAGGGTTTCACGTGGAATTTTAGGGTTTGCATGAAAAAGGTTCGAAGGTTTGCATGGGAAGATTAATGTCTACATGGGTATGAAATTTACGTGTGGAAAGTTAATTTGGGATGTAAGGAAGGTAATGTAAGTGTTGTTTTGGATCTTTGAGCACTTGGGATGAAAATAGTACGTGGGGCATTATGAGGGTACGAAAGAGATTGAATTAGGGTTTGGAGTAATCAACTCGGGATTGTTGTGATTAAATAGGGTTGGAGTGGATGATTGTGGTTTGTTATGATTAACTAAAGCGTGGAGTGGTTAGTTATGATTTGTTGTAATTAATTGAGGTCTATGGTGGCTGATTAGGGTTTTTGATGTTATCATCTGTATATGGTGATTGAGTGTAATTATGATTGTCGAATTTTATGATCTGTGATGTGTGATGATTCATGCATGTCCACAGTGAAAGCCTTTGAAGAAGATACTTAAAACATTAATTATCTAAAGAGGAAGATCGTTTTGACGGGACCAACCGATCCAGCGGTTCGGAATAGTGGTTAGGGTTTTTACCCTATGTGTGACCGATCCACCGGTTATAATAGTGGTTAGGACATGATGTCCTATGTGTGACCGATCCACCGGTTATAATAGTGGGGGTTCCCGAGCTCAACAGTCACAAACCATAATGCTTAAAAGATACTAATTACTTACAGTGGGACACCATGCGAGCCGGAGCCAACCGATCCATCGGTTAGGAATAGTGGTTAGGACGCGTAGTCCTATGTGTCTCCGATCCACCGGCTATAATAGTGGTTAGGGTATGATACCCTATGTGCCTCCGATCCACCGGCTATAATAGTGGGGGCTTCCGTACTCGCATGGATTTGATAAAAAGTATGGTGTGAATCGGACTCTGATAAGAGATTAATGAAATGATTAATCTGGATTATATACGAGCCGTTGTACTTTTACATGCTTGATCATATGCATTTATGATTATGCCCTTTTATGTTCTACATGATTTATGTGTTTATGTGTTGGCCTTAGTGATCAAGTCACCTTACTCAGTACTGGACCCGTACTGATACTACCTTGGTTGATGATCTACTGATGGTGGGGAGCAGACCTCTTGTGCAGGTTTAAGATCAGAGACTGTTTTGGGGTGGCAGGCCTGACTTGAGTGAGTAGGCAATCCGGAATTTGAACCATCGGGTTTTATCTTGTTTAAATGTATTTATATTTGGAAGTTACAAGTGTTAATAAAAGTTTATGCGTACTCTGATTTTGTTATATGATCTTTCGAATTCTTTTATGAATTGTTAATTTGAATTTAACGTAAATCTTTTCTTTAGCCTTAGCACTTGGTACTGGAACGGTCGGAGAGAACCGGTCTGGTACGAAGTGTGGCGGTAACATTCCCAGAATTCACAGGTTTTAAGTGTTTCTATCTTAATTGCTTCCGTTTAAAAATAAAAAATTAGTGAATTTTGGGGTGTTACATATATATATATATATATATATATTATATATATATATATATATATATATATATATATATATATATGAAAATAGATCATCTTGGCCCTACTCACATTCTCTTTTACTTTAAGTGATTAATATTTTATTCAAGATTAATTCTCTAGTATCAAACACATTAAGCATATACACACATAACTCAAGTCACAGTCCTTAAGTCTCTTCAAACCCTAAATACACACCTTTTAGCATTCATTCTCCTATATTGATTATTCGACCACAATTTATAATATCTCATTCCTAAATATTATCATAATTATTATACCTATAATTCATGGTCTAATTCTAACTCCCAAGTCGTACACACATAAAATAATAATCTTATCCCAAGGTACCACATATAGAAACATCTAAAATCTTGATTCCATATATTAGCTATAATTCATCCTATGAAACTCATATGATTACTATGTCCCATAAACAACCTTAGAAGACAAATTATTAGCAACATATCTAGAATCCGAATAACCTTTAAAATTTAGACATGGAATAATGATATTATCATTATAAGATATTTTGCCCTATATAACCATTAATTCATTGAAGGACTCCAAAACAAACGATAACACTTCTAAACACTTCTCATGATATCAATGCCATGTTTTAATCCACCTAACACATAAGATACCAAATTTTCCATATTATTGCTTAATGAAAAAATTATCTTTAAGCACAAACAATAACCTTTTTTTAAAAAAAAAATCTTGTAACTTCCACAAACATTGTTTTGTAAATCCAGTAATTATCATCATACCTCATAAAAATGCTTATGTGTACTTATCAAAGCTTATTTTGCCTATATTTCATGGCATAAGATATATTTCTCTCAGTTATGTCATTAACATAACTATATCAAATCCATTCCTCTTACCCATTAGCTCTTCCTTCCAACATAATACTCATATATCACAACATATCATGAACAACATATATCAAATCATAAAATATTGATATTATGAAAATATATAGATAACTATTTGAGCAAATAAGATAAAAACCCTAAACATTGAATCGTTTCCTTACCAACTAGGACACTGGGCTCTAAGAATGTAAATCCTAAACTTCCTTCTCCAATGCTACTGAAATACCACCTATGAAAAATAAAAAATAACAATGGTTAGGCTTGAAGAGTTTAACTAAAGAAGAAATTAAAGAAAAGAGGGTAAAAATGGAAATAACTATATTTAAATTGAAGCTCAAGATTTATGGACGTGTAGTGGGATGTGTGGTGGAGCTATGGTAAAATTTTGGTGGTAAAAATAGGGGTTGAGAGTCAAAAAATGGGGGTTGTGCTTCAAATGGTGCACACCACGGTTGAGAGGAAGGATCACATATGATCAGGTAGTGTAAAGTGGCATAGCCGTGTTTGATCACTAGGAAGACTTGTCACAAGTTGAATAGATGCGCATGGCCATACGTGGTTGAGTGAGGGCATGCAAGGGTGCATAAGTAGGCTATGCTAGGTTGCATCACCATGTCATAGGAAATTTTTGTGTTTCATAGTAGTGTTTTAGGACGTATGCAAGCCTTGCATTCCTTTAAAACAAGATGGGTGAAAGAAGGAAGAAAGGGAAAGAGGTGGTGGTCAGCGATGATGGAAGAAAACAATGCTAGGGAAGGTTAGGATGGCCTTAGTGGTTAGTTCACCAATCAATAGGTAGTGAGTGGTGGTGCATGATGGTTGAATGGGTGGTGTGCAGGCCAAAAAATAGAGGATGCATAGGAGTAAGAAGAAGAATAAAAGAGAAAGAAGAAAGGAAAGGAAGAGGGGCTTGTACAATTTCTTTTTGACACAAAAATGGTAGAGTGGATGCTAAACAAAGAGGAATAAGGGAGAGTGTGGTATATAGATGTGTGTGTGTGAGAATGTGTGCATGTATGGTGTGAATTAGGGAAGGAATATAAGAGAGGGGTAGATGTGCGATGAGCATGAGGGATGGTAGGGTGGCATAGGGGAAAAGATGGTTGACTGTTGGGAATAATGATAGGTAATGGAGATGGTTGTGTGTATAGGTTGCGTAAGGATAAGAGGAAGAAAATGGTAGGGAGTAGGGTGTGTAGGTCTATAGAGATAAGAGAAGAGGAATAAGAAAAAGAGGAAGGAAGGTGATGGATAATGGATCTATGTAGAAAGATGATCGGTAGTGGTGCAAGTGAGGGAGATAAGGCAAGTTGCATGTGCAAGTGGGAGTAATTTCAATTGTTACGGCTTAGGCTGATGGGAGAAAGGAGAAGAAAGAAAAGAAAAGGAGAAAGAAAAAATGAAAAAAGGAAAAGGTTGGGGGATTAGTTTAGGTGATTTTAGATTAGCCAAAATAGTTATGACTAGAGAAAATTTTGGTGGGTTTATTTTCGTTTAAAAAATATAGTTTAATCGTGGTTAGGGTTTCATATTCAGTTAAAGTTTCTAAACTAGGAAATTGGGTTAAGGCTAAAGTAAGATTTCTCAATATTAGAATCAAATTAGGGTGTTAATAATGTAAGATTAGGCTAAGGAAAATTTTGGGTTAATACATCACTATCCCTTTAAAAGAGACTTTATCCCTAAAGTCAACAAGTCTAGTTTAGGGAAGAAGAGAAAAAGGATGCAAGGATGCAATTCTAGTGGTCAATTCTATATAGTTACTATCATAACACCGGGGAATACCTCCTTGAAAGGGAGAAACCCCAAAATCTAACACACCTAAGTTAAAAAGCTCAAGATATGCCTCACGCATATCCTTCTCAATCTCTCAAGTCATCTCTTCTTCTCTATGATGGCTCCAAAGAATCTTTATGAGCGAAATTGAGCATATTTGGGTTTTTCAAATCTTGGTGTCAAGAATCCTCAAAGGCCTATCCTCATAAAACAATGAATCATCGAGCTCAATCTCGTTTGGTCTAATCATGTGCAACATATTTGCGATGTAGTTCATCATCTAAGAGATGTGGAAGATGTTTTCAACCTGAGCTAACTCTAGTGGAAGTGCGAGGTGATATGAAACCTTATCAACCGTATCAAGAATCTCATATGGACTAATGAACCTTGGTCTCAAATTACCATTTTGACAAAATCTCCGCACTCCCTTAGTAGGTGAAACCCTCAACAGAACTCTATTCCCCAGCTTAAAACCATCACTACAATGTCTTTAATCTGTGGAGCTCTTTTAACAACTTTGAGCTACTCTCATCCTTTCTTGAATCAACCAAACCTACTAAGTCATCTCCTTAATCATCTTCGATCCAAGCACAATAGTCTCATTGATGTCGCTCCAACATGATGGTGTTTGACATTTACATCCATACAATGCCTAAAAGGATGCTATCCATATACTAGCATCATAATGGTTGTTGTACAAGAACTCAACCAAATGAAGACAATCTTACCAACTACCTCAAAAATCCAAAACACAAGCACGAAGCATATCCTCTAAAGTTTGAATCTTCCTCTTAGTCTATCTGTCCATAGTTAGATGAAAGGCAGTACTCATCCTCAATCTCCTACCTATAGCCTCTTGCAACATCCCCCTAGAAGTACGAAAGGAATCTCGAATCCTGATTGTAGACTATGTTGACACCATAAACTTTAAATATGCATCTGCTAGCTGATCTATTCTCCAAGTCGGCTTTATTGGCACAAATATAACATAATTAGTCAATGAAAACCTAAATTATGTCATAACTGGTATAAGTCCTTGGTATCCCACTCACAAAACCTATCTAGATGGAGTCTCACTTCCACCTTGAAATATCTAAAGGATGAACCAACCCTATCGGTCTCTGATGCTCAATCTTGAACTTTTAGCAAGTCAAATACCTTGACACAAACTCTACTACCTCTCACTTTATTTGAGGCCACCAATAGATCCTCTTGAGGTTCTTACACAACTTATCCCCTCCAGGGTGGACAGAGTACTGAGTATAGTGACCTTCTCCAAAATATGGCACTTTTGATCAGTGCAACTCTAAGTTATACACACACTACTACTATAGCGAATGTTACCATCCTCATGGATCTGGAAACCTTTAGCTCTACCATCTTAAATCTTCTATCGAATCCTCTCAAGATTAACATTTGCAGGCTGTCCTACTTGAATCTCATCAAAGAACATTGGCGTAATTGTCAAAACACACATTCAACTCTCTAAGTTACCCTACTGAATCATCTCTATCCCCATCTCATCAAACTCCTCTAGTGAACAACTATACACTAAGACAGAACCCAAAGAATGCGATGTCTTCCTACTTAAGCATCTTTAATGACTTTGGCTTTACCCTCGTGGTAGGTTAACTCGGTATCATAGTTCTTCACTAACTCTAACTATCTCCTTTGCCTCATATTCAACTCCTTCTGAGTGAATATATACTTGAGGCTCTTATTGTCAATGTAGAATCGACACTTAGTCCTATACAGATAATGCCTCCAAATCTTTAATGCCAAAAACAACTGCTACTAGCTCTAGATCATGTGTCAAATAATTCTACTCAAGATACTTCAACTGACGAGAAGCATAAGACACAACCTTACCATGTACATCAAAGCAAAACTTAGTCCATACTTTAACGTGTCACTATAGACCTCAAATCCATCAACACCTAAAGGTAAAGTACAAACTGGTGATATAGTCAGTCACTGCTTTAACTCCTAAAGCACTTTCTTACAAGCATCATCTCAATGAAATTTAGTTATCTTCTTCAAAAGGTTCGTCAAAGGACGAGCTACCTTTAAGAAATCTTGAATAAAGTGTCTATAGTACCTACTTAAACGTAGAAAACTATATACCATGTGGACACTAGTGGGTGCCTTCCACTCAATTACTCCTAGAATCTTCACCAGGTCCCTAGCAACTCCTCCTGCTGACACCATGTTTCCCAAGAATGCAATCTCCTTAAGCAAGAACTCTCACTTAGAGAGTTTGGTATACAACTTATGCTCTCTCAAGAGTTACAAAATTGTTTGTAGATGCTGCTCATGCTCCTTCTTACTCTGAGAGTAAACTAAATTATCATAAATGAAAACCACAACAAACTAATTGAGGAATGACAGAAAAATCCTCATCATCAAGTCCATATAAACTGCGGGGCATTAGTGAGCCCAAAAGGCATTACTATAAACTTGTAGTGCATGTAGCATGTCCAAAAGGTCGTCTTCATGATGTTTGCCTTGGAGATGCCCAACTAATGATAACCCGATCTCAAGTCAAGTTTCAAGAAGGTCAAAGCACCTTGAAGCTAATCAAATAAGTTGTTGATCCTCAAAAGTGGATAGCATTTCTCCACTGTCAACTAATTCAACCCTTGGTAATCTATACATAGGCAAAGGCTCCCATCCTTCTCCTTTACAAAGAACACTAGTGCTTCCCATGGAGATACACTTGTGCGGATATACCTATGAGGCAATAAATCCTCCAACTAGGTCTTTAACTCCTTTAACTCTACCAGTGTCATCCATTAGCGAGCATTAGAAATAAGCTTGGCCCTTGGTATAAACTCAGTGGTGAAATCTATCCCTCAAACAAGTGACATACCTAGAATCTCTTTAGAAAATGCATCTGTAAATTCCCAAACAACTAGAACATCCTCCAATGTTGACACATCTTTGTTTATCTCCTAAACTCTACACAAAAACATAGGGAAACCTCTCTGCACCAAAGAATAAAATGTATGGGAAGATACAACCTTTGTTATAGGGTTAGGCTTGCATCTCCTGTAAGAGAACCTAGCACCCTAAGGTCCCCATAACACAACTCGCTACTGCAAACAATCTATCATTGTCTTATACCTTTTTAATATATCCATCCTAAGGATAATGTCAAAGTCCTAAAGATCCAACTTAACTAGATCTACTAGGAAGTTTGGCCCACTTATCTCTAAGGTCACATATGAGTGGAGACTAGTACAATCTAATGTATCCCTAGAAGGCCTAAGAATGTATCAGTAACCACATCCAACTGCTTGTCAACCTTTGCCTAGCTAATAACATTCAAGCATCTGCTTGATTTCCCTCCTTGGTATCCTTCATGATACCTTCCAGAACTTTGAGTCTATAAACTCCTCCCTTTTGAGGAAAAAGGTGAGGCCCCTATTGTCTCCCTTGACTCTCTCTAGGCTGTCCACTAAGTGGGACAAGTGCTCTCTATTAAATCTACTGCTGAGGCTGCTGATAGGTCAGCTATTGAAAAGTCTATTGCTATGAAATTAGTTGTGTCGACTGCTGATATTAACCTTATTGAAGATGACACTCAAAATATTGGTAGCTTAGCTGACCACACATCCTGTACCAAATCAAAGGGCCCCTGCAACTTTGCTCTGGATGATCCTGATCATAAAAATGGCACACAGAGCACCTTGGTTGACCCTAATATTTATTTTGACTTCTTGACTGACCTTTATGACGATATTGACCTCCTTAAGACTGATTCTAACCTCTTTGCTAAAATCTCATAGGTCCTCCTTGGTACTAGATCATGCCTCCAGAACCCTACAACTTTAGCTTCCTCTTACCTAGAATGGAAGCTTGCTCTTGAACCAACATAGATGCCTCTTATACATCATGTCCATGTCCTAAAAAGCCACAACACCCATTATCCTTTAGATGCTAAAGTGGAGTCCCTGATCAAACCGGTAGACCATAGTTGACTCACTAGCTGAGATCCTCGACACAAACATCAGTAAATCTATAAACTAGGAGTAGTACTACCTCACTGTCATGCTCCCCTAGTTAGTTGCATGAACTCCTTTAGCTTACCCCTCTTAAGATTCTCAAGGTAGAACTTAGCACAAATCATCACCTTGAAGTCCTCCTAGGAAATCTATGGCCTGTCCTATGTACGATGACCAACCCATCAAGTGTCGGCAACTCCACGTAAGAAAATGCTATAATACTCGCCTTTTAGGTAGTTGGGTAATTAACCACCTCAAATGTTATATCCAAATCTAAAATCCATCCCTCTAGGATGAAAGGGTCCTCATCTCTAACATAGATCGGTGGGTGATGCCTCGTAACTATCCAAAGCAGTCTTCTTCAATACCCTTTAGTAGGTGATAGGGAGGTGGTGGTGGCTGAGGTGGATGTCTAACGAACTCAATAAATGCCTCGAAGGTCTCTTCCAAAAGACCGATACAGTCATTGAGCACCATGATGACTAACTAGCTACAAGACATAAAATGTGTCAAAGCAATGCCTTCCTAATTTAATAACACATAATACACATGTTCACATTTCAAGGCCCCCTTGGCTACCCATCCTTGATTCCTCATAAGGTAATCCATTTTTTCAATAATAAAAAAGGGTTTCTAAAATGTGAAATGGATAATTAAAATCAAATAAGGGATTGTTGAAAACATAATTTGAAAACCAAAATATAGTAATCAAAACCAAAAGCTCTGATACCAACTTGTAACAACTTGATTTTTACTACTGAAAAATTTTAATTACAAAGGAAGTAAATAAGTAAAATATTGGGAGTTGCCACCTTAATTGACATAAGTATTATTTATTTAAAAATCCTTACATTAATCACAAGGTTAAAAAATTTATAGTAACACAATAAAATTAGAAATGGAAAAAATATTTATAATATAATAGTGAGTTTAGAGTTTAACTCTGAGCTATGATACAAAATACAAAAGAATGGATACCATGGATAAAGAGTACAAAAGGTATCTTGGTAAATACATAAACTGGATAACATCTCTCTTCACCCAACCCCTAATACAATTAAAGTTACTTATCCCCATATAAGGCATCATAGGCAGTATAATTATCTGCTAGATCTTCTAAGATTTACATATAAGAATCAGGGTCTCCTACTTATGGGAATGAGCAGCACCTATAATGTGGGTGGCCATTTAGCTACATATAGAGAAAGGGAACAATACTATCTAAATAGGAATATAATTAGCACATCTTTCATAATAGATAATAGGTATACAAGTAGATAATTGAAACATCTTATACGATAGATAATCATCCAAGTCTCTTATTAGATATGATCCATTTTCATTCTTTTAGATATATCGAGTGTAGAGAATACACTATTCATAAGCCAGTGAAATGGTCTAAAGCAACCTCTCAGGGACAACACACTTGAGCCACTATTATCATCCGGTGGAATGGATATAAAAATATCACCTTCTTGGGGTAAAATGCTCCCGAGCCACTATTTTCCCTTGTGGAAGGGTATATATATGTATATATATATATATATATAAGCAACACCTTAGTCCTGACTTATTTATTATTCCACTTTAAATAATTAGTATCTTTTCCATATGTTATACTATTATATTTTGATTTTATGATAAGTAGGGGCCCCACTATTTTTAATCTGGTGGAATGGACTGAAATATCTTCTCAAGACAAAATGCTCTTGAGTTACTATTTTTTTTTCTGGTTGGAAAGATATTAAAAACATCACCTTCTTGGGGAAAGACTCTCCGAAGCCACTATTTTCCCTTGTGGAACTAGAATATATATATAAACATCACCTCTTGGGGCAGGACTCTCCCAAGCCACTATTTTTCCCTATGAAACTAGAATATATATATATATATATATATATAGATAGATAGATATGCAAATAGATCACCTTATCCCTACTCACATGCTCTTTCACATTCAGTGATTAGTATCTTATTCAAGATTAATTCTCAAGCATTGAACACATTAAGCATATACACACATAACATAGGTCATAGTCTTTAAGTCTCTTCAAATCCTAAATACACACCCCTTAGGATTCATTCTCCCATATTGATTATTCAACCACAATTTATAATATTTCATTCTAAAATATTATCATCATTATTATACCCATAATTCGAGGTCAAACTCCCATGTCCTATACATATTATACCCATAATTCACAGTCAAACTCCCATGTCCTACACATATACAATAATAATCTTATCCCAAGGTATCACTCACAGAAATATCCAAAACCCTGATTCTAAATATTAGCCATGATTCATCCTATGAGACTCATATGATTACTAAGTCCTATAAACAACCTCATAAGACCAATCATTAGCAATATATCTAGAATATGAATAACCTCTAGAATTTACACATGGAATAATGATACTATGATTATAAGATATTATGCCCTAAATAACCATTAATTCATTGAAGGACTCTAAAATAAACAATAATACTTCCAAACGTGTTTTATGATATCATTATCATATTTTAATCCACCTAACACATAAAATAGCAAATTTACCTTATTATCCCTTAATGAGTAGATTTCTCTTAAGCACAAACAATAACCTTTATTTTATAAAGTCTTATACCTTCCACACACATTATTTTCTAAATCCTCCAATCATCATCATACTTCATAAAAATACTTATATCCACTTATCAAAGCTTATTTAGCCCATGTTTTATGTCATAAGATATATTTCTCATATTTATGTCATTAACATAACAATTTCACATCCATACCTCTTACCCATTAGTTATTCCTTGCAATATAATATTCATATATCACAACATATCATGAAAAACTTATATCAAATCATGAAGCATTGATATTATGAAAACACACAAAACCATAGAAGCAAATGACACAAAACCCTAAACATCAAATAGTAACCTCACCATTGGGGCACCGGGTTCTAAGCACTTAAATCCTAGACTTCCTCCTTTGAAGCTACCAAAATACCACCTATAAAAAATAATAAAATCCATGGTTAGGCTCAAAGAGTTTAGCTGAAGGAGAATTTTAGGAAAATGGGTAAAAATGAAAATAATTAGAGTTAAATGGAAGCTTGAGTTGTGTGGATGTGTAGTAGGATGTGTGGTGGAGCTATGGTAATAATTTGGTGGTGTTTGGATAAGGTTTGGGGGTAAAAATAGGGGTGCATGGCCAATGGGGGTTGCATAGTTGGGTTATAGGCGGTGCACACCTAATCCAAGAGGAAATATTGTGCACGATTAGGCAGTGTATAGTAGCATGGTCATGCTCAATCATTGGGTAAATAGGTTGCTAGTTAAACAAATGTGCATGGGCATGTGTCTTGGCTATACACGGACGTGTAAGGGAGCACAAGTAGGCTGTGCTGGGTTTCACAGGCACGCAATAGAAAATTTTAGTGTTACATAATCATGCTTGAGGCCGTGCATAAACTATGATTCACTTTTAAAATGTGATGAGTGGGAGAAAGGAGAAGGGAAAAAAGGTAGTTGTTAGTGGACTTGTTAGGGAAGGTTGGGGTGACCTTAGTGGTTAGTCCACTAGTTAATGGGTGTTGAGTTGTGGTTTATAGGTTAACAATTAGGGGATTCATAGGGGAAAAAAGAAAAACAAAAGAGAAAGAAGAAAGGAGAAGGAAGAGGGGCTTGTGTAGGGCTTTTTGATTCAAAAATAGTAGAGTGGAGGCCAAACAAAGAGGAAGAAGGGAGAGTGTGGTATGTGTGCATGTGTGCTTATGTGGTGTGAATCGAGGAAGGAAGAAAAGGGAGGGGAAGATGTGCTACAAGCATGAGGGATGGTAGGGTAGTGCAAGGGAAAAGATGGTTGAGTGTTGGGAACAATGGAAAGTTATGGGGATAGTTGTGTGTATAGGTTACGTAAGGATAAGAGGAAGAAGGAAAATAGCAGGCAGTAGGGTCTACATGTGGTGGTGTAGATTAGTAGAGATATGAGAAGAAGAAGGAGAAGAGGAAGGAAGGTGATGGATGATAGATGTATGCGAAAAAATGATGGGTGATGGTGGAAGTGGGTGAGGTAAGGCAAGTTACATGTGCAAGTTGCAACAATTTCAACTATTAGGGCTTAGGATAACAGGAGAAAGGAGAATAAAGAAAATAAAAGGAGACAGAAAAAAGGAAAAAAGGTTGGGGGATAAGTTTAGGTGAGTTTAGACTAGCTAAAATAGACAAGATTAGTGGAAAATTTGGTCAGTTTTGATTTTGATTTACAAAATAATGTTTAATCAAAGTATAAGTAAATTTTTGGGGTATTACAAAACCTATTATTATGGATGGCCATATAGAGGTTGAACCTGGTGTTGTGGCTGATCATAAGTGGGCTAAATTTGGAGTGGAGTGGAGTATAGGGAGGTTGATGCTAGACTGACATATAAGATAAAGACCCAAATCATTGTGTTTATGTCACTATCATTCGTAGTTCATTGATCTACAAACTCTATAATAGGAAAAAATAGTTACTTTAAAATACTAATGTTATTATTACAACTATATATAGTAATAGATTATCATCCATAATTTATAAATCCATTGAATAATATGTTAGCTCAAAAGTGTTGAAACAAAAAATTGGTTATGTATGAAGATTCAAAATTCTCCAAGGTGTGTGTAAACAAACTTTCTTTGCATTATCATCACATTTTTAATACTTATGTTGAATTTTCTATGCTCTATATTCCTTTAGATCTTCCTTCAATTTTCTAGTAATTCTTCTTCACCGTTTTCCTTGAGCAACTCAAATACAGATGAGTTAGTTACATCCATGAAACCTAATTCTATTATGTTGCACTTATCTTATAAAAAAAATAAAACCATCATATATATATATATATATATATATATATATATATATATATATAATATGATATAGATGCATCCTCCACAAATGATATAAATATTCTAATTAGTTTCTCTAAGTTAGAAAGTGACAAAACACTCCCAACTTAGATAAAAATGTTTAGTTATGGCTGTAAGCCATGTATGAGTTGACTTAACATAAATCATTGTTATGGTAAATTGGACAACATAGATCATGTTACAACTTAATAAAAACAAAAATCAAAGCCCACCACAACCAGCTACTAAAGGTCCATTTTTCTAGCCCTACATCTACCACACATTTTATAAAACCTAGCCATGTAAGGACATCATTTTGCAGTAGCCATAAAAAAACCTTTTTCCACTTTGGGCCACAAAAATAAAAGGAAAAAATAAAACAATTTCCCAAACCTAGTTGATTGACTAGATGAAGGGATAATGGCAACATCTACTTCATTATTTTTTAAGTAATCAAGGGCTTGATGTAAATGTTAGGTAGTAGTTGTTTCTATCCATATTTAGTGTAATTTATTTTGCTACTTTTAGTAAGTTGTCATCTAAATATGATTAGGTGTCTAATATATCTTGTGATTCCCATGGCCATCTACATTGGGCGATGGGGTATAATATAGTTTGTTTTCCTAGTTTTTTAAATTAGCTAGGCTTATATAAGCTAAATTCATTTTTCCAACTGGCTAGTTAGATGATAATAGAGCTAGGTAATGGGAATTTTGTATCTTGAGGAACCTAACAAATCCCCTATATGATTAGTTTTTACATTGAGTTAGGGAAAATACCCTTTATCTAAAAAACTTGGAGTTCAAAACTCAAGTCTCACTTTCAAAGTTTAAGTGAAGAGCTTTATCTTATAATTTTCAAATCTCACATTCTTTAATCTTAATGTTGGTGTTGATCATGAGTATTTTATCTCAAGGGTTACTTTTAGATCAAATACCTTCATATCTTTTTTCAATCTCCTTTCTTCATTTCCATTTGGTTTGACTAAATCCCCTCTCCACCTATGTTCCTTGTTAGTTTAAACAAATTGTTTAACTTATGCATCATATTGGTATCAATGCATAAAGGTTAATAATTTTAGATTCTTATTTTCCTTTGTATCATCTTCAAATAGAAGGGTAGTCTTCCAAATTTCATATTTTAATTTCTTTCTTCTCACCTTATTTAGACGCAAGCACACATGCACAAAAAAAAAAAGAATTCTAGCTGCCCTCAACCTTCTTGATCTAACATTATTATCAAACCTTATGTCTTTTATTTTTATCAAATTCAAGAACCATGGGAGATCAATTACATAGGGGATTTAATATTGATGATTTATAGAACCTAAGGAGGGAATAATCCATTGAATCACTCCAAAAAGACATAAGGCGTGTGCTTAGACTTTTGGAAACTTTAGCCCCAAATGCCATCCCAAAAAACCCTTAAACAAAATCACCGTTTTGGGAATATGAAAAGTAATTATGTATAGGGTATGATGAAGGCATTTTTATATCATCTTAAAGTAAAATCAAGGGCTTAAAGGAAGAGAAAAACTATAAGACGTATCATTTTCATGATATCAAGACAGAGTTCCCCAAGTTTGTTGGGTCTCACAACCTAAAGGATTTTTAGAGTGGAAGCTATTTTGTTCAAGGTTTTTTGAAGCCAAAGCTTATAATGATGATAAAACTTTACAAGTGGTGGTGTTTAAGTTAAATGGGCATACTTCTTTATGGTGGGAAAACCTAATCCACCAACGAAAAAGGAAGCAAAAGTCTAAGGTGAAGAGTTGGTCTAAAATAAGGAGGTTGATGAGGGAACTATTTTTTCCACCTTAATACAATCAAGATCTCTATAACAAGATGATTTCCCAAAGAAAAGGTTCTTTAAGTAAAGAGAAATTTATTAAAGAGTTTGAAAGGTTGATGATGAGGCTTAGCCTAGAGGAAGTGGAGGAACATACTGTGTCTTAATTAATTAGTGGCATAAGGCATGAGGTAGTAAGGAAGGTTAAAATTCATTGATAATATCCTTTAGATGAGTTATAAAATATAACCATCAAATCAGAAAGGCACAAGAAAGGTAAGAGGTATTCCTATTTTCTCCTAAACCAATGTAGGTGAAACCCTAATGGTGAAGAGGGTGTTATATGCTAAAAAGGGTGTGGTGTAGTCGTGAGGGAAAATTTCCCAAGATAATATTGTTTGTGATATAATTCCTATAGGGGCATGTCACTTGATATTTGGTAGCATTTGGTAATATGATAGGAATGTCAAGCATGATGGTAGGAAAAATAATATATTCTCTTAAGTTTGGTAACAACCCCCTTAACAATAGGTCATCACTTGTTAGATAGCCTACCAAATGTAAGAATAGCTTGTTCCTAGATGTTATAGAGGGTTGGATAAGGCCATAACCACGGGTAAGGCCGTGTACTTATTACTATTATTTAAAATAATGAAAATGGTATAACCCTTAACCCATAGGTCAAGCCCTTATTAAAGGAGCTTATTAATATTTTCCTAAATGACACACCAAGTGAAATTCCTCCTTTGAGTGGCATAAAACAACAACTTGATTTGGCCCCAGATGCCATGCTTCTAAAAAAGCCCACCTTTAAGCCTAACACTAAGGACCATTTGGAATTACGAAGGAAATTAGATGAGTTGTTACAAAGGGATTTAATATGTAAACCCCTTAGTATATGTGCCATACCCACACTATTGGTTCCCAAAAGGGATTGATCTATAATAATGTGCATGGATAGTAGGGTTATCAATAACATTACCATCAAATATAGGTACCATATACTAAGGACTTATGATATGTTAGATTTTTAGCATGATGCTTAGGTGTTCACATGTAACACCCATTTGCAACAAATATAGGTACCCCATACCAACAATTTATGATACTCCAAGACTGACTTATGAAGTGGTTATTATTAAATCTAAATTAAAGAAAAGGAAATAATGGAATACCACCTTTAAAAACCAAAGGAGACTTATATGAATGGATGGTCACTCCCTTCTGATTATCAAACATACCAAGAACTTTCATAAGGCTTATGGATGAAGTTTTAAGGCCTTTAATTTCAAAGTTTGTTGTAGTTTATTTAAATTGCATTCTTGTATTCTCTTGTAATAGTGAAGATCATGTAAGGTACTTAAAGATTGTATTTGTAGCCCTTACAAAGAATAAGTTGTATAGAAATCAAGAGAAGTATGACTAACTTGTCCCAAGAGTCACCTTCTTAGGGTTTGTTGTATCTCAAGAAGGCATTTAAATAGATGAGTTAACGATGGAGGTAATAAGAATGTGGCTAACACCCACACACATCCATTACCCATGATAGATCCTTCCATGGAATTACCTTATTCTATAGGTATTTCATTAAGGGATTTAGTACCTTATTAGCTCCTATCATCGAGTGCCTCAAGAAATGTGAGTTAATCTAGGGTAAAGACACTGAAGAAACCTTTGATTTGATTAAGGAAAAATTAAGTGAAGCCCCCATTTTAAGGTTGTCCAACTTTGCTAAAGTGTTTGAGGTGGAATTTGATGCAAGTGGGGTGGAATTTTTAGCAATTTTACTACAAGAAAGTAAAGATATCACGTACTTCAGTTAAAAGCTCAATGGCTCTTGCTCTGACTATATCACTTATGACAAAGTATTCTAAGCTATTTTTAGGGCTTTAGATCATTGGTCTTATTATCTTAGGTCATCCTAATTTGTATTGCACATAGATCATGAGTCCCTAAAAATTATAAATGGGCCACATTAGCTTAATCTTATGCATGCTAGTTAGGTTGAGATTTTGTAATTTTTCCTTTTTTTTTAGCTAAGAATAAAGAGTTTAAAGATAAATTTTGTATCTCATTCCCTCTCTAGGAAGAATTGTATGATGTATTAAACAGAAGCTTGTGTTATAGGATTTACCTGCTTGAAGGAGATCTATTGAGGTGATGATGATTTTTCCAAGTTCTTTGAATACCAAGACAATGAATCACTAAGAGTTCAGTCATGAGTTAATCATTTGTGAAGTGCATGAAGGAGGATTAGTTGGCCAATTAGGCATATACAAAATATCTGACATACTCCACAAACATTTTTTTTATCCTAATATGGTGGGGGTGTACAAGCGGTTATGGTATGGTGTTCTACTTACCAAAAGTCCAAGTTCTTTATAGTTTGTTGCCTATCTAAAATCAGCCTTTAGACCACAAGAGCATGGACTTTATAGTAGCATTGCCTAGGATACTAAGGTAAATAATGCTATGTTTTTGGTGGTGGATTGGTTCTTTAAGATGGCTAATTTTGTCTCTTATTATAAGACAGACGACACCTATTACATAGCCGATCTATTCTTCAAGGATATAGTTAGGCTATATGGTATCCCGAAAATAATTATCTCTAATAAGGATATCAAGTTTCTTAACTAATTTTAGAAGAATATTTTGTGGCTAGTTGGTACTAAACTTCTATTTAGAACTGCCTATCACCCCCAAAACATGGTTAAACTAAGGTTACTAAGAAAATGATCATGATGATATTGAAAATATTGGTTCACAAATTCCTATGGAATTAGGTCTAAAGCTGACCTATGCTGAATTTGCTTGTAACAAGTGTCCCACCTATACAACCAGGTACTCCCTTTTTGAAGTTGCATATATAGTAAACCTTACAACTATTTTTAAGCTCAAACGTCTTCCAATGAAAGAACACACCAACTTTTAGGCTTGGGATTAGGTTAATGCATTTAAGAAACTTCATGAACAAGGTTTTGAATAGAATCCATTAGTGAGATAAATAAGGATAAGGTAAACATGCACAAAAAAGAGAAGCGTTTTCAACCAAGGGATCTTGTGGCTACGCCTTCTAAAGGACAAGTTCCAACCATGATAAAAGACAAGCTAATGCCTTATAGTTATCAATCATTCAAAATCATTGAGACAATTGGGAAGAGTAATATTGCTTGGAATTACAAATAGGAATGGGGAACATCTTAAACACATTTATTATGCAAGATTTACTTCCCTATTTACATAATGAACCACATAAGGATGAGGACTTTTCTCAAGAAGGGGGGATGATACAAGAGCATCCCCACAAATGATATAAATATGCTAATAAAATTATCTTAGTTAGAAACTACCAAATCCCTCTTAACTTGGCTAAAATTAATTGCTAGGATAGCAAGCCATACATGATCCAACTTAAGCGCCAACCATTTCATGGTAAATCAACCTAATGTGGTTCACATTACAGACGAAAAAAACTAACATAAAACCGACAATAACAAGCTAACTAAGGTCAAATTTTTCATCCTTACAATGAACCACATATTTTTGAGAACTTAGCCATGCAAGGGCATCTTTAATAGAAACCATTCAATAACCTTTTACACCTTTTCGCTACTAAAATAAAAGGAATAATCAGCACATCTTCCAAACCAGGTTGATTGACTAGATGAAGGAATAATGAAAGCACTTAATTCATTGTTTTTTGGGTAATCAAAGGTTTGATGTATATGTTGGGTGGTATTTATTTCTATCATTATTTATTTTATTTTATTTTTCTAGTTTTATTATGTTGTTATGAAAATTTTATTATGTGTCTAATCTATCTTTTAACCCCTATGGTTGGTTGCATTGGAGCATGGGGTATGATGTATTTTGTTTTTCTAGCTTTTGAAATCAATTAGACTTGTATAAGTTGATTTCATTTTTCTTAAATAGGTAATTAGATAATAATGTGAATAGATAATGGGAAATGTGATTTATTCATCCATAAGGGTTAAGATGGTCATTTTTTAACATGAGGAATCTAACACATCCCTTATATGTGTTAGTTTTTACATTAAATCAAGGGAGCTACCCTATGGCCAAAAAACTTAAAGTTATAAACTCAAGTCTTGCATTCAAAGTTCAAGTGATGAGCTTTGTCTAACAATTTCAAAATCTCACATTCTTCATCCTTAGTGACAATTCCTAAGGTGGCGATGTGGGTATTCCATCTCAAGGCTTACTTATAGATTAAATACTAGATTAAATACCTTAATATATTTTCTTACATTCCTTTCATCATTTTGGTTTAGTTTAATTGAATCGCATCTCCACATTTCTCCCTTGTTAATTTAAACAATTTTTTTTAGCTTATACATCAAATTGGTATGAAAATGAAAGGTTGATATGTTAGGATTATTAATTTTGTTTTTCTCATCTTCAAGTTAAAGGGTAGTGCTTTTGAAATTCATGTTTCATTTTCCTTCATCTCACCTTGTCTAGGCCCAAACAAACTTATAAAATGTTTTTCTAGTTACCTTAAATCCTCTTAGTCTAACTTTATTGCCAAAGCTCCTATCTTTTGTTTTCATCAACTTCAAGCACTAGGGTTTGAACATTGAAGATGCACACAAGCTAAGGAGAGACTAATCCATTGAATCACTCTAAAACACTTATGACCTCAAATGATGACCACTAAAACCCTTAAAGAACATTATCCCTCAAGAATATGAAAAACAATTAGGAATAGATGAGGTTAAAGACATGTTTATCTCATCCTCAATTGGATATTCTAGGTCTTAAAGGAGGAGAAGAAACTATAAGAATGATCCTTTTCATGATATCAAGATGGAATTCCCCATTTTTGATGTGTCTCATAACCCAAAAGATTTTATAGAGTAGGAGCTAACATGTTCAAGGATGTTTGAAGACAAATATTATGAAGATGAGAAGGCTTTCTAAGTGGGGATGCTTAAGTTGAAGAGGCACACTTCTTTGTTGTTGAAAAACATAAACCAACAAAGAAGATGGAATCACTTATCTTAGGTGAATAGTTGGTCGAAAATGAAGAGGTTGACGAAGGAACAATTTTTTCCACCTTCATACACTCATGACCTTTATAAAAAGATATGTTCCGTAATATAAGGATCTTTAAGTGTAGAGGAATAAATTAAAGATTTTGAAAGATTGGTTATGAGAATAGACATAGAGAAAGTGGAGGAACATACTATGTCTCGGTTCATTAGAGGCCTAAGGCATAAGGTAGCTAGGAAGGTCAAAATGCATTGGCGCTATACTTTGGTTGAGCTATTTCATCTAGACATCATAGTAGAACGTGTGAGTATTATCTGGCTATTCGAGCATAGCATAATATTGTGTAGGTTTGTGTAGGTGTTGGAGAAGTTTAGTGTAGTATGGAAGTTTGTGTGAGAAACAAGGGTTTCTTTGATGTGTTTTTAGGCAAAATTTGAAATTAAAGATATAAACATAGGGGTCCCATGTTTTCTAAACAAGGATCATATTTTTTCCTTATTTTCAAAAAACTTTATTTTTCCCTATAAGGTTTTTTCTTATATAAAAGGATATATGTTATAATCCTAACCATTATGAGTTGTGTGTCGCAACTTCTTCTTCTTCTTCCCTATAAAATTCTTCATTCAAAGAGAATTATACATTTTTTAATTGATTGATTGATTAGGTTAATCATTCTATAATTACACAATAATAGGAATAAAGATCTCTACTTTTTCCTCGATTGTTCTATTTTATGATTGAATTCTCAATTATACATAATCTTGTTAATTTTGATTTGGTTTGCATATTTCTAAATCCATGCTAATTCTATAATAATTTAGTATTAGAGCTACGTTATTGAAGAGATCCGATTATCGTAGTGGGTAGAAGATTCGATATTAGAAGTTTAATCGATCCGTTAATTTTATATTATGGAAATTGAAGATATAGATGATTTTAATTCATAACATATTGGAAAAATATTTATCTAGCCAGTGGAAGAATCCAGAATTGATGAGGGATGAGAGATATAAAGAATTAGATCTAAAGGCCCTCTCTATAATATAATTATGTCAGTTGAATGAGGTGTTGTGAAAAGTGGTAAAGTAATCAACAATAGTTGCCTTGTGGTTGACACTGGAGTCATATATAAAAAATTCAGTAGCGAATCGACTACTATTGAAGAGTAAGCTATATGACTTGAAATTAGGAGAGGTTCAATATCTAGAAAGTCACTTAGATAAATTTGGATCTATTGTTATAGATTTACATAATATAGATGTTAAATTAGATCATGAAGATTTTCCTATTATGTTGTTTTGTTTTTGCCCTCAAATTTTAAACATTTTTTGTGAGACTATTTTGTATGGGAAGGACAAGTTAGTCATTGAGGATGTGAACTCTACCATGTTACAACGGGAGTTGATTGATAGTGAGTTAATTTGCCATGGTATTTCTAAGGCCTCACATAGTAAGGGATTGGTATCTAGGGGGAGGACATAAGAGTAGGTTTCCTAATGACCATAAGAAGTCCAGATTTAATTTGAAGCATTGGTAGAAGAATATGACATACTATGGGTGTCATAAGAAGGGGCGTGTTAGAAAGTTTTTTCCTAAAAGGTATGGATGGACATGCTATGGTGCTACATTTGATGAGTCATCCAATATAAAGGACACTGCTATAACTGCCCATGATGATAGTGATGGAGACGTGTTATTAACCATTGATAGACATAACAAGATCAGTGATAGATGGATATTAGATTCTAGGTGCTCTTACCATACATGTACCAACCATAAATGGTTTTATACATTTGAGGTGACTCATAGTGGAGTAGTTTTAATGGGAAACAATGCAGCTTATGAAATTTCTGGGGTTACATAAACGATGATGTTGTTAGAACACTATCTAATGTGAGACATGTTCTAGAGATGAACAAAAACCTCATCTCTTTGAGTTCCTTAGATTGCAATGGGTACTAATGTGTTATTGAATATTGTACCCTAAGTGTTACAAAAGGGGCTATAGTGGCAATGAAGGGCAAGTGAGTCAGGACATTATATGAGTTAGTTGGTTCCACTATTGTGGGGCAACTATTGTGACATCGTCGAGGTTGTCAAAATTAGATGTTATCAAACTTTGGCATATGAGACTGGGATACATAAGTATCAAGGGTTTGACTGAGCTCTCTAAAAGGGGGCTATTGGATGGATAGAGTACATGTTCTATGGAATTTTGTGAACACTGTGTATTTAAAGAGTATTTAGAGAGAAAAATAAGATTAGATTTTCAATATTTAAGGATAACATGAGAGGGCCTCTTGATTATATCTATTTAGATTTATGGGGTCCAATAAGAGTGGTTTTCAAAGGTGGTTTATGGTATTTGCTCACATTTATTGATGAATTCTTTAGAAAGGTATGGGTTTATTTCTTAAAGCATAAGAATGATGTGTTTGGTGTTTCAAATATTGGAAGACCTTGATAGAAAAGCAAATCGGGAAGTAGGTTAAGTGTCTCAAGACAGATAATGATCTTGAGTTTATTGAGTGGAGTTTCAATGATTTCTACTAAGCTCATGGGATACAGAGAAACCACACTTATATTAGAATATCACTACTAAATGAGGTTGTTGAGAAGATGAACATAACCCTATTAGAGAAGGATTGATGTATGTTATCACATGAAGGGCTAAGTAGAGGCTTTTAGGCTAAGGTAGTTCACATGGCAGCATACCTAGTGAATTGGTCTCCAAATCTGTCAATTGATTTGAAGATACTTGAGGATTTGTGTAACACCCCCAAATTCACTACTGAAAAATTTCGTTTAAGACATAGATTTTAGCGGAAGCGAAAGGATTAAAACCATAAACTTGGGGGTATTACCGCCACACTTAGTACCAGACCGGTTTACCTACCGTTCCGATACTAAGTGCTAAGGCTAAACTAAACAATCATTAAGTAAGAATCATCCAAAACATGGTACATAGTTAACATAACTCATTCACAAAAACCACGAGTCAACAACAGTGAAAATATCGTTTGAGATTACAACTTAAGAGTATGGTCTCAAAACAAGAAGCGTAGTACAACACGTAGCTAAATAAAACAGATCCCAAGGGACCAATATCCGGATCGCCTACTCACTCAAGTTAAGCCTTCCATCCCAAATTGGTAATCAGTCAAACCTGCATAGGAGGTCTGCTCCCCACCATTGGTGGATCATCACAGGACCCATTCAATCAAGGTAGTATCAGTATGGGTCCAATACTGAGTAAGGGCGCTGGTGCGCTAAGGCCAAGCATGCAATCACATCACGTAGCACACATAGCACAATCGTATAGACAACATGCGATAACCCGCAAGATAAGGTCTGAATACTTTTCTGGTGACTCATTCTTTATTCTCATTAATGATAATAAGTCCATTACACACATTCTCCAATAATCCATGTGAGCACGGGGACCCCACTATTATAGCCGGTGGACCGGAAATAAAATCACAGGGCAGAACGCCTCTGACCACTATTCTAACCGGTGGACTAGACTGGCCCGCCTCAACATGGTGTTCCACTGTAAGTACTTAGTATTTTTCCCGTGGTTTAACATTATTTACTTTGGGTGTATTGAGCCGAGATCCCCCACTATTATAGCCGGTGGACCGGAAATAATCACACAGGGCAGAACGCCTCTGACCACTATTATAGCCGGTGGACTGGAACGAAACGCACAGGGCAGAACGCCTCTGACCACTATTATAGCCGGTGGACCGGCACGAAACGCACAGGGCAGAACACCTCTGACCACTATTATAGCCGGTGGACGGCACGAAACGCACAGGGCAGAACGCCTCTGACCACTATTATAACCGGTGGATCGGACTGGGCTCGGCTCAATAATCTTTCGCTTTACGTTATTAGTGTCTTATCCGTGTCTTATTGAATCACAAAACACCCCTGACATGCATAAATCATTTTCTTTATATGGTACCCATCACAACTAATAAAGTCCCACATTCATAACTACTCTTTAATCAATAGATACCCACGATAACGCCAAACAACTCTAGACAGCCATGACCAACCCTAATTGACCACACAAACCGTGGTTAGCCACACTTATCCCTATTTTACCATAACCACCATACTTAGCCATCCCCAAACCTTAATTGTCCTCAACGATCACGATTGGTTACTCCAATCCTACTTAATCACAACACCCCAGAGTTAATCATTCCAGCCCTAATCCCGTACGATCATTAACTCCCATGCAAAACCCTAACTCCACCATGCAACCCTAATACCACCATGCCGACATTAATACCACCATGCAAATCATAACACCACCATGCAAACCCTAATACCACCATAAGCCATTAACACCACTATGCAATCATTAATACCACCATACGAACATTAATACCACCATATAAACCCTAATACCACCATAAGCCGTTAATACCATTATGCAATCATTAACACCACCATACGAACATTAATACCACCATACAAACCCTAATACCACCGTGAGCCATTAATACCATTATGCAATCATTAATACCACCATACGAACCCTAATACCGCCATGCAAACCCTAATACCACCATACGACCATAATACCACCATACGAACATCAATACCACCTTACAAACCCTAATACCACCTTAAGCCATTAATACCATTATGCAACCATTAATACCACCATACGAACCCTAATACCGCCATGCAAACCTTAATACCACCATATGACTATAATACCACCATACGAACCCTAATACCACCATGCAGACCCTAATACCACCATACGACCATAATACCACCATACGAACATCAATACCACCATACAAACCCTAATACCACCATAAGCCATTAATACCATTGTGCAATCATTAATACCACCATACGAACCTTAATACTACCATACGAACCACCTAATACCACATACAACATAACACCTCCATAAAAACCAAATAACCTCATACAACATTAATACCTCCATAAAATCACAATTACCACCACACAACATTAATACCTCCATAAAATCACAAATAACATCGTACCACATTAATACCCCCATAAAATCACAAATACCCCCATCCATCATTAATACCTCCATAAAGTCACCATACCACATACGAACCCGAATACCGCCATAAGCCATTAATACCACTATGAAATCATTAGTACCAACATGCGAACATTGATGCCACCATTCAAACCCTAATACCACCCTATAAACCTCAAGACCCCCATGATGGCCCCCAACTCATATTACCATTTACCCTAACATGCACGTCCTAGCGGGCCATAGCATATTACATCATAGACATCATACATATACATATCATGCTCACGTCATAAGAAACACATTCACACATACCTCAATCTCCAAGCTGCGCTACACATAAGACAAGTTATACACAATCATATAACACATGACATAGCATGACATACATAACATTCAACACATCCATGTCACACATAACGCAAGGCCATTAGCTTCGTCCTTACCTAGGTAGGCACCGGGCTTGGAGCACGCTCCTCTAACTCCTTAGGGCTTTGGTCGGGGTTACCTATAAAAGGGGAAAATGCTAAGTATTAGTTTCCCTTATAATTACTATCAAACCTCATTTTAGTTTAAGGTTAGGGTTTTTATTACTAAAAAGGGTTTTATACAAAAACTGGGGTTTTTACTTTAGAATTAGTGTACTAAATATTAGTAGTTAAAAATATTTTTATTTATGATACTTATTGTTACACTTATTTTATTAAGCCCATTAGTTCCATTCTTATTATACTAGTGTTCACTAGTCATAGTAAAATAGTGATAATAATAATAATTATAATAAGACCACTAATAGTGACACTTATGTTTATAGTGAGAGAAACCCTAGCATTTTTAAGGCTAAGTCTATTAATGGTGTCATATTCGAAACAATGTTATTATAAGGTCACAATATTTCAAGTAACTTATTCCTAAGGGTGATAATGATAATATTAATAATGCTAATAATAATGATAATAATAGTAATAATAACCATAATAACCCTAGCAATAATAATAACAATAACAGTAACCTAGTATGGTTAAGTATTAATAATAATAACCTTAGTAAGGTAATAGAGATAATAATAATAATAGTAGGGTTGTTAATATTAACACTCATAAAATAAACCAAAGTTGAGCATAATAGGGGTTAAGGTTTCCAAGAGATATTTGTATGGTAAAAATGATAACTTTAATATCATAAGTCACAATATTAGAAATGATAATAATAATAAAAGTAATAATAATAATAATAATAATAATAATAATAATGATAATAATAATAAAAGAATAATAATAAGGATAATAGTAATAATAATGAGTATATTAGTATTAATATTAGTAGAAAATAGTAGCAGCTATATAAAAAGGGGGTTAGGGTTTGGATGGGTGGAGAACCACCTAGGGTCGGTGGTGGTCCGGCGGCGGCGCGTGGCGGCGACGGCGGCAGCGGTGGAGGAGGAGAAGAGGGGGAAAGATGGAGGTGGCGGTTAGATGGGAGGGAAAGAGGAGGAGTTTGAGGTGGGGAAAGAAGGAGCAGGTGAAGGGGAGTGGAGTGAGGGTGGTGGCGTGGCAAGGGGCGGCGGCGCGCGGCGGCGACGGCGGCGGCCGAGGGTGGTGGAGAGAGGTGGGAGATGAGGGAGGAAGGAGGAGAGGGAGGCAGGGAAAGTTGAAGGCAGGGAAAGGTAGAGGGAGGTCTTCTGGGCATTTTGGAGGGTGGAAGGGTGGCTGGTAGCGGCAGAGGAGGCGGCAGAAGGCGGCGCAAGGCGGCGATGGCTGGAAGTGGTGGTTTTCGGGATAGGAACTTTGCACGACGAAGGCGGCGCGTGCCGGGCAAGGCGGAGGGTGGTGGTGGCTCGGTTTTGTCGAGGGAGGTGCAGGGATGGTAACGGTGGCCAGAGGTGGCGGCGGATGTCTCCGGTGACGGCGAAAAGCCCGTCTATTTGAGGCGGCGGAGAGGCAGGGTTTCGGGGCCAAAAAAAACGAAAAGGGCTGATCGGGGCTGCCAATGGGGGGTATTTATAGGCAATTGGAAGGGGAAGACGACAAGGGGAAGGGAGGTGGCACATGGGGCAGGGGTGCAGGTGGCCGGCCGATGGTAGGAGGTGCAGGTTCTGCCATGGCAGGCTGGGTCGGGGACAGGGAAGAAGAAAGGAAATAGAAGGGCACGCGGGAAAGGGAGAGAGGGACTCGGTCGGGGTCGAAAAGAGGAAGAAAACGACGGGAGAGGGGCAGGAGAGTACAGCCGGTACTGGGCTGGTGGCTGCCGGCGGGATTCGAGCTGTAGCGTCGAATTGCAGGTCGGGGCGCAGGTGGGGAGGAAGAAGACAGGCAGGGTGGACCGGTGGTCCAGGGGAAAAGAAAAAGGGGAGGGGAACCGGCCGGTTCGGCGTGGTTTATTTCCCCCCATAAATTAAACGCGGCGTTTTGTGGAAATTCTTGTGCAAAACGCAACGTCCTAGACGTTCTGGCAACGGTCACCTTTTTTTTATTCTGACGCGGCGTTTCGACGAATATAGAGACGAAACGCAGCGTCTGGTTTCACGGGCGGCTGGGCTCGCTGGGCCGCGGGCGAGAAGAAGAAGGAAGAAGAAGCAGGGCTTCGGGCCGCGCGCGAAGGGAGAGGGGAGGCGAGGGGTCTGGGCGGCGCAGGCCGGCCCAGTCGGGGGGGGGGGGAGGAGAGAAAGAAAAGAAAAAAAAGAAAGAGGAGGGGAAAAAAGAAGAAAAGGGAAAATAAGAAAATAAATAGGATGGGAAAATAATTAAAATAACTTATGGGGAAGTTGGGGTATTTTTTTGGGTTATTTAGAATATTACTATTTATAAAATATTAAATAAATTCCTTTTTGCTTACTTTAGACTATTTTAGATAAATTCCCTTAATCTCCATGCTAATTAGGAAAAATACCCAAATTTTCTTCCAATTAAATTCTTTATTATTTTCCTCTTAATCTACCTTAATTAAATCTATACATTTTAATAAATGAATTTATATAATTAATTTTCCTAATAATTCCTTATTTAGCCATAATTTCAGAAATTAGGATTTTGGGATATTACAATTTGTGGTTTGGTAAGCTATTTGAATACTATGATTTGCATGTATTTGATTTTGCTACTTATATTTATTTGAATGATGGTAAACTAGAGCTTTGAGCCAAGGAATATATCTTTCTTAGCTTTATGTCTAGAGTGAAGGGGTATAGATTATAGGACCTAATTGCATCCAAGTTGTCAGCCAATAGAGATGTTATCTTTAGTGAGTCTATGTTCCTCTAGAAGACCGAGTCGTGTGATGGTGTCACTAAGGAGGTGGAGTAGGATAATGCTTCGGGCTAGATGGAGGTTGAGGTTGATTTAGATGGCATAATGGATTGTCAAGCCTCCAGGCCGGTATGGTTATGAAGAATTGGCTAGTTATGCTTTATCTAGTGTAGAGATTATTGTTGATGTGCACAAGCCAACATCATTCTTAGAAGTTATTGAGAGTATTAATTCTACTAATTGGTGTGATGCTATGGAGTCCTTATTAAGGAATTAGACATAAGAACTTCTGAAGGCACTGAGGAATAAATTTTTTATTAACTACAAGCTGTTGTACAAGTTCAGATAAGGAGCTCCACGATTTGAGAGACCAAGGTATAGGTCTTATTTAATTGCACATGAGATTTCACGCATGGAATATAACAAGGTATTTTCTATACTGGTTAGAGATACTTCTATTCATATCTTACTTGCACTTATGGCTAGACTAGATTTTAAGTTGGAGCAATTGGATGTTAAAACTGCATTCTTGCATGGTGAGCTTGAGGAGGATATTTACATACGACGGTTTGTGGTTGAGGGGATGTGTGATCTTGTGTGTCTATTGAAGAGGTCCCTATATGGTTTGAAGTAGTCTCCTAGATAGTGGTATAAATGATTTGATCAGTTTATGTTTGAGCATGGTTTCTCCAAGAGTGAGTATGATGGATGTCTGTACTTGAAGGAGATGGAGGGTAGCTCTTTTGTGCATCTTTTCCTATATATTAGTGACGTGCTTGTGGCAGAAAAATATATGTATGATGTTGATAAGTTGAAGGGAATGTTTAAGAGTAAGTTTGAGATGTAAGATCTTTGAGATAGAAAGAGGATACTTATCATGGAGATCATTAAAAACTACGAGTAGAAGCTTTTGTACTTGTTATAGGAGTCTTATGTGAACAAGATAATGGAAATATGCCCTAGAACCAATCATATGTTATAATTTATATTTGCATATTTAGAGATTGTGCTTATTAATAAAAGCATCAAATGATGTTATTCATTCAAATGCTTTTATCCCTTTGAATAATTATTCTTTATGTAGATAATCAAGTATGTGACTGGATTGTGGAACTCTACTAATAGATAGAAAGATTATTATTCAAGAACTGTCCCTGGTCTAATATCATCTAATTAAGGGGTATTAGTGATTATAAGACTAGTATGTTGGTTAGTTGATGATCATGTTCCACTGATCATTGATATGAGATATCAAACTAAAAACATAGATACATGTTAGGGAACATGATATTGGACCGACCCAGTAGGAGGACACTGCATTAAATATTGTGCAAAGTGTCATCAGTGTTCTCTAAATTGTATATCGTCCTTTGACCTAACATCTTCGTATTTTCCGGTATGATGATCATTCTGTTTTAACTTTACCAAACGTTACCCTTATTAGGGGTGATCATAAAGGTATTGATTAGACATGTTGTGAATCATATAGAGGCACATAGTTGATCAAGATGGGATTTGTCCCTCTCATGACATGAGAGAGATATCTTTGGGCCCCTCGACAAGTATGACTAATGTTAGCATGGCCATGTGCAAACGAAGTATCGTTTGTTTAAAGTTAGTCTTACTTGGTGATTGAGAAAGAATGTGATTGAACATAGCAAGGATGACACGACAAATGCCTTGTGTTCAATCTAAATATCGTGTGACAAAAGGACAAATATACGGGTTATTAATAGGTTATGTCGAGCATAGGACATTTGCGTAATTTGGGTAGTCATAACGTCTTGCTAGATACCTCTTATGATTTGTGGGCCCAAAAGGAGTTTTGGTCCATTGCTAATATTACGTGAACCTACAGGGCCGCACACCGAACTAAACTGGATCAAAAGAATAAGATGAGATCCTAATATGATTAATATCTCATCAAGTCAAAGTGGTTTTAATGTGATTAAGGCCCAAGTCCAATGCCTCTAGGTGGGCTAGAGTGTTAATATAAATACCCAAGCTAGGGTTTTATTATATATATACCTTTTTGCTCTCTCTCTAAGTGGGAGAAAATAACCAAGCCACCAACACTGGTTATTCATGAAATTGAGAGAGTGTTCCATTGGCGCTAGCACTCTTCCTTAGTGATCCATATTCAAAGTGTGTGGATACCGGTAGAGGTGTGACACAATTCACACTCGCTCACTCAAAGGAGATTGAAATTAATCAATTGAAACAAACTCAATTGGATCAAGCAGGTTCGTCTTTAATCTAGCATATGTTCCTGGTAAATTTAGCCTTTGATTTTATTCTGCTGCGTTGTGTTTCGCTTGGCTAAATTCCTACACAAGATGCTAAAGAGATTTCATATGATGGATGCTAAGATGGTAACCACTCCATTAGCTACTCAATTTAGATTATCTATTTTAGATTGTCCCAAATCTAAAGAGGAAAATGAGTTTATGGTAACTATTCCATATTTTAATGCTATTGGTTGTATCATGTATGCTATGGTGTGTACTTGGCCCAATATTACTTAGTTTGTTATTATTGTGAGTCAATATATGGAGAATCTAGGAAAGGATCACTGTTAAGTAGTGAAGTGGATCTTTAGATACATGAAGGGAATAACATTATCTTATATTGAGTATTGGAGATCAAGTTTTTTTAGTTAGATTTGTGGATTCTAATTATGGTTGAGACCTTGATAAAAAGAGATGCACCTGTTGATATGTTTTCCATCATAGTGGTTTAGCTATTAGTTGGAGTCCTTCCTTGTAGGATGTGATGGCCTTTTCCACTACTGAGGTAGAGTAGATGGTTATGATAGAGGCTTTTTAGGAAGCCTTGTGGCTTGGTGGTTTAGGACGAGAGTTGGAGGTTTTTCATAGTGCTCTATTTATTCATGGTGATAACTAAAGGGCTATCTATTTAGCAAAGAATCATAATTTTTTTTATTATCAAACAAAGTACATTGACATCAGGTATCACTTTATCTAGGGTACTATTATAATGCCCCGTTTTTAAAAATCTTAATTATAAATTAATAGTCGTATTATTAGTTATAATTATTATTTTAGGAGGTTTCATATTAAAAGTTTTATTATTATTCATATTATTATTTCAATGGTTTAAGTATAAACTTAATCAAATTAAAATTTTGATAGAAATTAAACTATTTAAATTAATCCTAGTTATACCGTAAATTTTATCCTAAATTATTTTACTAAAAATATTTTGATCCGTAACAAAAAAAAATAATTTTCTAAAATTTATTTCTAATTATTTTACTCTTTCCAATCATTTTTAAACCTATCCTTAATCCAGATAATTTTCCCAGAATCACTTTTCTATCTAGTACCCTAACCTATCTAAATTAAAACTAAAACTAAATAAATAAAATCTACCTATATTATCCTACCATTTTTACTCGACTAATAAACCTATTGCTTGCCCCAATATCCTCCCCCAATCACTCTCCTTGTCTCCCTCATTTTCTGACTCCACTCAACCCATCCTCTGCCTTATATTCATATACACACTACCATCACCTCCACGGTTTATACATACTTAACCACCTTACACATTCCTACATTACTTTACCCAACTCCCTCTCCCTATTTTATTCAGGTATCCTTGCCTTCACCAACCAACCCCCAAGCACCCAAATAACCCCTCCCATCTCCCCAACCTTATCCATTTCCCTCTGTATATTCTTATAACCTAAGCCCCTGCATCCCCTGTTTTTCTCCCACCAAACTTTATGTCACGCACCAACTACCACTGAGCAACCTATCCCAGCCCCTACCTCCACCCATCTTTGCAGCTCTAGTAGCCCCCATCCCTTTCAATGCACCAACCCATAGCTCTCCCGACCACAACACCACTTCACCAACTATCCTCCATCCTAGTAGCTCCTTTCCCCTTTCTTTCTACCTCTCCATCGCAACTCCCAACCGCACAACACCCAGCTACCTTTCCTGCACCACTACCCTCTCCATCTCTTCGAAAACCTACACCACTAGCACTATGCACAAATACCACCACCACCATTCTCCTCCCTTTCCCAGATGCACCACCCAGCCTTTATAGAACCACCTCCCCATCCTATCCTTCTCACGCAACCCATTGCCCATCACCCTTGACCCAACAGAATCCAATAGCCACCTCAACCTGCATAGCACCGCCACACCACACGCATGCATACAACCCTTCCCATCCTCCTCCCCTCTCTCCTTATTCGGTTTTTTTCTTTCCAACCCTATAACCCTGTCGTAGCCTCCGTCCCCGTCTCTTCCTCTGTTTTGTTGCCTTCACAGCTTCCCTGACCATTTCGTGCAGCCTCATCCTCATCCAGCGGGCATCAAACACCATCACATTTGGCCAGTAGCACCAACACCACTAGCTATCACCCTACACTCCTTTCCCTTCCTTGCCTTTGTAGCCTTTGCAGCCGTCCATCCTCCCTTATTTTGCCCGAGGCTTATGCTGCGCATGTAGTGCGAGAAATATTTGAGTGGTAATAAATTTTTGGTACCCATTTTAAGTGTAAGGGTATTTTGGTAATTTTAAAAAAAATAAATATTCTTTTATTATAATTATTATTTACCTGATAGATATTAATTCAATAATTTTGGCATTATTTTTAGGTACAAAAGGATGATTAGCGGGATCTAATAACCTTAGTAGGATATCGCTATTTTGCATTTTTGTTGGAATTTAGGTAACCATTATATCCTACTAAAATGAGAGAATATCGCATGATAGCACATTAGGATTTTTGGTGTATAAAATATGTTAAATATGATTTTTACATTATAATTACGTGTTAATTATTATTATCATGAAAACAGATAAAACGAGTATATTATCTGATGTAAATTATGTCGGGTATGAAAGAATGATTAAAATGATTCTAATGATTGAAAAAATAATTTGTATGATAAGTATGTATAAAATAATAGGTTGAGTATATTTAGATATAATTATGGAATAATTATTATGGATGTGTGCCCTAGGGGCAATGTAGTCATTTTTGTGTAATATAATATTTATTGTAAAAATCATGTCTAATATGTATTAGCTGTTGTTGAGTATATGAGTATGTGTTTTGGATGGATTATAGGTGCAAAAAAGGGTTTTTCGTGTAAAATTATGTATACGGGTAAAATGGTCATTTGACACATCTCATAATTTAAGTCGCATAATAAATAGTTTATTTAAGGTGTTTTACCCTTTTTATGACAAATGAATAAATTAAAATGGAACTTAAATTTAAATAGATGATAATTTGAAAATTTTGGTCTTAGGGGTATTTTGGTCTTTTTTTATCTAAAGTGTCCAGATGTGAATAATTGAGCATACGATGACCTTAGTATATTTTAATGTTGGTTTCGATGTTGACCATAATTATGGTTATCTTAGATGATTAGAAATAAACAAAAATGGTTAAGTATAGAAATTGGACTTATCTGTATTATATGTGATTTCATGGTCACCTTAATAAAATAATAATACTTAAAGTGAAAGACCTCAAGATAAAAAGTGGTGGCTCCTTATGGGTTGTTACCCTAAGGACGTGGTTTAGCCCAAGGTTGATATTATGGATTTTTGTTGGTGTGCCTTAGTGCCCTAGTGAGGCCCTACATCTTACTCTATTATGTTCTACAGACTAATAGAGTGTATATATACTTACAGATTAGATGTCCTTGTTGGTAGAGTACTGTGTTACCTTCATATACCAGTTCGACAAAGGTACCTTTGTGTCCCTTAATTGATAGTCAGTAGCATATTGTGTTGCCTTATTACACCCGTGTGACCAAAGTACCTTTATATCTTCAGGTTGATTGATCTCCCCTCGAGAAAATAAATAAAAATAAAAATGATATGATTTGATTGAAATAATGATTATCAGATTGTTAGATTGTTTGGTAGCGGCCTTTGTGCCTACATGTGGTTTTGGTAGTAGCCTTTGTGCCTACTTCAGGTTTCGATAGTAGCCTTCATGCCTACTTGTATTTTTGGTAGTAGCTTTTGTGCCTACTTCAGGTTTCGGTAGTAGCCTTTGTGCTTACATGCGGTTTCCTATGGTTTTGGTTGTATCCCTCATGGCTACCTGTGGTTTTAGTAGCAGCCTTCATGCCTACCTATCATTTTTGTAATGGCCTTTGTGCCTAGTTGTGCTGGTATTATATCTGTGAGTGTAATTGTGATGTTATAGATTTTCTTATGCTATACCTATGAGTATACCTAGGATGATATGGATCTTAGTATATTATACCTATGAACCCACCAGTGATGTATGTAATTGGTTGGGATTTATACTGAGACATGAGTTATACTGTGAAGGTTAAAATTGTAGTGTAGAGTTGGATTTTAATTATTGCTTCAAAGAGTATCTCTAGGATGTTCATTGCTAAGTTCAGTTGTTTTAGATGAATGAATATGAGTAGTATGTGACCTTGACAGAATTTGATTATCTAAATGATTATTGTATCTCAATCATTATATATATATGCATATGTCTTATACTATATTAGTTGTATGCCTTGCATGTGTTTCATGCTATTTTATCATATTAATTTGGTATGAAGGGTTATTTAGTACATAGTACTAAAGGGTTCATTCTTGTGGGCCCCTACCTATTTAATGGGTAGTGGACTTTGTAGGTCCGCCTCCTAGTTCATTTAAATGCTGGTAATTTGGATTTGAGAGTGTAGGGCTATCTGGTTTCTCTTTTTCTATTTTATTCCAGTTGTATTTGGACCCTTATATCCTCTTGTAATTTCTCTCTTGATTTTTGTAAACTGCTAATATTATTTTTAATTATCATGGCACTTATCTAATGCTCTCTCTATTTTGATTTTTATAATCATGTTATTAACTTAACGAAGTAATGATTTCAGCCTTAGCACTTGGTATGAGAATGAGAGAGGAAACTGAACTTGTACCAAGTGTGGCAGTAACATCCTGCGTTTTATTGTTTTAGCTTCCACACTGTAAACAAATTTTTTTAATAGTAAAGTTAGGGTGTTACAACTATTGATGCAGGTAAAGTTGTGTTGGAGAGAGAGGGTACTTTAGATAATCTAGTTTATATACTAACGAGGCCACTATGGGTAATTTTGAGTGTTTCTTAGACTTGAAAGGTGTTCATAGGACATGAGATTCTTTGTTGGGCCAATGTTTTTTTAAAGATGACTTTACATGTCACACATCACAAAATACTGCACTAAGGTAGAGAATTGTGAGTTTTTACTTAGCATTTAAGTACAACATAACATTATGTTGTTTCGTTTAGGTGTTGGAGAAGTTTAGTATAGTATGAAGGTTTGTGTGAGAAACACAAGTGTCCCATGTTTATTGACACAAACCTTATTTCTCTGTGGAATCTTTGATGTATTTTTAGGAAAAAGCAAAAAGTAAGAAAATAAACATGAGAGAATCATGGTTCTTAAATATGGACCATGTTTTTTCTTTATTTTTGAAACGCTCTATTTTACCCTATAAGGCTTTTTCTTTTATAAACGGAGATATGTTGAAACCCTAGCCGTTGAGAGTTGTGCATCCTAAATTATTTTTCTTCATAGAATTATCCAGTCAAAGGGAAACATACATTTATATAATTGATTGATTGATTAGGTTAATCATTCTTTATTTACAAAAGAGCATAGCTAATGTTTTATACATGTTCCTAAGTTATATTTTGTGAGTAATTCTCAATTTTACATAATCTTGTTAATTTTTATTTGGTTTGGATATCTCTAAACCACACTAATCTGCAATAGAAAAGCATAAAAAGGAGAAGATATAACTCCTTTTTTTACCCAAAACTAAACACGACCTTAACCAAAGAAGCATTTTTCCTTTCAAGACCACCCTTAGACCTAAGGTATTTGATGTCAAAGGTAAAGGGAGACAAGATGGATGAGAGTTGAGTTGGGGAAGAATCGTATGTTGTTTTAAATGTCAAAGTGTTAGGCATTACCAAAATGAGTATCCAAACAAAAAGATTATGACCATTTTTGACTTGGAGGAGTCAAACTTAGAAGGAGAAGAGGAAGAGGTCAAGTCAGCTCAAGAAGAAGATGATTATGAAATAGCACCATAGGATGTTAGGAAAACACTAATGGTGAGGATGGTGTTACTTGCTAAAAAGGTTATGAAGGAGTCACAAAAGGAGAGTATTTTCCATAGCAAGTGAGAGATTCTTTTTAAGATGTGCTATCTTAAAGTTGATAGGGGAATTTGTTCAAAAGTGATAGCCCACACCCTAGTGGAGAATCTTGGCCTACCCACGACTATACATGCAAAACCTTATATGATTTAATGGATTAATGATGGTAATGTGTTGGGGGTAACTAAACAATTAGTTATTCCATTTTCTATTAGGAAAAATTACCAATACAATATTCTTTGTGATACATTTCCTATGGATGCATGTCACTTGTCACTAAGTAGGCTTTGGCAATATGGTAGGAGTGTCATGCATGATATAGGAAGAATAGTTATTAAGTTTTCCAAAAAAAACCATTGCACTTACCCTTCTTAGTAATTAGCTATCACTTGTTAGGGAACCCACCTAATTATAAGAAGAACTTGTTCCTAGATGATAGATGGTTGGATAACACCATAACCAAGGGAGAGGTAATTTATTAATTGTTATTATTTGAAAATAATGAAAGAAGTACTACCCTTGATCCATGAGTCAAGCTTTTGTTGGAGGAGTTTGGGGAAGTTTTTCCAAACAACATATATACCAATTTAATTTCCTCCTTCGAGGGGCATTGAGTACCAAATTTATTTAGCCCTTAGTGTTATGCTTCCAAACAAGCTTGTGTATCGCCTTTGGAATTACAAAGATAAATGAGCGGGTTGTTTCAAAAGGGTTTCATACATGAATCCCTTATTACATGTGACATACTTATACTATTATACCTAAAAAGGATGGTTCTATGAGAATGTGCATGGATAGTAGAGTTATTAATAACCTTACCATCAAATATAGATATTATATATCTAGAATTTATGATATGCTAGATTGTTTGCATGGGCATGGGTGTTCTCTATGATTGACTTGCAAAGTGGATATTACTAAATCTGGACGAAGAATAAGGAAAAGTTGAAGACTAACATCAAAGCCCAAGGAGGCTAATATGAATAGACGATCATGCCCTTTGTATTATCATACGTACCAAGCACTTTCATGAAGCTTATAGGTAAATTTATAAAGCCTTTTCTTTCAATGTTTGTTGTAGTTTATTTTGATGAAATTCTTGTGTGCTCTGATAGTAGTGAAGAGCATGTAAGACACTTAAAGATTCTATTTGTTACTCTTAGTTAGAATAAATTGTATGAAAAGCTATAGAAGTGTGACTTCTTTATACCAATAACAACATTCTTATAGTTTATTATATCCCAAGAAGGTATTTAAATAGATTAGTCAAAGGTGGAGATAATAAAAACATGGCCTACATTGACATCTATTACCCATGTTAGATCCTTCAATGGACTTGCCTTGTTCTAAAGGTCGTTCATTAAGTCATTTAGTACCTCAATAGATCCTATCACCAGGTGGATCAAGAAGGGGTAGTTCCTCTAAAGTAAAGCCACCAAAGAAGTCTTTTTGCTGATCAAGAGAAAGTTGAGTGAAGCCCACATTATGAGATTTACAGAATTTTCCAAAGTGTTTGAGGTCAAATGTGACGCAAGGGAGTGAGAATTGGAGCCATTTTAATATAATAATGAAAACTTATCATTTTCTTTAGTGAGAATCTCAATGACTCTCACTTCCACTATACTACTTATGACAAAGAACTCTACACCATTTTTAGGGTTCTAGATCATTTATCTCATTATCTTAGAAAATCCTAATTTTTATATCATGAATCCCTAAAATACATAAAAGGAAAAATTAAGCTCTACCTAAGGCATGTAAGGTGAGTCAATTTTTTTTTGCAATCTTTTTTCCTTTGTAGATAAAAAAAGAGTCACAAGGCAAATGATGCTTCCCATGCCCTCTCTAAGAGGCATTATATGATTTTTCACTAGAAACTCAAGCCCCAAAATTTGGCTTCTTGAAGGAACTCTATTGAGTTGATGAAGATTTTTCCTATTTCTTTGAATACCACAACAATTTTTGTGGTCCCTACATGATACAAGATATTTTTCTCTTCAAGAACAACAAATTATATATCCCTAAGAATTTTGTTCATCAATTTCCTGTTTGTGAAATACACGAAGGAGGACTAGCTTGCTACTTTAGCATAAACAAAAGATGTGATGTAATCCAAGAATATTTTTTTTATCCTAGGATGGGGGTAGATGTATTAGGGTTTATGGCAAGGTGTTCGACTTTCCAATTGTTTAACAGCCATTTCTACCAAGGACTTTATAGTCTGTTGCCTATCCTACATCAACTTGGGACCACATAAGCATATACTTCATAATATCATTTCCTAATACCTTAAGGAAAAATGATGCCATTATGGTGGCATTGGATCGATTATCTAAGATGACTCATTTTTTCTCTTGCCATTAGTTAGTTGACACCTCTTACATAACTGATCTATTCTTCAAGGACATTGTTAGGCTACATGGTATCCTAAAAATAATTGTCTCTAATAAGGAAACCAAGTTTCTTAGCTACTTTTAGAAGAATTTTTAGAGGCTAGTTGACACTAAACTTTTATCAAACCCAAATTGATGGCCAAAATAAGGTTACCAACCAAACAATCACAATGATATTAAGGTGCTTGTTTCACATATCTCTATGGGTTGGGAATTTCAAGATAAGTACGCTATTGAACACTCCTCTTTTGAAGTCATTTATGGGTTAAACCTTACCTCTCCCATCGAGCTCATATCTCTTCCAATTGAAGCAACACAATTTTTTCAGCTAGTGATTGGGATAGATATTTAAGCAACTTCATGAAGAAGTAAGGTCCCAAATCGAGTGCATTAATGAGATGAACTAAAATAGGACAAACAAGCACTAACAAGAGCAACTTTTTGAGTTAGGGGATCTTATGCCATTACACATTCAAAATAAGAGGTTTCATGCAATGAAAAAGAATAAGATAATGCCTTAGAGTGATAGACCATTCAAAAACATTGAGAAGATAGGTAACAATACATAATGACTCAAATTACCAATATAAATGGGTAACATCTCAAAAAAATTTAATATGGAAGACTTTCTTTCCTATTTACATGATGAAGCATACAAGGATAAGATTTTTCTTAAAAAGGGTTGGATGATGATGGAGTATCTCCCACAAATGATATAAATATGACAATTAATTTCTATAAGTTGTAAAGTGTAAAAAATCTTCTAACTTGGCTAAAAATTACTAGCAAGGGTTGCAACCCATGTGATCCATGCATGAGCCAACTTAGCCACCATCCTTTTCATGGTAAGTAATCCCAACATGAATTAGGTTACATCCTAATAAAAACCAAATTTTAAACCCATCATAACTAACAATCCAAGGTAACTTTTCTAGCCTTACATCCAAACATAAATTTTTGAGAACCTATCCATATAAGGACATCATTTTACAGTAGCCATACAACAAAATTTTACACCAGTAGGCCATGAAATGAAGGGGAAAATTTAGCACATATTTTTGACCTAGTTGATTGACAAGATGGAGGGATAATGGTATCATCTACTTCATTATTTTTTAGTTAATCAAAGACTTGATGTATCGGTTGGGTAGTAGTTGTTTCTATCCATTTTTCAGTATTATAATATTCCTAGTTTTTAGAGTATGATGTAGTTTTTTTCCTTCTTTTTTGAAATCTACTAGGCTTGTATAAGCTGATTTCTTTTTTCTTAACTAGATAGTTATATGATAATGTAACTAGGTGATGGGAAGTGTGATGTAGTAGACCATAAGGGTTCAAATGGTCATTTTGTAACATGAGAAACCTAACACAACCCCTATGTCTGCCAATTCCTATTTTAAATGAGTTCTGAACTTAAGTATTGCAATCAAATTCAAGTGAAGAGATTTGTCCTACGCTTTCAAAATCTAACATTCTTTATCCATAATATTAATACCTTAGGTGTTGATTGTGAGTATTTTATCTAAAGGGTTACTTGTAGATCAAATACCTTCTCATCTTTTCTCACCTTCCTTTCTTCATTTCGGGTTGGTGTAACCAAATCTCCTCTCCACCTTTCTTCCTTGTTAGTTTAAACTAATTATTTGTCTTATGCATAAGACTAATTGTTTGATTTTTTTTTCAACTTTAGAATTTGGATTTGAATTCAATTATTTGCTGCCATGATACAATTCAGAGAAAAAATTATGCAACTAAAGCTCTTATACCTAATGTAGGAATAATAATTTGCTAATTTTAAAATCTTCATATAAAACAATTGAGATAAGACAAAAGATTAAAAACAAGATGACTATGTCCTCTATTTATTGATTATGTTTTCAATTACATTAATATCTACTTATATTGCTCAATTTCTAATAACAAATGGTTAAAATAATGTCAACATTACGACCATTAATTTCCATACATTTTCTATTTACTCTCAAAATATCAATAACATTTAACTTAATGACTGAATTTTGTGTTCCAATACTTTTGAGTTAACATCTTATTCAATTCCAACAATTAGTAATCTAATTACTTTCTAGTTTAAGTTTGGTATAACTTTAATAATACTACATATATCCATTGAGAATTAGCTCTCTTAGTAAAAACTGAGAACTAGTACTCTCACTTGAAGAAACTATCTATGGAAGGTGGTGAAAGCTACTATTAGTAAATAGAGGAAAGAACTATAAGTTGGTCAAAAAACTATTGTATTTAAGTATCAGAAAAAAAAATTAACAGTATTTTTATAAATATTGTGTATTTATATTTCAGGTTTATAAACAACCTACAATAGATGATGGAAACTAATTTTACCAATTGAAAAAAACTACCATAAGTAAATTAGAAAATTATAGTATTTGAGTGGTAAAAAGAAAAAAGGTTTTATTTTTGTAAATATTAGGTATTTTTGTTTTGGGTTGAAATTACTAATAGTTGATGGTGGAAACTACCTCAAGTTAATGGACAAAAATGGTATAAGACTCAAGAAATTTAGTAGTTGAGTGTAAGGAAAAAAACGTGGTGCCATTTTTATAAATATTAGATATTTATGATTTCAGTTATAAAACTACCCACATTATGTGAAGTAAATTACCTGTAGGAGGTTTTCAATTCTAATCATAAAGGTTGGTTCTTGATTTTCATGATAAAGGATAGTTATCAATAGATATTCCTTTATATATATAATTTGCATGCAAAGCATAAGATATTTGTAGTACCCCTATTTTCACAAACTTAAAATTTTATTTTCAAAATATTTTGCTTCATCTAAAATTAAAATGCATGGTGTTACCGCCTCATTCTACCTCACTCAACATAGATAACATACTCTTAGACCACGTACATTCTTACTCCCTATTTTGCCACCCATCACCTTCTTCAACACTTTTACTAATATTTTAATATTATTTATAATCCATTTTGCCACTCATCATTTTTTATCCCCACATTGTTACTCCTTAATATAAGAATAAAATATGCAATCGTGTGAATCTATACCTCATCAATTTATATACAATAATTATTCTTTAATTTCTATCCTTCATTTAAGTATAATTTTTATTTTAAAATAAAATAAAAATTTTAATTTGTTATTAATTTGTTTTTACAATTTTAGAAAATAATATTTTTTATAAATTTTTATTTTTCAACATTTTTTATCTTAAATATTAAAAATTATTACTATTATTCATTTTAAAATTTATATTATTATTAATTTTAAAAATTCATAATGCTATTAGTTTTAAAAATTAATAATATTATTAATTTGAATTTTAAAATTAACATATTATTAATGATATTTTTGAAATTAATAATAATAAAAATATTAAGTATGAAATTTTTATTATTATAAATTTCAAAAACTAAAATTATTACTTATTTTATTTTTGAAACTAATATTTTATTATTAATTCTATGTTTTGAATTGATATTTTTATGTTTCTTTTTAAATAATTAATTAAAATAAAATAAAATTTTAAAATTTCGAAAGTACCCTTAATGGCTATAATTCTATATTTCTCAATTAATCTTTATTGTGTGAAGTTCTTATTCTACCCTGTCCCTTAATAATAGTTGCTTTAAGGAATGTAAAATTATGACATTTTTAGTGGTCAAATTACAATAATGTGTTCAAAATTTTTAAAGAACATCATAAAATACAACACATTTGAAGGATGAAATATTACATGAAATAGGTATCAAATAATACAATGCATCAAGAATAAATGAATACAATAAAAATTAACACATAACAAGTGACAATAAAAATAACAACATGTAGGCATTAGTTACTGCTTGGAGGATACATTGATAATGGCATATGCGAGATTCTCTTAGAACTAGGTGTTGTAGGTTTTTTTTTATCCTTAGTAGGTTCATTTGAAGAACCTCTCATGAATCCTCCTAGATTGATATTTTATATTTGAGAGGATGTAAACATCATGTTAGTTGGCAAGTCTTAGGTTTGAGTCAATGAATACATAGTTTGTTAGGGAAATGGTATTGTGAAAGACTATGACCTAAGTTGTGACTAATGTTGGGCTTGTTTTTGTGGTAAATAAGGAGTGTAGGAAATGAATTAGGTGGATAGAAAATATGGAAAACTATAAGTCCACATGTTGGAAGCTATTAAGTTAGGAGCACATGAATAGATTTGAGAACAATCCCAACATTCCATATTATAGGGTATTCTAGAATTTTAAGATTGGTTGATTTATGGAAGATTAATTTGGGGTCAAAGTTACCCTAGATTTTTGGATTTTTTTACTTTACCTTTTTTTTTCTCAAGTGAGTAGGTTCATTTTAAAATTGTTAAAAACAATTTAAATAATAACAAAACATAATAGGGTAACCAAATTGAAATAATTTAGCAAGTGGTGGTGGTCAAAATAACAATACTAATAATTATACCAAAAATTGTAAAAATAGAAATAATATTTTTATTTATGACAATAATAATAATTTAAGTAATAATAGTAGCAACATTAACAAAAATTTAAGTAAATATAATAGTAACAATAATAACAACTGATGTAGGAGCAAATGGTCAAGACTTAGCATTTATTATTATGGAACCTATTATCCTCCATTTAGAGAGGATCCACTATAAATTTGAAGGCAAATGAATGAATAAATTGATAATTATGGATGAAACTTATAAAATAAGTCACTAGCAATAGAGGCACGTGTATGGCATGCACAAAGGGAAAAACTGTGTTGTGTGGAAAGGCTCAATGAGGTAACTGCATGAGGAGACTTTAATCAACAATTTTGAAATGTAATATAGAGTATTATAACATTGATAGTTATTAAAAAGATAAGAATATTGAATTAGTAAAAACATAGCTTAATTCTATCTTTTAGGGTTATCTTATTCTATCTTTTGAGTGTGTTTAAAGTATGGAGCAAGCTAATGCTTTTTGTGTTAATTCTTATTAGATTTTTAAGAGAATTATTTTGTAATATTAATGAGGCCCAATGGTTATAAAAACCATAGTAAGTAAATGACACAAGGGGATGAAAAATTGATGAAATTGTAAGCTTTGCTTAATTGAATTCTGTGTGAGTTCTTCTCAATGTTAATCAATTTTGTGTGAGTGATTATTATGGAAATAATTAATCTCTTTGTCTGTGTGAATCAGATATTAAGATCTATCTTTCAAACCCTCCACAAACCTATTCCATTCTAAACCCTAAACGCCATATACAATCGCCATCATCATCATCTTCAACATTCATCTTAAACCTAGTTTTTTTTACTTGAGTTTATCTATTTCCAAACATAAGATAATAATATTATTATTATGAAATGATCATCCTCAACATCTTAAAATTCATCATCAAATCATCATAGTTCTAACCATTTATCATCATAATATTCATATCAATACTAAACCCCAAGTGTAAACCCTAACCCTAACCCATGAACCAAACCATTCTAAACCCTTCATCATTTGAGCATTATCACCATTACACCCCGTTTATCGAAACATCATCATCATATTTTTATCACTTTTGAATAATCATATTCCTTTTAAAACCCTAATCAAACCATAATACCACCTAAACCATAAGTACATATTCCTACACACATCTACAACTTAGGTAATAGCAATAATAACCATAATAATAATATTAACAGTTATTGATAATCTTAATAGTAGTACCAATGCCAATAATAATCATTATAGTATTTATAATTAATATTTCTAGGAATAGTAATAATATTTATAATATATAATATTATTATAATAAAAAAAATAGTTTTAAATAGGTTAAAGAAGAGAAGGGAAGATGAGAGTAGTAACAAAGAAATGTAGAAGTTGTAGCAAATGGTGTGATATTTATGATCAAATCACCCTATATAAATAAAATTGAAAGTTTTTTTTTAAAAAATTTATTTATTACCATGAAAATATAATTTATATAAAAAACCGTGCCTCAAACCCTATTTCCCACCCCACCCTCCCCTAATTACTATATATCTCCCCCCATTTCACTCTTAGCCACTCTAAAGCCCCACCTTTTTTTCAACTTTTTATTTCTTTTTCTTTTTCCTATTTTTCCTTTTTGTCTTCTCTTCCGTTTCCTTTATTTTCTCTTTTGTTTATTTGTTTTGAACCTCCAACAAGTTTTTTGATAATTTTTTTTCCTTCTACCAATTGTGTTCCTTCTACCAATGTTTCCACTAAAGATGTAAAAGTTCACAAGTAACCTATTAAGACTTGCTCCCTATAAAATATAGTGATGTAGGTGGCTTTAAAACCTAATTTATATTGGATGCAAAGATAAAATTATTTTATATCTAATGATTAGGTGTGAAAAATACTTTATCCCTAAATGACATAAAACTAAAAAAATAATTCTAAAAGATGTAAAATGATTAAAAAATCAATAAGAAGAAAAATGAAGAACAAAAGGAGATTTATATATATACATACATACATAATCATAAATAGAGTTATACTTGATATAATCATAAAAGGAGGCAATACATTTGGATAGCACTCACAAAGTCTATGTTTTAGAGTAAACACCCACATCAAGCCAGATATACAAGCACTAAAGAAAGAAAAAAAAAACATAGTATTGATACAATAAACATTGTACACATAACTTGATACAAAATAGGAAATACAATCGTAGGTAATTATGTAGTAAGTGTAGATAATAACATTTATAGTAAGATAGCACATGATATTATATAAAAATATGGAATTATAGTTATTCATGTGTTCATAATTATACAACTTTAATGAGATCCCATGCATATAACATGGGAATTCACTAACATGATTAAAATTATGTGTGAGAATGATATAGAGACAAAACCAAGATAGCCTTACAAGCAACATGATCACAACAAAATGTCAACTACTAATTGTTTCCATCATCTAACATTATCACACAATGCACTTCACTTCTTCATTTACTTATACATGATATCATTATATTAATCCACATATATAATTTCCATTTTATTGATTTTTTTAGAGGATAAATCTACTATTCATGATCTATAAACCATGAATAGATCCAAAGCATAAAAGCTAAAGAAAATTACAAAACCTATGTAATTCATCATGAATTTAAGTGTGCATACCCCTTGAGTATCTCGTAAGATATTAGTAAAGTAGAGGGGAGTCTAGCTAAATAAGTGGAGACAAATAGCTTATATGAAATATACTACTAAATGCAAGCATATAACTACCAAATGCACAAAAATAGATAACCAATAACAAAAACAGAAAGATGGAATACAAAACTAAAATCTTAACCTACACCTTTCACTTTAAATTATCAACATTCTCAAATATACTAATTTTTATCAGCATGAAATAAGACACATAACCATTTTTCTAAAAATTTCTATCCACATAAAATAGATCAAGTCACGTTTACTCTTAAAATTTTAGATATTTTAAATTCAAACATGATAAATTTTATTGAAATACAGCATAAAAAGTTATTATTCACCAAGAAATAATATTCCCATATGTTGAAAAATGCGTACAAACACTTAAACAAAAATTGTTAAAAAATTATAATTTTTAAGAAATACTATTCACTTTTAAAACCATTAAAATGCTCACATAAATTAATATGTAAGATAATGTCACTATTTATGATAAGATCATCTTTATCAAAATATCATAATATATATAAACGTTTTTCTAAAAACACGATTTATATATGTTTTATCATGGAAAATTGGTTATTTTCTAAATAAAAAAGAAACAAAATTTATAAAAAATCATGAAATTTTAAGAAAGGAATGCTTATATCAAAATATAACGTATTAAAATCCAAATTTTATTTCTGACATATTAAAAAATGAGCAAAAATACCCTTTTATCCCCAAAACTCTATAAACATTGAAAAAGAAGAAGTTATAACTTGAAATGTGCTTGGATTTACATCGTGAAAATTTATACACTTATCAAATTTAGCAAGAAGAAAAGCATTAAACTCGCAAAAAAGCTAAAAATTATAGAACATATGTATAGTACCAAAATTATCTCTAAACAAGATTAAATATATAAAAATCATTATTAAGCCTAAACACAGATAAAAACTAACATATTATGTATCAAAAATTACCTAAACTCATTAATAAATATAATGGCACCACAAGCTAAAATTAAAAACCACAACAAATTGATAAAATGCTAAAGAGTTGATAGCCCCAACATATTTCAAAAATGGCTAATTTAACTACAAAATCAAACTAACACATGCTAACATATTACTTATATCTACTCTAAATTTAGTTGGGTTTACCTTGAGCCAAATCTCCTAGGAAAAGGAAGGAAAGAAGCCTATTGATTTTTCTCCTCTAAAACTCGGTCTTGAACACCTTAGATAAATAATTAACAAAGAAAGAAAAAAACTCTTTAAAATACATAGAATATCACAGAAAATAAGGAAAAATGGAAAATAATAGGATTGGTGAAAGAAATTAAGAAATAAAGGAGAGGAGTAAGATTTTTTCACATTTCTTAAGCCTTAGCTTATCCTTCTTTAGTGAAAAACACAATTGATATCAAACAAAAGAATAAGCATCAAAATTTCATGAAAAAAAAAGGGAGCCTTGAAGGTCAAAATTATGGATAGGGAAAAGAGTTTTCAAGACTCAAGGAGGCAATAATTGAAAATAGGTAATTGTAAGAGCATATTTAGTTTACTTAATTAGGTATGTAATGAAATAAATAAAGAATAATAAAAAAATGGAGGGGAGGGTTGGTGCCATCTATAATGGCCTTTTAAGGCTTTCAATTATCATGATTAATGGTAAATAAAGGATTAGGATGAAATCTGGAAAAGGTAGATAAGAATTAGAATAAGAAAAATTAAGTTTTTGTAACTAAATATGCTAAAAATTGGCAAATTAAATTTTAAATTAATTGAATAATATTTTATTAATTTATTTTATGCTCAATAATATTAAAATATTAGAATTCTTAAAGCTTTACAAAGTTTAGATAGCTAAATTGTTGCTCTGAAACTTAACACGCTATTAGGGTTGAACTATATAGATAAATAATTCCCTTTCAAGAAATAAAACCATTTAATATTTTAAAAATGACCAAGAGAATAAAAAAAAGTAAAAAAATTCAAATATCAATGAATTATAAATGTCTAAAAGATGTTTGTAGACTAAAACTAGCTTGTAAGTCTTATGAGATTTAAAATCATAAGAATGATTAATAATTTTGGAGTAAAAATTTTAAAACTTAATGAGAGTTTTAAACCATTTAAAAGATGTAATAAACCTTACTTAAAAATAACTTTCTTACAATAATAATAATAATAATTGTACTACCCTATACTTTTTTGTAATGGATGGATGTGAAATTTTGATAAAATTTAGGCCTTTGATAATTATTATTTGAATGGAATAATTTGATTTGAAATTTAGAAATTTATTAAAAAATTTGAAGGCGAAAAAATTGACAGCAAAACCCATGATTGATAGGACCCATTGAACTCTTGAATAGATTGAATGGTTTGTTGTTTTAGCCAAATTGAGTTCCTCGATGAAACTAATTGACTAGTTAGGGGAAATCAATCGACTAGTAGACAAAAAGTTAATTGGCATACCCAAACAAATCAACTCGTCTATTGATCTGGTCATATTTTTTTAGTTGAATTTTTCTAAAAAAATTCCTGACACGAAAATGGAACCTTACCAACTCATACCAATTATCCCTAAGAGATTCTTAAGTATTTTTATGATGCTTTATACCCAAAATTTTGCCTTGATTTGTTTTGGAGATCGATTGAGACACATAAGGGAGAGAGATGACCTTAGCTATTATCTTCTTCATATTCACTCCTTTACCATATTTTGACATCGATTGCTTCGACCTTAGGCATACTTCTAAGCATTTGGAAGATTCATTCCATGATGACCTCCCATTCCTTCTTCCATGTATGTTAATTCTGTTCTATTTAACCTGAGCTCCCTAGAGTCACAAATTGAGCTTTGGAGACTAGGTCAGCAAATCCTAGGTAAATCTATCAATTTTGATCAAATTCAAGTGGTCATAAGTAGGGTTTTGAGTTTCCTTACAAACTCTTTGTGTTTCCCTTGGGTTGGTTGGGTATAAATAGCTCCAATCCTCCATGCATTACACTTTCTTTCAACCACTAAAATTCCTATATGTTGTGCATTATTTTCTTTTCTTCCACACTCTGATCACTTGCCAATTTATTTGCATGCTATCCTGATCCTACCTCTAGGTCTATTGTTTTAATTATTAAGTTAGACTGAGTTAGATTTTAGGAAAAGATTGAGTGGTCCGGTTGAGCTTTTCCCTATTTTTATCTCAGTGGCATGTCCTTCTCCCCTTTTATTTTCTCCTTTAAAATTGATCAAATTTTTGGTATAAAACCTAAGTTAAGATTTTGGATTTTAAGACTTAAAGGGTTGAGGTTTTAACATACTTAGAAATTCTATTTTTAAGGGAATTTAGCTTGCATGAGGTAAGTAACTCTTGCTCCTAAAATGTTAACATATATTCTAGCATGAAAGGTGATTCCTTTTATTAGATTATACATGTTGGAATGAAGAAATATATTTTTATGTATGATTTACATGTTTAAATGACATAAGTTGAGAAAAGAGCTTGAAAATGGAGAAAATAGGGTAGGATAATGTCATGGTAAGAAATGCATTATAATCTAGTTAGAAATATGTGGGTTGGTGTTCATATATGTCCTAATGTGAGTAAAAATGATTTTTATACAATAATATGCATGGAATTTTTAAATTGATGTTGTGTTAGGATAAATTGATTAACTAGTTAGGTCAAATGGATCGAGGTTAAATGGATTGATTGGTTCATAGAATAGTCGATTGGATGACCTAACCCATCTATTGGTTTGCTTGTAGAGACCTTGTTCTTTCTCTCTACTTAATCCTATCGATTGGTTTGGCAAAACTAATTGACCAGTTTATGAACAATTGATTGGTTTGGTCAAACCAATTGATCAATTTGAAGGAAGCATAGACCAATTAATCTAAGTTGATTGATTGGTTGGTGCAATTGATAAGTTGGGCTAGACTAATCGACTAGTTCAGCTAATTTGCAAGATTTTTTGCTTTATAGTTTGCTTATGTTTGGTAGTTATGTTTGGGACTATATCATCATTATTAATGGGTTGAAATATAAACTTTAACATGGATTATTGACCTAATTAAGGGATTAAAATGGATTATAACTTATGGCATATATTATGAGTAATGTAAAGACTAAAGGTTTAATTCACTTGTAATTAATGATAAAATGGGAATAAAAGTAATGGAAATAAGTAAGGCCTTGGATTAAACCCTATTATGGATATAAAACTCATTGGCCAAGGATAAATAGTAAAACCACATGGTTAGGGAAAATGGAAATAAAAATGATCAATACGGTTTAGTATGAGATTTACCTTATTGCTTGTATGGGCCTTATATGACCACCCATCCTTATGAATATAATACTAATCACTTGAAGTGAAGGAAAGTAGACTTGAGTATGGGTTTGGGTTACCCGATACTTGATTAGCTACTAGGGGTTAGTCTATGTTCGGGCATTTTTGGTGCCTTCGAGCAGGATACTAAGAGGTCCCACTACTTTACTTACTCCAGACACTAATGATGTACTAGGCAATATTGATACTAAGGGGCCTAGTTACCTAGGTCATTGGCTTCGTTCTGGACTTATATCAACTTATTGATTGGCTTTGACCTAGACTTTATATCTCTTTTTGGATAGGCTTCCATAGTATGTGAGACCAAGGGGTAGAGCACAATCCATCACTCGATGATAATAAAATAAGGTTATTAAGTAAGTAATTGATCAAATATAAATGATTATTAAGAGAAAGGCTAGTGTGTGTTAAGAATGGAAGTAATGGTATGATTAATCAAAAATGAGTAAATCTGGTTATTACAAGGGGCTAATGGTGGACCTCTCTACTTCTTTACGAAATGGAATATTGATGGGTTAACTCATTTATGTATTGCATGAATGGCCTAATGGTATAGCTTGAGGACTGGTTAATTGGGATCAACCCTAGACGATGTTTGTTTCTCATTGCCATTAAGTGTGTATATGCTTATGTGGAATGATGGTGAGTTTATATATAAGGTATTCTACTTGTTCGAATTATGCATTATAACATGACTTCATGTACTTTTACCTTTATGTATATATGTGTCCTTATCATAGAGTATACTATAATTTGTATTTATATGTGATAAACTAGTATACTTGTGTATATTGAGGGAGAAACTTAGCTTACTTAGTATGTAGCATACTCATGTGCCCATTTGCTCATTCACTTACTCATTCCCATGAGTAGAGAACCTTGTGCTGGTTTTGGGGAGGGATAGTAAAGGTCTTACCTTAGTTGGGTTGGGGTTGTGAGTGAGGACATCTGGAAGGTCTTGATGGGATTCATGGAGGATAATGGTGTTGTTTTTAGACCTTGTGTTCCAACCCATACTTTGTAATTTTATACTTTAATGTGTATTACGTAATGATTTGAATAGAATCAGTTAAGGTCATTTGTTGTAAACATTTTGGATACATTTTAATTAAATTATTTGTACACTATGCTATTTTAGTTTTTTTTTTGTTAGTTTAGCCTTATATATGATATAGGGTAGGTGGTAGATGTCTAACCTATGTTATGTACGACGGTAAAACCCTATTTTTCAAATTATTTTTTTGCTTTCTTAATATTTTTTTAACAAAACATTTTTTGTAGTGAAAAATGAGGGTGTTACAATAACAAAAACAACAACTACTACAACAATAATAATAAATAAATTTTAGAAAAATAGGGTACTGCAATATTTTTCACACAATACACCTTATCTCTGATTGTTCTATATACCATCTTCTATTAGTTCACCATTATTCAATGAATTTTTTTTTATCTATTTGGGTTTCATGACATGTGCGATCGTAACATTGACTAATTTGACCTCTATTTGTGTAAGTGGAAATGTATCACTATGATGAAACTTTTCCCTATTTTATTTGTTTATCTTAGGTTTCTTAAACAAATAGGATGATGATTAATTTTCTATGTTATCAATCCTTTGAATTTAGCATGATGGTCATTTTGTTGTCATTTTGGCGATGTGTGCCAAGTTATTTTAGTTTTCCACAATTAGGTAGGAAATGGAAGTTTTTATTCTAAACATTTTTGATTAGTTTACAACATTCAATCTATAAGTTAGATAACTTGATGGTGATTATATACTATATTGAAAGATAATTTCCTCACTCATCAATATGCATTACTTGTCTTCGCTCATGCTTAAGCTACAAAACTAACACATTATATTTAATTACTCATAAGAAAATAATTTCAACTATGTATAGAATAAAGTAATTATCTTCAATCCTTCTTAGTAATTTTCATAAACCATTTATTTTTAAATTAATATTTTTTAGGTATTCTTATGAACGAATAAATTTTTTCACTAGCAATACCTATTGATTACTACTAAAAAGTAATTTTTTAAATAATTAATGGATAATCTTTCGTTGAAAATGCATCAAAACTAATAGGAAAATGCAAATAAAAACTCTTCTGGCTATGAGGGAGACTAGTCCCAGCTAAACTAATTCTTAATGACAATAAAAGAGAAACTTAAGGACCTCCCTTTAGATCTATATAAGACATGAGCTTATAGAAAGATTAACAATTTGTTAAAGCCATGGACCGAGTTGCTATATCATTTCATATTAATCTCTAAACTTGTTTGTGGGGGTGTTTCTTGCGAGTTTGAGAAATTTATATTATTTATTTCTCTCTAAAAAGAATATACAATAGCTAAAAAAAATAGCCCGAATTAGTAGCTTCATATATTTTGATTGCTGACAACCATTTATGGACCATTTGATCAAATCTTCCAATTTATACAATGTTTAATGACACCCTAATTTTGGTAAAAGGGGGGCCTAGACCTCAAGGGAAAATAGACATGTAAGGAAAATATGTGTAGCCATTTCTTCATGTTGAGAACATAAGACACATGTACCATCATTCAACATACCATGTTGAATAAGCTTATCTTTTGTTTATAATCTAAGTTGCATAGGTATCCATAGTATAAATTGATGTTTTTGAATGATCACAGGGATTCAAGCCATTTTAGACCAAGTTACTACCTCATGTTTAGGTGTGATAGCCTCACAAGATTTTGATATTATATACTCACCTCAAATGATAGCATATTATCTTTCTATCTGTGTAAACATAGTATGGAATGTGTACCTTAATCTCAAATTTTTTCTAGTGAAATAAGGGCTTCAACCCTTTTACCGAAATAATACTAATAATAACATTATTAAAATAAATAACAAAATTTAGTGATAATAATAATAATGACATAATAATAAGAATAATAATAATAAAGATAAAAACCATAATAATATTACAATAATAGTAATAATAATCATAATGGTAATAGTAATAATGATAATAATTGAAGATAAAAAGAAGTAGGGTTTCGACCCTACATTGAATAATAATAAACTTATTAAATAATAATAATAATGACAACACTAAAAATAATAATAAATGCTAATGATAAAAATAATGATATTATTAATAATAATAAGACTTGATATTTATAATACCACTATTACAATTCAAAATAGGAACAATAGGGTTTCAGCCCTATATAGAATAATAATACCAACAATGAAAATAATAATAATAATAATAATAATTACATAACAATAATAATAATAATAATAGCAACACTATTTGTAAAATAATTGTAGCAATGATAATTAAATAATAATAATATTAATTTTGAAATAGTAATAATAATAATATTAATAATAAAGATAATAGAGACAATAATAATAATGATAATAAAATTGAATAAAAAATATATATAATAGGGCTTCAGCCCTCAATATATATAATAATGAAAACATTAATAATAATAATAATAATAACAACAACAATAATAATAGAAATAATAATAGTAATATATTTCAAATAAATGAAATAAAATAGATTAAGTCTTGTAAAAATAGTATAAAAGGGTTGATAGGGTCTAGGGTTCAAGCTTAGGCTGGTAGTGACAAGCGGCATCGGCGGTGGTGCACTGCAGGGACGGCGGTGGCCGAAAAAAGAGAAGAAAAGGGGAAAAGTTGGATGCTGCGAAAAAGATAGGGAGAATGAAGGTGGGAGTTGGGGTGAATATGGTTGCCTAGAAGGAGAGGAACAGAATGACGGTGGCTGCGCACGGCGGCGGCGGTGGTGGCCGAATGGGGAAGAAGGATAGAAAGAGAGGAGGAGAGGAAGGAAGAGGAAAAGAAAGGTAGGGGAAGGTAGAGGAGGGTCTATAGAATAATTTGGGAGGTGAAAGGAGAGGCAGAAGAGGTGGTTAATGGTGGTTCGAAGGGTGGCGAAGGTTGAAGAGAGGGTTGATCGGGAGGGCTATTTTTCATAGCCAAGGTAGCTTATGCAGGAAGAATTGAGGGATAAGGGAGGTGTAGTTAGTTAGAGGGCGGCACAAGGATGAGTTTGGTGGGAAGAGAGGGCGGTGTAGTTGGCCGATGCCGAAGGAAAGGCCGTTTGAAGGAGCAGTGGCGCACGAGGGGAGAAGGTATGGGTAAGAAATCAAAGGCTTGATATAGGGCTATTATGGAGGTATTTATAGAGTGTAAATGAGAGGGTAGGGTTCTGTGGGTTGGCTAAGGAATAATGAAAGTAGGGTTAGGGTCATCGGCAGTGATGGTTGGCCAGTGGAAGTAAATTTTGGGGCAGGGGAATGTGCAGGGAAAAAGGGGGGAAACTCTACGAGAATGGGAGAATTAGGTTGGGCAACGGGGTCGATAGATCAGCAGAGAAAAATAGGAGGGAAATGACCGGTCAAAGCGGCGAGATTAGTGGCAAAAAACTAGGGATAGGGGCAGCGGAGTTACAAGCGTCGACGGCGTCATAGAAGGAGGAAGGAAGAAGAAGAAGAAAGAAAATGTTGGACCGGGCGGTTCATGTAACACCCCAAAATTCACTACCTTTTTTTAAAAAAAAGCGGAAGTAATTAAAATATAAATACTTAAAACCTGTGAATTCTGGGAATGTTACCACTACACTTAGTACCAAACCGGTTCTCTCCGACCGTTTTAGTACAAAGTGCTAAGGCTAAGAAAATTATTAACATTAAACTCAAACTAATAGCTCATAAAAGAACTAGAAAGATCGTACATAAAAATCAGAGTGCGTGTAAAGAATCACAAATCAAATATTTAATACAAGGTAATAAATCAACCAAAATAAATCTGATACAAGAAGAAATAATAGAAATACATAAGATATCATGAAGAGGGAATCCGACCACACTACTCTCTCGAACTTGAGCCAAACATGCTCAACACACAACCTCGACTGATGTCTCACTCACCTGCACAAAGTCAAAAGGGCATACTACTAGTGGGAATGAGCAGCACCCATGAAAAGGGTGATCAGTACGCTACGTACTGAGTGAGGTAACCGAGCACTAAGGCCAACACATAAGCACATAAGCCATGCAAAGAAATAGAAGAACACAATCATAAATGCATATGATCAACCAGGTAAAAGTACGTACAAAGGCCCAAGAATAATCTGGATTAATTACTTAATTAATTACTGATCATAACTCATTTCACACCATGCTTTTTATCAGATCAATGCGAGTATAGGAACACCCCACTATTATAGCCAGTGGGCCGGTCACACATAGAGCATCATGCCCTAACCACTATTATTACCGGTGGATCGGTCACACATAGGGTACAACCCTAACCACTATCCCTAACCGGTGGATCAGTCTGGTTCCTGCTCACATGGTGTTCCACTGTAAGTAATTAGTATCTTTTAAGAGCTTTAACGATCTTGGTTTGTGTTTATTGAGCTCGAGTCACCCCACTATTTTTACCGGTGGGCTGGTCACATATAGGACCTCATGTCCTAACCACTATTATAACCGGTGGATTGGTCGCACATAGGGTAAAACCCTAACCACTATTCCTGACCGGTGGATCGGTCTGGACCCGACTCAATAATCTTCCACTTTAAAAGATTAGTGTCTTAAATATTTTATTCATAAACTTTCACCATAGACATGCACGAATCATAAATCATAAATTCCATATTCATCATCATACTTTATTCACCAATTACACATGTGCTACCACCAAACCCTAGACATGCATTAATCGCTCCCTTTACACTTATCCTCCGATTCTACTCCACATCTCACTCTAGGGTTTTATCCCGAAACCCTAATTTAGGCCTTAACATCCCCTCTTACTCCACCTCACTTCATCTAAATCATTTTAACACCACACATCACAATTCATCGATTCCATTCTCATAATTACACCTTAATCGCCAAAAACACATGATGCAACAAAAACCCTAAGCAGCCACACCAAACCCTAATCAACCACCACAAACCATAATTAACCACTAAAAACCCTATTTAACCATAACAACCATAATTAGCCATTCCAAACCTTAATTAACCACGACAATTCACAATTAGCCACTCCAAACCCTAGCTTTGTCTCCTACGTACCCAGATAATGTTCCACGTATTATTTTCCATCCAAAGTGTTTAACTACCCAAACAACACTTACATTACCTTTCTTACCTCCCAAATTAACTTTTCTTACGTAAATTTTACTCCCATGCAGACTTTACACATCCCATGCGACCATTCGAACTTTTCATGCAAACCCTAAATTCCATGCAATCATTAACTCCCATGCAAAACCCTAACTCCACCACGCAACCCTAATACCACCACACAACCATTAATACCACCATGCAAAACCCAAGATTCCGTCATCCAATACCCTAAATTCAATCCATACCAATCAAATATTCATCCTTACCAAACCCTAGATTCAAATCACATAAAACCGAAGATTCATCCTTACCTTACAATTGATTAGATTCTCCCACATAAAATCATAAATTAGAATCTCCCAAGAAAAACCATAAACTGGATTCCCCCAAACAAATCATAAATTAGATTCTCCCAATCAAATCATAAATTATATTCTCCCATATAATTGCATAAATTACATTCTCCCAAATAACATCATAAATTAGATTCTCCCAAACAAACCATAAATTCAATTCTCCCATATAACATCATAAATTAGATTCTCCCAAACACACCATAAATTCGATTATCCCATATAACATCATAAATTCAATTCTTCCACATAAAACCATACATTAGATTATTTCTTATAAAACCATAAAATTAAGTCAACTCACTTCCCTTAGTCAACCTCTTTGCCCATTCTCCTTTTTCATCCTTTCCCACAACAACCACATCAACATCCTCACATGCATGTCTTACAGGGTCACAACACATATCGTCACATACACATAGTACACATGCCATACAAAAACATACTTCAACTTATGTCATACCATATACGAAATAATTAATAATGACAAACATAGAATACATAGCATACAAAGCACATAATGCATATAAGCACACAAAAGGCCTTAGCACCCCTTACCTAAAACGACACCGGTCTTGGAGCACGCTCCTATGCCTCCTTAGGGCTTTGACTGGTCTCACCATAGGCTGGGGGGATAGGCGGCACTGGCGGTGGTTCACGGCGGTGGCGGTGGCCGCAAAAAGAAAAGAAAGAGGGGAAAGTTGCATGCTGGGAATAAGATAGGGAGAATTAAGATGGGAGTTGGGGTGTTTTGAGTTTCCTAGAAAGAGAGGGACATAATGAGGGTGGCGGCACTGCCAAAGGTGGCGGTGCACGGTGGCGATGGTGGTGGCCGAATTGAGGAGAAGGAGAAAGAGAGAGGAGGAGAGGGAGAAAGAGGAAAATAAAGGTATGGGGAGATAGAGGAGGGTCTGCAGAAGATTTTAGAGGTGAAAGAAGAGGCAGAAACGGCGGAAGAGGTGGCTAAAGGTGGCGGAGGTGGAAGAAAAGGCTGGTTGGGAAGGCAACTTTTCACAACTGGTTCGGCTTGTGAAGGAAGAATCGAAGGGTGAGGGAGGTTTGGTTAGCTAGAGAATGGTTCAAGGAAGAGTTTAGTGGCCATGGATGGCGGCAAAGTTAGCCGGAGGCGGCGGCTGAAGCATCTAAAGGGGTGGCAGCGAGAAGGACGGGAAATTCTGGATAGGAGACAAAACCTCGATACAGGGCTGTTTACGAGGGTATTTATAAGCTTTAGAAGAGAGGGTAGGGTTTTGTGGATCGGCCAGGAAATAGGGGAGATAGGGTTCTGATAGCTGGTGGCGAGGTTGGCTGGCAGGAATCAAAACGGCAGGAGGGTAGCTGGCTGGGAGAAAGGGTAAAACATGCGAGCATAAGGTAGAAGTAGGTTGGGCTAATGAGGCTGTTGAATCGGTGAGGGAGAGAGGAGAAAGATTGGTCAGATCAACGACGAAGTTGGCGGCGAAAATCTCGGCTGGGCGGCGGAGATGTTGCAGGTGCTCGACGTCGGGGAAGGCTGGGGAAGAAAAGATGAGGGTCTGGGCGGGCGGTTCGCGAAGGAAAACGGGGAGACCGAGCGGTTCGGCTGGGTGAAGGTTAATTAAATAAAACGCGGTATTTTAGTGAGAAATGAAGGAAAATGGGGCGCAGTGAGGGACGGTAAAGGATGCTGGTCGCGCGAGCTAGGCCGCGCCGAAGGAAGGAAGGAGGGAGGAGATTGGGCCATGGAAGAGGCAGCCCAAACGAGGAAAATGGGAGGAAAAAGAAAAAGAAAAAGAAAAGAAGAAAGAAAAAGAAAGAAAGAAAGAAAAGGAAAAAGGAAAAAGGGAAAAGGGAAAAATAATTAGTTTTGGTATTTAAATTAATTAAAATATTTGAGATATTTAAAAATAATAATATTTAAATCCCCTTTTAGGCTAAATTAGGATTTTTGAAAGATTTTCCATAAATTCTCTTTTAATTAGTAAAACACCCTAATTTTCTTCAATTAAATTATTTATAAAATTATTATTAGTTTTAAACTATTTTTTCCTTCTTATTTTAAATAAAATAATTTATTTAATTAATTTTACAAAATAAAATCCCTAATTACCTAAAATACCCAAAACGTTTCTAATAAAAATGCTTATAAATTTCTTCTTAATGTTCCCTAATTAATTTTCTTTTTATTTTAAATACAATAATTTATCTAATAAATTTTTAAAATAAAATCCTTAATTATTTAAAATACCTAAATTTTCTAATAAAATTTATTTATTATTTTCTTCTTGAATAGCCCTAATTAATTATACTTTTATTTTAATAAAAATAATTTATTTAAATAATTTTTCTAATAAAACCTCATTTAAATATAGTTTATAAAATTAGGAATTTTCGGGGCATTTCAGTTCAGGAAGAAAGAAAAAAAGGAAAAGAAAGGTAGACCGGGCAAGTCAGCAAGTTAGGGGGTGAAATTAAATGAAATGCAACGTACAAGGGGAAAAGGGAATAAAGCACATCGTTGGGCTGCCAAAAGAAAGAAACAAAAGAAGAGGAACGGGTCTTGGGCCGTGGGAGAAGGAAGGAAAAGGGAGAGGGCGATGGGCCGTGGCAAGAGGAGAAGTGGGTCGTGGGAAGGAGAAAAAGAAAGAACGAAATTGGGCCACGCATAGGCCCAAATCAGGGTTGGGGAGGAAGAAAAAGAGAAGAAGAAGAAGAAAGAAAAGGAAGAAAAAGGAAGGAAAAGGAAAGAAAGACAAGGGAAAGAAAAAGAAAAATAAAAAATAATGGGTTGGGTTAATGAAATTAATTAGGATATTTTTGATATTTAAAAATAATAATATTTAAATAAAATAATATTTAAATCCTTTTTTAGGCTAAATTAGGGTTTTTGAAAGGTTTGTTATAAATTCCATTTTAATTAGCAAATCACTATAATTTTCTCCAATTAAGTTATTTATAAAATTGCTATTAATTTGGAACTATTTATTCCCTCTTTTTTTAAATAAAATAATTTACTTAATGAATTTCTAAAATAAAATCCTTAATTAGTTAAAATACAAAAATGTTTTGAATAAAACTACTTATACATTTCTTCTAGATTTTTCCTAATTAATTTCATATTATTTTAATAAAAATAATTTATTTAAATAATTTTCCTAATGAAATGTTAATTAATTATAATTTTTAAAATTAGAATTTTTGGGTCATTTCAGTGATGTCCCTTCAGATGTTCTGAATAATAGTTTGTCTTTTTGACATTTATATAGAACAATTATATAATTAATGATGTATCGTATATTGATAATAAAGTAAATTTTTCATTAACATTTATTTGATTCATTTGTGTATGATATGTGTATATAAATACGGTATTATGAATGTGACGTGTTATAAAGTTATAGTTTAAATATGAATATTATAGAAATGTCTCACTATTGGAAGAAAAATGTTATTGCCATATATATATATATATTTCATTGCCAACAAAATAATTGTTGTGAAAAATAATAATGTATCATCACAATTGGTAATAGAAATGTGTTTTTGTAAAAACTAACAAATTATTGGCAATAGTAAAGCCATTGCAAAAATTAAACATTATTGGTAACAAGAAAGTCATTAATTTTTTTTACATTATTTGCTACAAAAAGATACTTGTAAAATATTATATATTATTGGCTACATGTAAAACATTGGACATTATTAGCAACAGAAAACTCATTGTAAAAGAAAAATTACACTTGAAACACCTATGATACCCATTTTGACAACATAATCTTTTTTAGCCACACATTTGTAGTTGCAAAACAAGTTTTTTTTTGGAAATGGAAAAAAGTCATTGCAAAAATCATTATTTATGACCCAATACACAACATGGGCTTTTTGTTTCCAAAAATATAATATCATTGCTAAAAATTAATTTTGTTATAGTGCTACCTGAGGGGAAGGCCATGTTCTTAGTGGAGCAGCATCTAGTGTGAAGGTAGAGAGCCTACAAGTTAGGGAACATTCCTTGAGTCACTTCATAATCGTTTTTAGCCCACTCATCTCTATATGAATAAGTATGACGAGTTCATGGTCCTTTGCTCGGAAGGCATGTCAATCGAGGAGTATTACACGAGATTCGTGGACTTCATTCAGTTTGCTCTGAAGGTAGAGGCTAATGAAATGATGCAACTTCACCGTTTCAAGGTTAACCTGGGAATCATATATCAAGAGTTTTCGATGGGATTTACTCTTCTAGATAGAGTGGGAATGTATAAGTAGGCTTTAGAGGCTTCTTGAGTCATCTAAGCCTGTGTAGTTGGTGGAAAATGGAAGTTTGAGGGTCATTAGTATTCTAGTGGCAGGAAGAAGTCTTATTCAAGAGGAAGCACACAATCTAAACATGGAAGGATTTTGGTATTTAGCACCCTGAGTTGGAGGTCAGTCTGGGAGGCATGCCAAGTAGAGGCGCTACCATTGTAAGTATTATGGAGCATACCACTCTAGAGTAGATTGTAGAGGTAACAAGGTAACTTGCCATAGGTGTAGTAATTTGGGGTATAGAATTTATGAGTGTCATGTTAGAGGTGGTAGTTTAACACCCCAAATTTAGTGGAATATTATAAGGATTGATCTAGTTACTTATATCAACATGATATATCATTCTTTTGGTGATTTCATCCTAAGAACTCTATGGTAAAGTGTGCTAGTCATGGAGTAATTTTTAGGATGTGTTACCCTTTTAAGAAGTTTTGAAAATTTTCTAGAAACTTTTCAAGAGGCACATGAGTGAGGATGAAGTGTGCTAAAAGGACTCGTGTTGATCTATGGGCACAATTGATCAATCTTAAAGTGCTCCAAGATAGCCCACGTGTGCTAGTATTAACTCGGGGTGTTATTTATAGTATTAGAGCGAAATTGCAACCACAATTTGAACTTAGATGAGCCAGTAAGTCAACGAGCAGGAAAATTCTTGGAAAAAATTATATTGAGACAGTTAGTGGTTGAGGCACAATGAGGACATTGCGTTATTTGAGTGGGGGTAAATGTAATACCCCAAGTTGAGTAAAGTATTATAAAGATTGATCTAGCTACTTATATTAACATGATGTACCATATTTTTGGTGATTCCATCCTATGAACTCCATACTTAAGTGTGCTAGCCATGGGGAAATTTTTAGGATAGGTTCCCCTCTTTGGAAGTTTAAGAAATTTTTTGAAAATTTTTCATGAAGCTCGTGAGTGATGATAAAGTATGTTAAAAGGAATCATGTTGATATGTGGGGATAATTGATTAATTTAAAAAACTTTTCAGGGTATCCCCTGATTGGTCATATCAACTTGGCGTGTTATAGGTAGTTATCAAAGAGTTCAGACACTAGCTTAAAGCACAAGATCCATGAAACGGTGATAGCCATAGATTTTACGGGTTTCACTGTCACCAGCTAGTGCCGCTAATCAAGCTAGTTAACCTAGAAGTCAGAAGCCTTACGCTTTTCAACAAGGACAAGGATCACTGACTGCTATAGGAGTTCCTTTAGGAGGATGCCTAAACGTGATTAGTTAGTCAGAGGTAGAGCATCGGGCCGGTGTGTTGACTAATATGCTTATTATCTCTAACTTTCCAACATGTTTATTGTTTAACTCTAGGGTATCACACTCCTTTTATATCATTTACATTTGTAGCTAGAGATGCTTTATTTACTACAAGTATTATTTTTACTTTTTTGGAGTTGCCTTCAGGGCATAGCATTGCAAGCTTTAGGTTCTATAAAGTAATGGCCTTGAAAGTTGCACCCAAGGAGGGGTATTATTTCCTTTAAATCTCATGGAGCTTAAATAGTGTGACTTTGATGTAATCGTCAAAATAGACATGTTGTGGAAGTAACGAGTGTTGATTTTTTACATACAAGAACGTGTGGTTCTATGGGGGTTTACAGTGTGTTCAGATCTTGTATCAAAAGTGTGAACATAACCCCTCTATAAGGATTGTGTTAGAAATCACAATGAGCATCCTTCTTCATAAAGGGTATTTGCTCTTCTTATGTTATGCTTCAGATATCAAAATGGTTGAGACGCCATTACAGTAGATATTATTGGTCTTTGAGTGCCAACATATTCCTTTAGGAGATTTCGAGAATGCCACCTATTCAAGAGTTTGAGTTTATTGTTGATGTATTACCAAGGACAAAATCTGTATCAAAAGCCATGTACTGTATGGCACCTACGGAGGGGGACTTGAATTAGAGATAGCACCAATTGTTAGAGTTGTTTAAAGATTATGACTTGGAATTGTCTTACAATGAGGGTAAGGCCAACGTGGTGGCCAATATGCGTAGCCTGAAGATATCACATTCATTGAGCACGATTGTGGTATCAGATCATCTGTGTCTAGAGCTTAGATAGATGGAGATCGATTTCATCACCGCTATTAGTTTGGAGGCAAGAATGAGTACACTTACCATTAACCCTTTGATATTTAAGGAGATTCAAGTTAGTCAACTTGGTGATGTTAAGATCAAGAGAATTAGGAGTAGTATTATAGAAGGTAAAGCCAAGGGAATTCATATCGACAAGGATGGTAGTGTTAGATACTAAGGTAGGCAGCGTACACCATGGGGTTTTGTTGAACTTAAGAGAAGTATCCTTTAAAAGAACATTATACTCCTCATTCCATCCATAAGAGGGGGGGATAAATTGTATAAGGATTTAAAGAAGGTATATTGGTGGCCATGTATCAAGCAAGAATTTGTAGAGTTTGTTGCTCAATGTTTGACCTATTAGAAGATTAAGATTAAGCATCAGAGACTAGAAGAGTCGGTACATCCATTAGAAGTTCTATAGTGAAAGAGGGATAGCATATCTATAGACATTGTGTTTGGTCTTCAAAGGACTCATAGTGGATTCAATTCTATCTAGGTTATTATTGATCATCTAACTTAGTTAGCATTGTTCATACTAATGAAGATGACATGGAGTATAGAGTAGTTAGCCAACTCTAACAGGAAGAATGTTGTGAGACAACATGGAGTCCCTAAAGATATCGTGTCAAACCAAGACTCTAGGTTTTTACCACACTTTTGCCAAAGTGTCTAGCCGCTTTTGGGACTTAGCTGAAGGTGAGTATTGCTTTTCACCAAGCTATGGATGGTCAAATGGAGAGGACCATTTAAATTTTAAAGGATATGCTTTAGACATGTGATGCATTGTCGTATGCACAACAAATTTAATAAATAAATCCTAATTCTCAAATACGTAGTAGATGGTAAGAAGAAGTCGAACCCACAAAGAATAGTGTATAATCAATAACTCCGTAATCAATGTTAAAACCCTAGTTATGCAATAACATTTATTTTTATCACTAAGTTCTATACTATGGATAAATAATAAAACACTTTTGAGGTGTTATATGGGAGGAAGTGTCATATTCCTTCGTGTTGCAATGATATAAGCGAGACATTTGTGTTGGGACCCAAGATGATCTAGGAGATGATGAGGTAAATCTGACTGATTTAGGAAAATCAAAAGAAGAGCTATGCAAATTTGAAAAGATGAGTTGATGGTAATTAGGTGGGTGACATAGTACTTTTGAGGGTCTCTTCCACTATGGGTGTCATTAGGTTAGCAAAAAGGGTACGCTCAGTCCAAGTTTTATTAGACCATACAAGATTGTGGATCATGTTGGGAAGATTACCTATTATTTATCCCTACTAGTGGAATTGTAACGTGTGCATAATTTATTTCGTATATCTCAGTTGAGGAAGCATATAGAAATTCCTTTTCATGTTATTCAATGACAGTCATTAGAGCTTAATGATTCCTTATCTTGAAAATAGACTAGTGAGCATTTTAGATACAAAGAATAGAGAGACGCATATGAAGACTGATCTTCTAGTAAAGGTCCTTTGGTAATGGGATGGTGTCGAGGAGGCTACTAAGGATATTAAGGAGTTGATTTAAGCCAAGTACCCGGAGTTATTATATTAGGCACTATTTGATTTTAAAAAAATAAGAAGGAAATAAAAATAAGAAGGAAATAAAAATAAAGGAAAGAAAATAAGAGAAATTAATTTTCTTTCCTTTGTTTGGTTGTTGGATAAATTTTTTTAGAAAATTAAATTCTTGGAAAAAGTTTTTAGTGCTTGGTTTATAGAAAGAAAATTATAAGAAAATTTGAATATTATTATTTAAATATTTTTATATAATTAATAAAAATTAAAATATTTATAGTGATACATGGAAATTTTCATAAAGCTTATAATAAAATCATAAAAATTGCATAAACTCAATACTAATTCCAAATTTTCTCAAAAAAATTGTAAAATATTACAATCATAATGAAGCATAATTTTCAAAAAATATCTGTAAAATGTCAATAATCTTCAAAAACTTTCTACTAATAAGAGATAACATAAAAAAAAGTATAAAATAAAATAAATCATCCTATTTTACTCATCAATATAAAAATTTAGAAACCAAAACTCATGCAAAACAAGAAAGCTTGTAAATATTAATATATGAAGACCTCCAAAGAGAAAAAAAAAATAACAAAGTGCATTGACAATTCATTATATATATATATATATATGTATATGTCGGTATCCATATGGATTATATGCCTTAATCAAAATGCTATGATAACTACCAGCATTATACACACACACACACACACATGTATTGCAATGAACATATAATCAATGGTCAAAGACATGTGAGTTTTGGGAATAATTGTTGAAATGGATTTAGCTACCTAAGTTTGACTTCGGTAGCCTACTAGTAATGAAGCAAGAATAATAATCCTTAAAGAGGCTTGGTTCAAATGTTTCTATGTGAAAGAATATGATGTGTAATCAAAGTGGAGGGAAGAGTTGGATCAATTGTTGTTGTTTGGTGGTGTCAATCATGAGATTATGTAGCAGAAACAATGGATTTAATGTTCTTTAAACTCGAAAGAAATCAGGTTAAATGCTGGTTGGTTCAAATGGTTGAAGCAAGTTTCAATATTTGAATGGATGAGATCAATGTAGGAATGAATTGCCCTGGGCTTTCCTTGATCAAAGGAGACTCAAAAGAGAGGATAAAATGCAGGCTTTACTGTGTTAAAATTGTGCTAAAAATTTCTATATATTCATCCTCCATTCCATGCGTGTACAAGGGTATATATAATAGGAAGGAGTTAGCACCTTAAGCTTAATCCAGCCGAGTTCCTACCTTAATTCAAGCCCATTATCCTACTATAATTAAGCACAAATAATACCTAAACCTAATCACAATATCATTATCTAAATGATATTAATGACTAACATTACAAAGCCATACAATTAACTATGATACATACATGAAATTACATCAAACCCTAGCTTACATAAAATACACTTAGGGTTTACAACAAGTTAATACAACTAATGATAATCATCACCATATCTTCTTGTTGTAAAGTATCATTCCATGTATACCATAGTCTTGCATGCTTTGAATACTTGTACACTCTAAGGTGTACTAACATCTTCTTCTAGCAAATATGTAACATACCTACAAGAACAACTTGAATTGTTTTCAACACCAAGAATAGACAAATTATCAAGAATATTTAATATGATAGGCTCCAAAATTAAAAAAGCTAAGTCTTCCTTACCTTGAGAATCAAGATGAATATGATAATCATTAGATGCTCTCGCATCATTCTCCCCAAGTTGAGAATAATTTTCCCTCAAATTTTCATTAGAATAATAAGGAGACAAATCACCAACATTAAAAGTTCTTGAAATTCCACCATAATGATCTGGAAGTTCAAGTTCATAAGCATTATCCCCAAAGTTTCTTAGTATTTTAAATGGACCATAAGCTCTTGGTATTAGTTTATTTTTACGTAAATTAGCAAATCTTTATTTATGCAATTGTAACCAAACTAAGTCACTAGGAGAAAACACATGAGGGTTTCTATGCTTATTCGCTTGAGCTTTATACTTGGCATTAGCTTTTTCAATGTTATTTTTTATTTTCTCATGAAGATGTTGAAAAAATTGTACTCTATCTCTGGCTTTATAATTTTGTAATTCACCTTTTTTTAAAGGAATCATATTAATAGGCATGTGAGGATTCACTCCATACACCACCTCAAACTTACTAGCTTGAGTAGTACTAGATGGACTAAGATTATAAGCAAACTTTGCATGAGCTAACTTAACATCCCAATCCTTAGTACTCTTATTAACTAAACCTCTTAATAATATACCAAGAATTCTATTAGTTACTTCAATTTGATCATCAGTTTGTGGATGATGTGAAGTACTAAATAACAATTTAGTACCAATCACATGGCATAAGGTTTTCCAAAAATAACTCATAAACTTAACATCCCAATCTGAAACTATGCTTTTAAGTATTCCATGAAGTTCAACAAACTCTCTAAAATACAAGTCAGCAACATGCGTGGCATCATCGGTTTTATTATATGGAATAAAATGAGCCATTTTAGAAAATCTATCTACTACCACAGGAATAGAATCTTTACCACGTTGCGTTCTTGGTAACCCTAGGATAAAGACCATACTAACTCCTTCCCATGGTTTATTAGGAACGGGTAAAGGTGTGTATAAGCCTTTATGAAAGTAACTCTTACTTTTTTGACATGTAGAACATCTACTTATCATGGCTTGTATTTGCTTAACCATTCGTGGCCAATAGAAATTTTCTTGCAATAATTCCATAGTTTTAAGTATGCCAAAATGTCATGCAATGCTACCTTCATGTATTTCTTTGATTAGCAAGTCTCAAATACTAGATCTTGGAATACAAAGTTTATTTAGTCTAAACAAAAATCCATCTTGTATGACATAATTTCCATGGTATCTATTTTCTTTACATTCACTAAACATGCCCTTAAAATCTTCATCTTTAGGATATAAGTATTTTATTATTTCAAAACCTAAGATTTTGGCATCTATCATAACAAGTAATGTAGACCTACGAGAAAGAGCATCGTCGACTACATTTTCTTTTCCATCTAAATGTTTGATAGAGAACACAGAGGATTGTAAAAAACTTACCCACTTTGCATGTCTCGGATTAAATTTCTTTTAACTCTGTAAGTATTTTAAACTCTCATGATCCGAATGTAATACAAAGGGTTTTGGTATTAGATAATGACTCCATATCTCTAGACTTCGTATGATGGTAAAGAATTCCTTATCATAAGTTGAATAGTTAAGTTTGGATCCATTCAACTTTTTAGAGAAGAATGCTATAGGTTTCTTTTCCTGAGAAAGTACTCCTCCTATTCCAACTCCACTAGCTTCACAAGTTACTTCAAAACGAAGATTAAAGTTAGGTAAGGATAGAACAGGGGCATGGCAAATTTTAGTGTTGAAATTTTCAAAGGCTTGAGTAGCTTCTTGTCCCCAATAGAATTCATCCTTTTTCATGAGTTGAGTAATAAGTGTAGCTATAGTAGAAAAATCCTTAATGAATCTTCTATAGAACTAGCTAATCCATGAAAACTTCTCACATCATGAACATTCTTAGGGATATGCCATTTTTTTATAGCCCTAACCTTATTAGGATCTACTTTAATACCTTATCCACTAATAATATAGCCTAGGAAAACTACACTTGGAAACATAAAATCACATTTCTTAAGTTTCCCATATAGTTTAGCTTTCCTTAGCTAATCAAATATTTTCTTCAAATGCACTAGATGATCATAACTATTTTTTCTATACACAAGAATATCATCCAAATATACAACAATGAAATAACCAAGAAAAGGTTGGAGAACTTCATTCATAAGTCTCATAAATGAGCTAGGTACATTACATAACCCAAAATACATAACGATCCACTCATAAAGACCATATTTTGTTTTAAAAGCAGTTTTCCATTCATCTCATCTCTAATCCTTAATTGATGATATCCACTCCTCAAATCAATTTTGGAAAATACTTGTGCACCATAAAGTTAATCAAGCATATCATCTAATCTAGGCATAGGAAAATGATATTTGATAGTAATATTATTCACTGCCCTAGAATCTATACACATACGCCAATTACCATCTTTTTTAGGCACTAGTAAAGCAGGAACACTACAACGACTCATACTTTCTCTCACAAATCCTTTATCCATAAGCTCTTGTATTTATTTTTGTAATTCCTTAGCTTCCTCTGGGTTACACCTATAAGCTGGTTTATTAGGAATAGGTATACTAGGAACAAGATCAATGGCATGTTCTATACCTCTTTTAGGTCGTAATCCAGGAGGTAAATTATTAGAAAATACATCATTATACTCATCAAGAAACTTAATTAGATTAGGATTTTCAATTTGTTGCTTTTCAGGGTTAAAATCTTTAGAAACTAAAGCATAACAAATTCCTTCTTCTTCTATGCATTTCTCCATAGTCTTTTCAAGTAAAAATATTCTCTTTTTGTCATCACTCAATGGCATATGATCACACAAAGAAGGTGTTAACCTATACAATTGATTTTCTTTCTTCACCACATATTCATTAGTTACCCCATCATGAGTTTTTTTTCTATCATATTGCCATGGTCTACCTAAAAGTAATCCACAAGCATCCATAGGCAAAACATCACATAGAATTTCATCATGATAGTTTCTAATAGAAAATGTGATTAAGGTTGTGTTGTTTACTTTAGCTCCTTTATCTTTATTTAGCCATTGTAAAGAATAGGGTTTAGGATGACTAGTAGTATCTAAACCGAGTTTCTTAACCATTGCTTCACTAGCAACATTTGTACATAAACCACTGTCAATTATGAGTCTACAAACCATGTCACCTATTTTACATTTAGTCTTACACATTTTCTCTCTTTGAGTAGGTGTAACATTAGGTTGTATTTGTAAAACTCTTTGAATTACAAAGCATGGATCCCCTTATTCTTCATCCATAGTTAATATTTCATTAGGAGATTCAATTTCTAAATTCTCATCATCACTACATGGTTCCATGTTTTTTATTTCATGCAAGGTAAATGCTCTTTAGTTAGGACAATCTCTAGCAAAATGTCTGTATCCTTTACATTTAAAAAATTGTTTATTTTTCATTTTAACTACCTTATTTTAATCTTTATCATCTCGATTATTCTTTTTATCATATGAAGATGTTGATTTAGGTGTAAAGGTGTTAGAAAAGGGTTTAGTTGAAGTTGAAGCATTAGACTTAACATAGGCTTTAGTTGATTTGGTTTGTCTTTCGAATTTTAAAGACAATTTAATCAAGTCATTAATAGAATCATAAGAATACATGTCAACTTTATCTCTTATCAAACTATTCAAGCCACCTAAGTAGCTATCACACTTTTGCTCTTTTCTCTCTTGAACGTCACAAATAAGGGCTAGTCTTTCAAATTCTCTAGTGTATTCTTCTACACTAAATAAACCTTGCCTTAGAGTAGTAATTTTAACATAAATATCTTGCTCATACTCTCTAAGCAAAATTTTCTTTCTTAGGTGCTTCTTAAGTTTTTCCCAAGATTTTATCTTTGATTTCTCTTATCTTTCTGTTGTTCTTTTAAAATTATCATACCAAATTCGAGCAAACTTTTGAACTTAAGAGTAGCTAGCTTGCATATTCTCTCATCATCATACTCTATAAATTCAAAAATAGCTTCAATCTCATGCAACCATTCAAAAAATAACTCTAAATTCAAATCACCATAAAATTCAGGAAGGTCAAGTTTAATACCTTGATCTTCATGGTATGCATGTCTTACTTGAATGTAGGTGGTCTTCTTTGGTTGCTTGAGCCAAAGGAGCTCATCTCATCTTCTCCATCTTCATTGTGATGTATGATGGAATGTCCATGTCCACCTTCTTCATGATATATAGGCTTCATCTGTCCTTCCATACTATTATGTGTAGTCTCCATGTGAACTTGCCAAGGTTTATGCTTTTCTTGTTCGGCTAGCTTATCTTCCACACTTTGTAGTTGATGATTAAGTGTGGTTTTATTTTGCAATTGAGAATCTACTCGTATGGTGAGGCTCTTGATAGACTCTACCAAGGCATGAACTTCTTAACTAGCCATGGTGAAGGGTGACACACACCTCTTTTTGTTGCATAAAAATCATTCCACAAGTGTGTAGGTGCTGGAACTTTTCCTACAACCAAACAAGGCACAAACTTTTTTTGCTAATTCACAACCAAAGTGTAGAGAACTACCTGCAATCTTTGATTAGGCACCAATGAGGGGAATGTAGCCACAAGATCACAGTATGCACGCAGGAACCAAAGGTTGGAAGTATTCTTCTTATGTTGTCCACATTTCAGCCACATAAAATAATAGAATGCTGAGAGTTTCTTCGACACATACAGGTCTTCAAGTTGAAGATTCAAATGTGGTGCATCATAGGAGATGTATAGAATAAAAAGAGGAAGAGTATAGAGTGGTATTTGGAGAGAAAATGAATCGAGTAAGCCGGGACACATGCACACATGCTCAGCTCGTGAACTAGATGTAATACCAGGTCTCGGGTTTTCTTTTCCTTACCAGGTTTGGTATGCGAAAAGGAAAAAGAAATGAATGGATTAACACAGGGTAAATGCACAGGTAGGGATAATAAATAAGAGAGAAAGGATCTGTGGAAATAACCAAACTGGCAATAGAATAAGGCAACACACACACATAGAGTTGTGCCAGAAATGAAGCTACTGGTTGAAGGTTGATTCAATTTAGTTGGAGAAAATGCAACAAGATTTTTACAATATTTCAAGATATTCAACAAAGAACTTCAAGGAAGATTCAAGAAGATTATAGAGATGCTAGAATTCAATGAAAAGAACAAGCTATCGGTGAGTTCTTGACATAAGAACGCACACATATGATAACCTATCTACAGATGGCTTTGATTAATAGATTCCAAAACAGCCAAATCATTGATACCAAAAATGATGTGTAATCAAAGTGGAGATGAGTGTTGGATCAGATACTATTTTTAGGTGGTGTCAATCACAAGATTATGTAGAAGAAACAATGGGTTTAATGTTGTTTAAACTTGAAAGAAATTAGGTTGAACACTAGTTGGGTTCGAATGGTTGAAGTAGGTTTGAATATTTGAATGAATGAGATCAATGTAGGAATGAATTACCCTAGGATTTCTTTGATCAAAGGATACTCAAAAGAGAGGATAAAATGCAGGATTTTCTATGTTAAAATTGGGCTAAAAAATTCTATTTATTCATCCTCCATTCCCTGCATGTATAAGGGTACATACAGGAGGAAGGAGCCAGCACATTAAGCTTAATCCAACCAAGTTTCTACCTTAATTCAATCCCATTATCCTACTTTAATTAAGCCCAAATAATACCTAAACCTAATCACAATATCATTATCTAAATGATAGTAATGACTAACATTACAAAGCCATACAATTAACTATAATATATACATGAAATTACATCAAACCCTAGCTTACATAAAATACACTTAGGGTTTTTAACAAGTTAATACAACCAATGATAATTATAACCATATATTCTTGTTGTAAAGTATCATCCCATGTATGTCATAGCCTTGCATGCTTTGAATACTTGTACACTTGAAGGTGTATTAACATCTTCTTCTAGCAAATATGTGACATACCTACAAGAACAACTTAAATTGTTTTCAACACCAAGTATAGATAAATTATCAAGAATGTTTAACATGATAGGCTCCAATATTAAGAAAGCTAAGTCTTCCTTACCTTGAGAATCAAGATGAATATGATAATCACTAGATGCTTCTGCATCAGAATATATTTATATAATTTTTAAATGTGTACTTAATCAAAATATCTCAAAAGGTATGCCTCACTGGGTTTTGGTATTAGTGGAACAAACATATGAAGGAGTTGGAGAAGTGTATTGATGAGAGATACCAAAATAATTCTATATATTTTTCCCTAATAAAGATATGGAAAATATAATAGTATATCTTTCCCTTTTATTTTTCTCTCTATTTGCCTTCTTCCTAATTTTTTGGGTAACCAAACACACTAAAAATATTTTCCATCATTTTTTTCCTTTCCTCATTTTTTTCCATAAACCAAATAGGTCTTAGGGTGTTACCTTAGTGTAACCCTTTTCTTTAAGGGGACAGTAACCTTTTTTTCCTAGTTTTATTGATCATAATGTGTGACTTGCTAAGTGTTAAATGATGTGATTGGATTGTTAATAGAATTCGGGGATGCAACCTCTTTAAGGGGGTGATGTTGTAATACCCCATATTATTGTGAAATTTATTCAATGAAAAATTTTATTGTTTAATAAGATTTCATAGTTTTTTATATTGATTTAGAAATTTATTTGGGTTTGAGGTAAACTTAAATTTGAATAAGTTGGTAAAACAAATTAAACAAGTTTCAAGTAGACCGATCAACTAATTCTATGAACTGATCGACTAGTTTGACATTTTTTCTAAAGCATTTTTCTCGATCAAACTGATCGAATGGTCAATAGAATAGTCAACTAGTAGACCAAACTAATTGATTAGTTTGTTGAGCTAAGTACATTGTTGAAACTCAACTTTTTTGGGAAAATTCCTTATACCAAAATGGAACCTTGATAACCCCATCTTAAATTATTTTTAAAGATTCTTGGCCTTTCTTATAATGTATTTGGCCCAAAATATTATCTCAAACTAATCTAAGAAGTGTGATTTGAATACTTGAGGGGAAAGATGACCTCACCTTAGTCTTCTTCCACCTTTCCTCTACACACATATGGAATCGTTACATTAATTCTATACCGGAATATGCTTAGTTGGGAGATTTCTCCTAAGCTGACTTTCCATTTCCCATCTCATGTTTTTAATTTATGGGCTAAATCAACATGCACCTATCCAAAATCTTCATTTTATTCCTAAAAGAGAGGTTAGTCTATCTTGGAAGAAACCATCCTGATGAACTCAAATTCTAATAGTAGGAATTAGAGATTTCGATCTATTCCTGACCACATGATGTAGCTGCATCTAGTGATTCTCAAAATAATGAAGAATTAGCATTTCTAATAATGGAACCGATCATCTTAAATATTATTGATAATATTTCTATCCTTGATATTGAAAATACTTCAAGATGTTCTTGTAGGGATGTTACATATTTGCAAGGTGAAGAAGTTAACATACAAGATGATACTTAAAGTGTACAATGCATTCAAAGCATGCAATGCTATGAAATACAAGGGATGACAATACAAAAAGATATAGTTGGTGATCTCATTAGTTATATTAGACTTGTTGTAAACCCTAAGATATATTTAATGTAAGCTAGAGTTTTGTTGTAATTTCATGTATGTACCATAGTTGGTTGTAATGCTTTGTAATGTTTGTCATTAATATCATTTAAATGATGATCTTATGACTAGGGTTAGGTATTATATAATCTTAATTTAGTTTTGTTAAAGATAGATTGAATTAAGGAGGATACCAGCTAGTTTCCATTGCCTTAAGTTGGCTACCTCTCCTATATAAACCCCTTAAGTCATTGTACATGCATGCAAGAAGATTATTTAAATAAAATTCACAAGTTAAATACTTGAGTTTCTCTCTTTTGGAGATTGTATTATAGATAAGAAGTGCCCGTGTTAATTTTCCTGCTTAGAACCTTTGAATGTTTGTCGAAACATTCAAAGTTATCCTATCATTTGAAGTTCTAGATTGAATATCTTACATTTGAGCTTAATAACCCCTTTAGTCGAGCCTTTTTTCCTTCATAAATTCAACCCTGCTCGAAGCTAAACCAAAGGACTTACACGATCAACGCTTCCCTCCTTTTGATCCACACTATTTTTGGTATCAAAGCTATTGTAGTTCTTTTGGCTCTTTTGGCCATTCAGCATGCCTTCCACATTATTGCTATTGCATGTAAGAATTCCATTCATTTAAGATAGTATATCTTTAACCTTTTCTTGCACCTTCAACTTGATTCTTGGTTGAAGATATTTCTTGTGCCAATCTTACTTGAAGATCTTCCTACCTTCAACCGAAGAGACTATACTCAAAGTTGAGTACGTGTTGATCTTCCTTCTTCGACGTCTCTCTTCATTCCATTTTTTCCCTTTCCACTCTTCCAGCATTTCTCCTTACATTTCTCCCTTTCGACTCTTCCAGCATATCTTCTTCCATTTCTCCCCATGTATCTTCAACCTAGATACCATTCACCCCCAGCAATTCCCATTTGGTTTGAATAATACCAGTAGTATTCAAGCCTTATCATTCATCTCCCACCCTTTCAATGCATACTCTCCTTTTCTCTTCTTCCTATTTTTGAGTACTTTTAATATAGCATCTTCAACTTGAAGATACTGATCCATTCGACATCATTCAACATCCTATATTTTTTCTCCTACGTGACTTTACTTAGTTTCCATCAAGAAACCCTCATCACCGGCCCAAGAATTATCCAAACCCATTTGACCACCTCTCTTTTACTCTTGCGTGATCACACCATTAAAGAAGCCATCAAGATTTGGTTAAACTTTTGCAAGAACTGTCCTACATCTCTGGGATGCAAGTAAACCTGTCAAGAACACATTTGGTTGATGTTCTTTGTTAGAGGTTGAGTGTGGTTTTATCAACTTCATCATGGCTATTGAAGATGTGTAGGAATGGGTAGAATCTATCAAGAGTCTTACCACCTGAATGGACACCCAACTTAAGAATCATGAATAACTACAACAACAACTGCAAAGTGTAGAAGAAAAATTAGCCAACAAAGATAAGCTTCAACCGTTGCAAAATCAAATGGAATCCACACAAGACAGTGTAGAGGGGATGATGAGGCGTGTTGTCCAAGCTAAAGGTGTACGTGTGCATGCAAAAATGGACTACGTCGATGATGGAGAAGAAGAGATAGTTTCTCATGGCTTAAGCAACCATAGGAGACCACATCAAATCCAAGTAAAACATGCACATAATGAGGATCAAGGTATCACACTAGATCTCCCTTATTTTTATGGTGAATTGAATGTGGAATTATTCTTTGAATGGTTGCATAAGATTAAAGCTATTTTCGAATTTATAGAGTATGATGATGAAAGAAAATGTAAGCTTGATATTCATAAGTTTAAAAGATTTGCTAGGATTTGGTATGACAACTTGAAAAAGATAAGAGAAAGGCAAGAGAAATCAAAAATTAAGTCATAGGAAAAACTTAAAAAGCGCCTAAGAAGAAAATTTGTACTTAGGGAGTATGAATAAGATATTTATGTAAATATTAGAACCCTAAGGTAAGGATTGCTTAGTGTAGAAGAGTACACTAGAGAATTTGAAAAACTAGCACTTATATGTGATGTACAAGAAAGAAAGGAACAAAAATGTGCTAGTTATTTAGGTGGACTAAATAATTTGATACGTGACAAAGTTGATATGTTTGCATATGATTCTATTGATGAATTGGTTAAGTTAGCATTAAAATTTGAAAAACAAACAAAATCAACCAAGGCCTATGTTAAATCTAATGCTTTGACTTCAGTTGAACCATATTCAAATACATTCATGTGTAAATCTACATCTTCTTATGATAAAAAAAAATTAACCAAGATGAAAAAGGTAAAAATAAAATGGTTGAGATCTCTAATAAATAATGTTTTAAATGTAAAGAATATGAACAGTTTGATAGAGAATTTCCAAACTAAAGAGCATTGACCTTAAGTGAAATAGAGGACATGGAACCATGTTGTGAAGATGAAGACCTAGAAATCGAATCTCATAATGAAATTTTAATCATGGGTGAAGAAGATGGAGACCCATGTTTTGTGCTTCAAAGAGTGTTACAAATCCAACCTAATGTGACACCTACTCAAAGAGAGAAATTTTTTAAAAATAAATGTAAAATTGGTAATACGGTTTGTAGACTCATTATTGATAGTGGTTCATCTACAAATGTTGCTAATGAAGCAATGGTCAAAAAGCTTAGTTTAGAGACTACTAATCATCCTAAACCTTATTCTTTACAATGGTTAAATAAAGATAAAGGAGCTAAGGTAAACAAATGAACCCTAATATCGTTTTGCATTAGAGAATGCCATGATGAAGTTTTATGTGATGTATTGCCTATGGATGCTTGTGGTTTACTTTTAGGACGTCTGTGGCAATATGATAGAAAAGCAACTCATGATGGAGTGACTAATGAACATGTTGTGAAAAAAGGAAAATAATCGTATAGATTAACACCTTCTCTATGTGATAATATGCCTTTAAGTGATGATAAAAATAGATTATTTCTATATGAAAAGGTTATGGAAAAATGGATAGAAGAAGAGGGAATTTTTTATACCCTAGTTGCTAAAGATTCTCAACTTGGAGAGAAAAAACATATTAATGCTAATCTAAATAAGCTGGTTGATGAGTATCATGATGTATTTCCTAATAACTTACCTCCTAGATTACCACCTAAAAGAGGTATAGAACATGCTATAGATCTTACTCCTGGAATGCCTCTTCCAAATAAACCTACTTATAGATGAAACCTAAAAGAAGCTTAGGAATTACAAAAATAAATACAAGAGATGATGGATAAAGGATTTGTGAGAGAAAGTATGAGCCCTTATAGTGTACTTGCCCTACTAGTTCCTAAAAAAGATGGTACTTGGCGTATGTGCATAGACTCTAGAGCAACAAAATAACATTACTATCAAATATCATTTTCCTGTGCCTTGGTTAGATGATATGTTAGATGAACATTGTGGTGCACAAGTATTTTCCAAAATCAATTTAAGAAGTGGTTACCATCAAATGAGGATTAGGGATGGAGATGAGTGGAAAACGGCTTTCAAGATTAAGTATGGTCTCTATGAATGGATGGTTATGCCTTTTAGGCTATGTAATGCACCTAGCTCATTCATGATACTTATGAATGAAGTTCTCTAACCTTTCCTTGGTGACTTTATTGTTGTCTATTTGGATGATATTCTTGTGTATAGAAAAAATAGTTATGATCACCTAGTGCATTTGAGAAATTTATTTGATAAGCTAAGGGAAGCTAAACTTTATGGGAAACTTGGGAAATGTGATTTCATGCTTCCAAGTGTAGTTTTCCTAGGCTATATTGTTAGTGGTGAGGGAATTAAAGTGGATCCTAATAAGATTAAAGCTATACAAGAGTGGTGTATCTTTAAAGATGTACGTGATGTGAGAAGTTTCCATGGGTTAGCTAGTTTTTATAGAAGGTTTATTAAGGATTTTTCTACTATAGCTTCACCTATTACACAACTCATGAAAAAAGGTGAAATTAATTGGGGACAAGAAGCTACTCAAGCATTTGAAACCCTCAAAATTAAACTTTGTAATGCTCCTATTTTATCTTTACCCAACTTTGACCTACTTTTTGAAGTAACTTGTGATGCTAGTGGGGTTGGGATAGGGGGTGCCCTCTCATAAGAAAAAAAACTTATGGCATTCTTTTCTAAAAACTAAAATGGTGCCAAACTTATCTATTTGACTTATGACAAGGAATTCTTTGCCATTATACGGAGCTTAGAGACATGGAGTCATTATCTAAGGTCCAAACCCTTTGTGTTACAATCATGGTCAAAAGAAAGTTAGTCAAAGGCATGCAAAGTGGGTGAGCTTCTTACAATCCTTTTTGTTCTCTGTCAAACATTTAGATGGAAAGGAAAATATAGTAGCTGATGTTTTTTCTTGTATATCTACATTACTTGTCATGATGGATGCTAAAATCTTAGGTTTTGAGATGTTAAAAGAATTGTATCCTAAAGATGAAGATTTCATGGATATATTCAATGCATGTAAAGAAAGTGGATACCATGGTAATTATGTCATACAAAATGGATTTTTGTTTAAACTAAATAAACTTTGTATCCCTATATCTAGTATTCGAGATTTATTAATAAAAGAGGTACATGAAGGTAGCATTGTAGGACATTTTGGAATACATAAAACTATGGAATTATTACAAGAAAATTTATATTAATCACGTATGATTAAAAATGTACAAGCTATGATAAGTAGATGTTCTATATGTCATAAATGTAAAAGTTACTTTCATAAAGGCTTATACACACCTTTACCCATTCCTGATAAACCATGGGAAGGAGTTAGTATGGACTTTATCCTAGGGTTACCAAGAACACAATGTGGTAATGATTCTATTTTATAGATGCTATATAGATTTCCAAAAATTGGCTCATTTTTTTCCATGCAATAAAGCTGATGATTCCATGCATGTTATTGATTTGTATTTTCGAGAAATTGTTAAACTTCATGGTGTGCCTAAAAATATTGCAGTAGATAAGTATGTAAATTTTATGAGTTATTTTTGGAAAACTTTATGGCATATTCTTGGTACTAAATTGTTATTTAGCACTTCACATCATCAACAAGCCGATGGTCAAACAGAGGAAACTAATCGAACCCTTGGTATATTATTAAGAGGTTTGGTTAATAAAAGTACTAAAGATTGGGATGTTAAGTTAGCTCATGTAGAGTTTTCTTACAATCAAAGTCCATCAAGTACTACTCAAGCTAGTCCCTTTGAAGTGGTTTATGAAGTGAATCCACACATGTCGATCAATATGGTTCCTTTAAAGAAAGGAGAATTACAAAATTATGAAGACGAGGATAGAGTCAAATTCTTTCAACAACTTCATTAGAAAATAAAGAACAATATTAAAAAAGCTAATTCCAAGTATAAAGCTCAAGCAAATAAATGTAGAACCCCACAGGTATTTTCTCTTGGTGAGTTAGTTTGGTTACATTTACGTAAAGAACGATTTCCTAATTTATGTAAAAATTAGCTAATGCTAAATGCTGATACACCTTTTAAAATACTAAGAAAATTTGGGTATAATGCTTATGAACTTGAACTTCCAGATCATTATGGAGGATTTTCAAGAACGTTTAATATTGTTGATTTGTCTCCTTATTATACTAATGATAATTTCAGGGCAAATTCTTCTCAACTTGGAGAGAATGATTTAGGTGCATCTAGTGCATCTAGTAATTCTCAAAAAAATGAAGAATTAGCATTTCTATTAATGGATCCAATCATCTTAAATATTATTGATAATATTTCTATCCTTGATATTGAAAATACTACAAGATGTTCATGCAGGTATGTTACATATTTATAAGGTGAAGAAGTCAACATACAAGAAGATGCTTAAAGTGTATAATGCATTAAAAGCATGCAAAGCTATGGCATACAAGGGATGACAATACAACAAGATATAGTTGGTGATCTTATTAGTTATATTAAACTTGTTGTAAACCCTAAGATATATGTCATGTAAGCTAGGGTTTTGTTGTAATTTCATGTATGTACCATAGATGGTTGTAATGTTTTGTAGTGTTTGTCATTAATATCATTTAAATGATGATATTATGACTAAGGTTAGGTATTATACAAGCTTAATTCAGGTTGGTTAAAGTTAGATTGAATTAAGGAGGATACTAGCTAGTTTCCATTACCTTAAGTAAGCTAACTCTCCTATATAAACCCCGTAAGTCATTGTACACGCATGCAAGAAGATCATTTAAATAAAATTCACAAGTTAAATACTTAAGTTTCTCTCTTTTGGAGATTGTATTCTAGATAGGAAGTGCCCGGGTTAATTTTCCTACTTAGAACCTTTGAATGTTTACTGAAACATTCAAAGTTATCCTATCATTTGAAGATCTAGATTGAATATCCTTCATTCGAGCTTAATAACCCCTTAAGTCGATCCTTGTTTCCTTCATAAATTTAACCCTGCTGGAAGCTAAACCAAAGGACTTACACAACCAATGCTTCCCTCCCTTTGATCCACACCACCAGACTTATGATTGTATTAATTTTTTTATAAATAACCCTAATTGTCCTTTCTATTTACCTTTCTTTCACCCACCAAAAATATCTTATCCCTCTAACACTTACGTTGTCCCCTCTCAAATTTTAGCCATACATTTGAATTCTTTTTCTCTTTTGATCCTTTCTCTAGCCCCCTCTTGTTTTATTGTTAAACAAGAGAGAGGTATACTTAGAAGAAAGTTGAGTTGATTTCAACAAAATCTTCCTCTATTTTCTCTTAGGCGTAATATGTCTATTCTTTCTTTCTATTTTAATTTTTGGGTTTTGAAAATTATTTGATGATTTCTTATCTTAAATGTAGCTTTTAAGGTTATAAGTTGATATTTCCTTCTAGCCTAATTTTTTTTTCTTAATAGAGAATTTTGCTAAAACATCAAGGCATTCTTACTTCTAAAATATGGCTTGAATACGCATATGAGGTGATGTGTTCTATAAAATGTTTGTTTGATATGCTTTCATTAGACTTTGGTTTTAGACTAATGCATGTTGGTTAGATTATGAATTATGAGAAAAGGAAAAAATTTAGGGAAGTAATGGTCAACTTGATTATTGGTGAAGCATGATTCAGTTTAGAAACTAGTTGAGTTTTTCCATGTTGTTGTGATGGCCTTTGATTGACTTATGGTATAATTTTGGGGTTTAATTCACATTAAAAAAGAAATGAGTGTTTTTTTATGTATAGGAGTATAGTGATCAACTAGTTTAGTAGAATCGATCTACTAGTCTTTAGAAAAGTTGATGGGTAGACCGAACCGATCAACTAATAGGTCTATAGTAACTATAGCCTCGCTCTCTACTTAAACTTATCGACTGGTTGGGTAGAATTGATCGATTGATATATGAATTATTGATTGGTTTGTCTAAATAGATATACCAATTTGAGAGAACCCTAGGTTTTGCCAAGGCAAAGCTATAGATTGGTCTGCCCAAACCGATTGAGTAGTTCACCGAACCAATCAAGTAGTTGGTATAATTAATCAGCTAGTTAGGCTAAACCAATCGACTGGTTCAGCCAGTTTGTGTGATCTTGATTTCATAGCTTGGATATGCTTTGATATTGTGTCTAACATTGTTATATGACTATTTAATGGGTAAACTACATCTATTAACTTATATTAATGAAGTGATAGTTGGATTAAATGAATCATGACTCATGATATACTCTATGGTCATTGTGAAAGTCTTGATTACAGAACCTGAGCAATTATATGATGGCTAATAAAAGGAAATAAAATGAGGAAAATTTTCTTGAGTAGATTAAGCTCTTGAAATTGGTTATTTTCGAATGAACATTAATGTAAGCTTTGCATATAACTGGGAAAAGGAAGGGTTAATATGGAATGGGCATATAGATGTCTTGTTTGTGTATTGTGTGAGGCTTTTGTGATCACTTAATCTCTAATATAATATGCTAATCCTTTAAAGAAAAAAATAAATTCAGCTATGAATGGGTGTGGTTTACCCAATCCTCAATTAGCTGCTAGGGTTTATTCAGCATATGGGATTTTATTGGTGCCTTCAGGCTTTGCCTCCGAGTGGAATCCTGGTGCCTTACCTACTCTAGAAATCAATGTTGTACTAGGGGGTATCGATACTAATGATTCTAGTTACCTAAGTGGTTTTAGGCTTCGAACTTCATTTATTTCCATTTATAGTTACTTGGCTTCGGCCTTAACCTATGTCTATTGGGGGTTACTTAGCTTTGGCTAGACTTTATGTCGCTTAGTTTGGATTAGCTTCCATGATATTTGAGACCATGGGGTGATGTATAATTCATCACTCAATGATAATGATAAAAAGTTGAATGAATACTTGGATAATATTAGAATAAGTTTTTTGAATAAGTTGTGGTTAAGGAGGAAACTAGAGTGGAAGAAAATAATTGATAATGTGACTAATGGCCAATAGAAAACTTTCCTACCTAGATGAATGTAACCTTACTCTTAATTGAATCATTTTACTTGTTGTATGTATGCTGGCATCCACGATGTAGTACTAGGGTGTTAAGCATGATTATTCATGTGTAGTATGGACCTCCTATACCTAATGTGTAACACCCCCAAATTTACTACAGAAAAATTTCATTTAATTTAAAAGACTTTAACAAAAACGAATAGATAAAACGGTAAACTCGGGGGCATTACCGCCACACTTAGTACTAGATCGGTCCACTCCTACCGTCCCGGTACTAAGTGCTAAGGCTAGACAAGGTTAATCCTTAAATACAAGACGTTAATAAAACACCATTCATTAGTGAAATACAAGACAGACAGAATCAAAATGCAGAAGTTAAAAGTTATAAACCCAAAGTACAGTTTCAAAGTTCCAAATGTCCGAAACATCGTACACAAGAAATAAATTTAGATATAAAGACATAGGAAAGATAAGGCAGGCGATAGACTCCGGCCACGTCACTCTCAACCCCAAGCTAGGTTTGGGCTCAACACTCAGTCCCGCCCGATCGAAGATAGAATCACCAACCTGCACTATATCAAAGGGGCCTTTTGCTCGTGGAAATGAGCAGCAACCATGAAAAGGGTGGTGAGTACGCTACGTACTGAGCAAGGTAACCGTATAACTAAGGCCAATCACATAGGGACATATAACATAATCACAATCACATGATAGTACACAGTTACTCAAGTAAAGAAAGGCCCATATTGTTTGTTTATTCTCTGGATAATACTTGTTTCAAACCATAATTCTTATCAATTCATGTGAGTACGGGAACCCCACTATTATAGCCGGTGGATCGGTTACTTACTGGGATAAACACACCTGACCACTATTATACACCGGTGGATCGGTCTCCAGGGCAAAACGCTCCTGGCCGCTATTATGTCGGTGGATCGGTCTGGCCCCGACTCTCATGGTGTTCCACTGTAAGTACTTAGTATCTTTTACGCGAATTATCACATTAGGGTTCGGTTTATTGAACTCGGGATCCCCCACTATTATAGCCGGTGGGTCGGTCACTTGCGGGACGAAGACCACACCACTATTATTTGCCAGTGGATAGGTCATTTATAGGGTAAAAACCCTAACCACTATTACTAACCGGTAAATCGTTTGGACCCGGCATACTCTTTCACTGTACATGATTAGTATTTTATCGTATCTTATTCAACAGATTATGCCCTATACATGCATGGCTAACTCCAACTATACTTATCCTCCAAAGAGGGCCCGTCTCATATCTCGAGAACTCGGCGCCTCCTAACTCGCCCGACCTCCTTCCCTTAATGCGCTTGCTCATGCCAAGAACCCGTCTCCTAAGTGTGTGGGTCAAGGCCCACCACCTTATTCCCCAAAGTCCACTCGCCGCCTTCCCTTAGGGTTTTCTCCAGAAACCCTAACTTGGGCCTATATGGTCCATTCCTCTTCTTCCTCGTATCACCCAGACTTATTCTAGCACCCCTACATATTACAACCCTTTGGTTCAACCCTCACTTCATGTCCCACTCATTCTCACTTATTTTATTATTCTCTTCTTCTTCTTTCCCCTACTTAAATTAGGGTTCCCTCTAAACTTTAGCCTAGTTTTCTACGCGCCCTTGTTCTTGTCAACGTACTATTTTTTGCCCAAAGCCCCCAAACACCCAAACAATTCTTCTCTCACCTTCCACACGCCCTAAGGCATCTTTCCGTACGTAAGGTTCTCCCCCATGCGAACCTTACCCACCCCATGCAAACCCTAGTTCCTCCTGTTTCCACCACTAGCCAACTTACTTCCCCTTGGTTATCTTTCTTTCCCAATTTTCTTTTTCATGCTCCCAAACCACATCACCACATCAATACCCTAACATGCATGTCCTAAGGTCTCATCATATCACAACTTGTAGCACATCCATATTCATACATAACAAAAGCGATCACATGGACGTACCTCGGATTCCAACTTGCGCTACTCATAAAACAGGTAAGATGATATCATATAAAACACAAAGTATAATCATGCGAGGCAACCAAGGCAAGTAGATCACATATCATGCAAGCAGCCTTAACTATACCCTTACCTAAATCGTCGCTAGGCTTGGAGCATGCTCCTACGCCTCCTGGGGGTTTTGAATCGATTTACCTATAAGAGGGAAATACTATAGGCTAATCTCCCTCTATCGGAATTTCCAGAATTCCTACCTTACCCCTATCATGGCCTAACACTAAAGCTAATATTAATAATAGTAGTTTATAATCAAAAGGTAGGGTTGTTGTTATTCTCAAGATAATTAATTGAATCACTACTAATCAAGTAAGTTTTAGTAATACTCATAGTATTAAGTAACGGTTTCAATTTTACTAATAACAACAATATTATTAATAATACTAATAATATTAATAAGAATATTAATAAAAATAAGGATACTAATAATAATAATAATAATGGTGCTAATACTAATAATTATTAGAATACTAATAATAATAATAATAATAATAATAATAATAAAGATAATAAGAATGATAATAATAGTTAGAGTAGTAAACATAGTAATGATAATACTAATATTTATAATAATAATAATAACAATAGTAATAATAATAAAGGTAATGATAATAATAATAATAATAGTGATAATAATAGTAATAATAATAATAATAATAATAATAATAATAATAATAATAATAATAATAATAAGAACAATAGAGACAATGGTAGTAGTAATAATAATAGTAATAATAATAACGGTAGCAATAACAATAATAATAGGAATAATAATAATGATAATGATAATATTAATGATAATGTTAATGACAATAATAACAATGATAATAATGATGATGATAATAGTTGTGGAAATGATAATAATGTAATAATAATAATAATAATAATAATAATAATAATAACAACCATGCCCATAATAGTAATACTAATAATAATGATAATGATAATAACGATAGTAATAAACCCTTAGTAATAAGAATACTAAAATTAATAATAATAATAGTAGAGGTAATAAAAATTATAATAATGGTTAGAATAATAAACATAATAATAATAATAATAATAGTAGTAGTAGTAGTAGTAGTAGTAGTAATGATAATGATGATAACAATAAAGATGATAATAATAATAACAATAATAATAATAATAATAATAATAATAATAATAGAAATAATCATAATAATGATAATAATAATCATAATAATACTAATAATAATATTTAATAATATTAAAATAATTAAACTATTATTATTCAGGGTTTAGGGTTCAAGGAGGTGGGAGGCAACCTATCTGGGTGGTGGTGCCAGCGATGGAGGGAGGAAGAAGTGGAGAGGTGGATGTGGAGACTAGGGAAGAAGGAAGTAGGGGAAAATGGAGGTGTGGGGTGGTAGGGCAAGCTTCCCTGGTTGTTTTGGGGGTAAAGGTGGTGCTGCAGGCGGCGGTATGGGCGGCACGAAGGTGGCGTGGGGGGGTCAAATGGGCTGTTCGGGGAGGCAGTTTCGCACGGCCAGGGCAGCTCGTGTAGGGTAAGGTAGGGAGGCTAGTGGTTGGGTTGTGTAGAGGGTGGTGCAGGGAGAATTTTGGTGGATGGGTCGGGCGACAAAGGCAGCCGACGATAGGGGAATAGGTGGCTAAACAGGTGGTGGTCGCTAGATTAGTTTTCTGGGCTGCCAAAATCCAAACTCGAATATGGCAGCCCTTAGGGCTATTTATAAGCCGATTGAGGGGTAAAACGACAAAGGAAGGTGGGAGAGTAGGGGGGCAAGGGGTATGGTGCTCCGCCAGGCAAGGATGGGCCGGCCCAAGTCTATGGGGGTAGGCCATGTTTGTCGGGAAAGGGGGATGGTGCGAGCAGGGGAGGGAATGGCTGACCGAGACGAAATGACAAGGAGAACGACGGGAAAGAGAGGAGGAGAATGGCGGGTCAAACGACATGATCAGAGGCAGAATATCCGACGCCGATTTGGGAGTTGCAGCCCTGTCAGGGGGAAGAAGATGACGCAGGGGGAAGACGGAGGCTAGACCTACGGTCCAGGGAGAAAGAAGGAAAAAAGAAAGAAAACAGGCCAAACCGGCCAGGAGAGGGAAGGAGGGGCGCGGGGGTGTTGGGCCGCGTAGGGGAAGGGGGATTTGGGTCGGCGGCCGGCCTAGGTCAGGGGCAAAAGGAGAAAAAAAAGGAGGAGAAGGAAAGGAAAGAAAAGGAAAAAGAGAGGGAAAAAAGGAAAATAAAAAGGGAAAAGAAGGGAAAAAGGTGGATTAGCTTAATCAAATATATTTTGGGTAATGTGGGATATGTAATAAAATATAATTATTAAAATAATGATTAAATTATCTTTTTAGGCTAATTTAGTGTTTTTGGAAGAATTTTCTTAAATTCTATTTTAATTAGCAGAATACTCAAATTTTTCTTATTTAAAAATTATTTATAATTTCTCCTAGATTTACCCTAATTAATTCCCTCTTATTTAATAAAATTAGTTTATTTAATTAATTTTTCTAATAATTTCTTATTTGGCCATGATTTTCTATATTAGGATTTTGGGGTATTTCATCACTACCCCCCTAAAAGAAAGACTTCGTCCCCGAAGTCACCGGCGATTTCCTAAGGTTTAGGTCAAGGTATTCTACTTGGATAGGGCACTATACTTACATCAGTAATCAACCCAACTACCCCCTTAATGAAAAGTTTCTAAGAAAATGTTGTTCCTGTAGTAAAGAGTTTTGGGTACGCTTCCCGCATATTCTTCTTAGTTTCCCAAGTAGCTTCTTCGATTCCATGCCAACTCCATAGGACCTTGACGAGGGGGACTACACTTATGTGGGTCTTTCGTAGTTTGGTGTCGAGGATTTGCACCATTCCCTCTTCATAGGTTAATGAGTTATCCAGTTCTATCTCATCCGGTCGGATTATGTGGGAAGGATTGGCAATGTACTTTCGCAGCTACGAGATGTGGAATACATTGTGAACTCGAGCCAAATCGGGAGGAAGAGCCGAACGATAAGCAACCTCTCCTATATGCTCTAGGATCTGAAAGGGGCCGATGTACCTCGGGCTCAACTTACCCCTTCTACCAAATCTCTAAACGCCCTTTGTGGGGGAGACCCTTAATAACACCTTTTCTCCAGGCTCTAAGTCACTATCCCGGTGCCTCTGATCCGCGTAACTCTTCTACCTACTCTGGGTAGCTCTCATCCTGTCCTGAATCTGTCGGACCTATCTGGTCATTTCTTCGATCATCTCGGGCCCCAATACCACCGTCTCACTGATATCATTCCAACATAAGGGAGTTTGACATTTTCGCCCGTACAAGGCTTCAAAGGGGGCCATCCCAATACTGGCATGGTAGCTGTTGTTGTAAGAAAACTCTATCAGATGTAGGCGCTCCTCCCAACATCCCTAGAAATCCAGCACACAGGCTCTCAGCATACCTTCTAGGGTCTATATGGTCCTCTCCGTCTGCCCATAGGTGGCGGGGTGGAAAGTTGTACTCATCTTCAACGTTGTTACCAAGGCCTCTTGTAGCTTTCCCCAAAATTGAGAGAGGAACCTCAAATCTCTATCTAACACGATGTCCCCTGGAACCCCGTGACGACTGACCACATACTTCATATAAGCCCTCGCTAGTTGATCCATACTCCAGGTGGAACTCATCGGAATAAACATGGCCGACTTAGTTAATCTGTCTATAATAACCCAAATGGTGTCGTAGCCACTCCGAGTTCTTGGTAAACCACTGATGAAATCCATGGAGATTGAGTCCCATTTCCACCTCGGCACTTCCAAGGGATGAAGTAGCCCTGCTGGTCTCTAGTGCTCAATCATGACCTTTTGACACACCAAACACCTGGACACAAACTCTACCACTTCCCGCTTCATGCGGGGCCACGAATACATCCTCCTGAGGTCCTTATACAGCTTAGACCCTCCCGGGTGGACTGAGTAAGGAGTCTAATGTCCCTCCTCCATAATACGGCGCTTTAATTCTGGATAACTCTGTGGTACACACCAACGTCCCTTGAACCGAAGGTTGCCATCCTCATGAATCCTGAACCCTTCTACTCGGCCCTCCTGCATCTTTTGCCGGATCCTTTCAAGCTTGAAATCTCTAATCTGACTAGCTCGGATCTCCTCGAATAGGGTGGGAGTGAGTGTCAGGGCACTCATGCGGGTCTCCAAGTCCCCTTGCTAAATCATCTCAATCTCCAGGCCCGACAACTCCCATATCATTCGGTCCGCGACTACGTGACATAGTGTAGGATGTGAAGTCTTCCTGCTCAGGGCATCTACAACTACGTTGGCCTTACCCTCGTGGTAGGTCAACTCTATGTCTTAGTCCTTGACAGGCTCCAACCACCTCCTCTGCCGCATCTTAAGTTCCTTTTGAGTGAAAATATACTTGAGGCTCTTGTGGTCTGTAAAGAATCTGCATTTTGCTTTGTACAGTTAGTGTCTCCAAATCTTCAATGCAAATACCACAGCTGCTAACTCCAGATCATGTGTGGGATAATTCTGGTCATGTTGCTTCAACTGTCGGGAGGCATATGCGACCACTCTACCCTTCTGCATCAACACACACCCCAACCCGTGCTTGGATGCGTTACTATAGACCTCAAACTCATCAGTACCCTCTGGTAGGGTCAACATGGGTGCAATGGTCAACCGTCTCTTTAGCTCCTGAAAGGCTTCTTCGCAAGTCTCATCCCACTGGAACCTTGTCATCTTCTTCAAGAGGTTGGTTAATGGTCGGGCAATCCGGGAGAAATTCTGCACAAACCTTCTGTAATACCCGACCAATCCCAGAAAACTCTGAACCTCAGCGACATTCACAGGAGGCTTCCACTCTGTGATGGCTGCGATCTTGGCTGGGTCCACAGCCACTCCCTCTACTGATACAATGTGCCCTAGGAAAGCCACTTCTTGGAGCTAGAATCTACACTTCGATAATTTTGCATATAGGCGATGCTCTCTCAGCAGATTCAAAACAATGCAGAGGTGCTACTCATGATCCTCGTCCCCTTAGGAATACACTAGTATGTCATCAATGAACACCACAATGAATCGATCCAAGAATGGCCTGAATATCCTTGTCATCAGATCCATGAAAACCGCAGGCACATTCATGAGCCCAAACGGCATCACCGTAAACTCGTAGTGTCCATACCGAGTCTAGAAAGCCGTCTTCATTATATCAGCATCGGTGATCCTCAACTGATGGTATCCCGACCTCAAATCGATCTTAGAGAACACTGTGGCACCCCTCAAATGGTCAAAAATATCATCTATCCTTGGAAGTTGGTACTGGTTCTTCACGGTCAGCTAGTTCAATCCTCGGTAGTCGATGCAGAGACGGAGACTACCATCCTTCTTCTTTACGAACAGGACCGGTGCTCCCTAAGGTGACACACTCGGTCGAATGTATCCATGCTCCATTAGCTCTTCTAACTGGGCTTTTAACTCCTTCAACTCGACAGGCGCCATCCGGTATTATGCCTTTGTGACAGGCTTAGCTCCTAGCACCAAATCGATCTTGAAATCAATCTCTCGAATTGGGGGCATGCCCAATATCTTCTCTGGAAACACATCCTGGAACTCCTTGACCACCGAAATGCTGTCTAGATCAGCCAGGTCCTTGTTCAGCTCTTGTACACTGCATAAGTATAGGGGATATCCCTTCTGAACCAAGGAATACAGAGTCACTGCTCTTACCACCTTGGTAGCGGGCTTAGGCTGGGTATGTGAGCCTTGTTTCCCTCCACTCTGTTTCTCCCCCTCCTTTCCTTTGCATTGCTGTGTTTTTTTGATGGGGACCAAGAAGAAAATCTCACGAGGCCCAGCAATTGAGAGCTCTCCTGATCAACGTAATGCCCTTATGGATCGACAAACTAATGTCTCTCCAGTGGCTCCCATGGAGATTTTGGAAAAGGATCCTTCACTGGCAGCGAAGAGACATTCCCAGCGGAATAAGAAAACTAATGTGGACAAATTGGAACAGTTGAAGATAGTGCCTGTGACAGAATGTGACTCTCAACAACCTTCATGCCAGGATCTGTCAGGAAGGTCGAGGAACAGTGACCCTATACCTCCAATTCCTGAACCTCTCGCGGAATTTGAAGAGGAAGTGGATAGGGTGGAGTGCACCCTCTTTGATAATGTTGATCAAATGCTGGATGGGGAAATGTAACTGAATAAAGAACAGGAGGCACCATCCCAGGTAACCCCTCCAGCAATAAAATTGTTTACTGACCTGTTCCCTAGCATTTTTGAAAAAATATGCGAGTATGCGCCCCCAAAAGGTGATGTCATTTGTGTGTCTAAGAAGAATATACACCCTGTGGATGAATCATGGGGAGCTTGCCTGCTAGGATGCTTTATTGGAGTGAAACCTGACAAATATCATATGGGCATAGCCAAACATGTTATTAGGCAGCCTTTCAAATATATTATGCACAGTTCTGGATGGGTAGTATTAAAATTTGAGGACCAGACTGGAAGAAGTCAAGCTTTGGCTGGAGGACCTTATATTATCAAGGGGAAAGCCTTTGTGCTCAAGGAAATTCCCAAACTGTTTTCTTTTGGTAAGGAGGAGATCACTAAGGTCCATGTCTGGGTTAGATTAGTCAACCTCCCTATGGAAATGTGGAATTGTGGGGCAATCAGTGAAATTGCCTCATTAATTGGTACGCCCATTCTCATTGATGATTTCACACTTCAGAAAACAAAGATTAAATATGGGAGGGTGTTAGTGGAGATTGATGTCAAAGGAAAGCTACCTTCTGCTATTAAAGTCAGAAGTGATGATGATGAATATCTCCAAAGCATTGAATATGAAGACCTGCCTCTTGTATGTGAATACTATGGGAGCTTGGGTCACCTGGAAAAAAATTGCTTGCTTAATCAGAAGAGTCCTAAAGAAAATATAGTGAACCATGTCTCCAAAAGCAATCAACCTCCCCCTGCTTAGACAGTGGTGCAGCCACAGAGGGGTCCAATTACAGCTCAAGGCCAACCGTCTCTAAAGAATTTGAAGACAGGCAAGAAGTCTAACCCTACTGAGAAGGAGAAGGGTTCAGAGCAGCAGATACATAATTCAGTTATTAAAGATGGGAATGAACCTGTTATCTCCCTCCCATTGAATTTGGTGTCTGAGCCTATACTGCTAAATCAAGAAAAGGATTTGCAAATTTGACCTCTGGAAGGTGGGAGCACCAGTGGCCTCCAGATACAAACTGCTTGCGTACCTGACCTCGACAGGCTACAGTTACAAGCACCAGTGGAGGTCAATGGCTGGCACCAAGTAGTATCCAAAGCAGCTAAAAGGAAGAAAAAGAGCCCTGGTATGAAACAGTTTAAAAGAACTCTCATAAAGGGAATCAAGAAGCCTGGCAAGGCCTCATGAATATGTTGATTTGGAATATAAGGGGAGGGGGTTCTCCCCTGAAACAAAAAACCTTTTTGGAACTATGCAGAGAAAAATCCTGCTCCTTGGTTGGATTGATAGAGACAAAATTGGAGTTCAACTTATGTAAGATAACTTCTTCAAAGGCTGGATGCATTTTGATAATTTCTCCCACCACCCTTATGGCAGGTTGCTACTACTATGGGATCCAACTGCTCTCAGGGTGCAACCAGTTGAGATTTCACCACAAACAATTTTTTTTTAGTGGAGGACATAAAAACTGGTATCAAACTCTATGTCACTGTGGTCTATGGTCTGTACACTATTAAAGACAGAAGGGGCCTTTGGGATACAATTATGAAGTTGGCAAGAAGTATTCTATGACCCTGGATGGTGGCAGGGGACTTCAATTGCCCCTTGAACCTATCAGATAGGTGTGGAAAAGACCAATCACTAAATATGAAATAGCTAACTTCAAGTCGTATTGCTTAGTGGCTCAGCTGTCAGATATTCCTTCCACCGGCTGCCTTCATACTTTTATTGGCCACAATGTCAAATGCCAATTGGATCTAGTTATGATGAACTCCTCGGGGTTTGCTTCTGGCCTAATTGGGACAGCTGCCTTCTTATCACCTGGGAGTTCTTCTGATCACTCCCCTTGCATCCTAAATTTTGGCCGGCCAACTACTAGGAAGAAACCATTCAAATTTTTCAACATGTGGTGTGATCACCCCAATTTCAAACTGTGGTCAGTAGATCTTGGGTCTTCTCTTTTTGTGTTACTATTCAGTTTAATTTTTTCAAAAAATTAACTGTGCTTAAATATGAGCTAAGAAAGCTTAGTAATCTTGATTATTCTCATATTATTTCAAGAGCTAACCATGCAGAATCTCAACTCAAAGCAGGACATGAAGTCTACCTATCTCATGGCTCCTCTTCTGATTTTTGCAAACCTCTCTAATCTCAGGAAGAAAGCTAAATTTCTTAGATCAGCAGCAACCAGCTATGTTTCCCAGCTCAATAAAAACAAATTCATGTTTGGTATGGATCAAAACACTCGGTTCTTCTTTGATATGCTTAAGGCCAGACAAGCCAAATCCAGAACTGTGCAGCTGATCAAAAGGGATGGCTCTTTCACCACCTCTGACCAAGACATGGAGGGGGAGTTCCTGGACTATTACCAACACCTCTTAGGAAATTCAGAGCAACTTACCCCCTGGAAGTGAATATCATGGAAATGGGAAACGTTTTATCTAAAAGTCATCACTAGGGACTTCTTAGACCTGTAACAGATACTGAGATCAAAGCAGCCTTGCACTCTCTTAGAGATCACAAAGCTCCTGGACCTGATGGATACACAGCAAAAATTTTTAAAGCTTCTTGGACCATCACAGGACAAGACCTCTGTGAAGCAGTACATGAGTTCTTCACCAATAAAAAGCTCCTCAAGAGTGTGAACCATGCAATTCTTGTGCTCATCCCAAAATTAAAAAATGTTAGGTCTGTGACAGACATCAAGCCTATAGCCTACTGTAATACCTTGTATAAGGTCATTACTAAAATCTTGGTGAGTAAACTTGTAACACCCCAAAATTCACTAATTTTTTTTTTTGAAAAGCGGAAGCAATTAAAATAGAAATACTTAAAACCTGTGAATTCTGGGAATGTTACCGCCACACTTAGTACCAGACCAGTTCTCTCCGACCGTTCCAGTACCAAGTGCTAAGGCTAAAGAAAATAGTAATCCATCAACTATAAATCAAGACAACTAAACTCCGAAATCATTAAACGGTTGTAAAAAAAATCAGAGTATGCATAAAGAATTATTATTCAAATTAAAAGAGAATTAAACTTACAACCGATAAAAGATTAAAAAAAAGAATTAGGATCATATAAAGACTAAAATATGGCCACAACTCTCTCGAACTTTGAGCCAACCATAAGCTCAACACACAGCTCTGACTGATGTCTCGCCCACTTGCACAAGTCAGAAGGGTGTACTACTCGTGGGAATGAGCAGCACCCATGAAAAGGGTGATCAGTACGCTACGTACTGAGTAAGGTAACCGAGCACTAAGGCCAACACATAAACACATAAATCATGCATAACATAAAGAGCATAATCATAAATGCATATGATCAACCAGGTAAAAGTAAAAAGGCCCGATTATAGTGCGGATTAATTACTGAATTTATCCTTGATTAGGAATCATTTCACACCATGCCTTTTTATCAAATCCATACGAGTACGGGAACCCCACTATTTTGCCGATAGATCGGTCTCCAGGGCACTCTGGCTCCTGGCCACTATTATAGCCGGTGGATCGGTCACTTAGGGTACATACCCTACCACTATTATATGCCGGTGGATCGGTCTGGCCCCTTCTCGCACGGTGTTCCACTATAAGTAATTAGTATCATCCCACTTATTAACAACATATATAGTTTGGTTCGTTGAGCTCGGGATCCCCCACTATTTTAGCCGGTGGATCGGTCGCTAGGGTAACATACCCTACCACTATTAAGCCGGTGGATCGATCTCGAGGCTACCGCAGTACCTGGCCACTATTATGCCGATGGATCGGTCTAGGCCCGGCTCAACATCTTCCACTTTACGTGATTAATGTCTTAAGTATATTATTCGGACAATTTAACCCTATACATGCATGAACCACTCCTTTAACACATATCCTCCAAATCCACTCCACATCTCACTCTAGGGTTTTATCCCAAAACCCTAATTTAGGCCTTAACAACTCCTCTTACTCCACCTCACATCACCCAAATCATTTTAACACTCCACACATCACAAATCATCGATTCCATTCTCATAATTATACCTTAATCACCCAAAAACACATGATACAACAAAAACCCTAAGCAGCCACACCAAACCCTAATCAACCACCACAACCCATAATTAATCATTCCAAACCCTAATTTAGTCTCCTCCATACCCTTAATTTGCTCCACGTGATATTTTTCATCCCAAGTGCTAAAACACCCAAACAACACTTACATTACCTTCCTTACATCCCAAATTAACTTTTCACACGTAAATTTCATACCCATGCAGACATTAATCTCCCTATGCAAACCTTCGAACCTTTTTCATGCAACCCTAAAATTCCACGTGAAACCCTAAATTCAACCATGCAAACCCTAATACCACCATTCAACCATCAATGCCACCATGTAAACCCTAATACCACCATACAACTATAATTACCACCATACAACCCTAATACCACCATACAAACCATAATTACCACCATACAAAACCCTAAATTCAATCCACACAAACCCAAAGATTCACCCATACCAAACTCTAAATTCAAACCATATAAAACTCAAAGATTCGTCTATACCAAACCAAATATTCTTCCTTACCAAACTCTAGATTCAAATCACATAAAACCGAAGATTCATCCTTACCATACAATTGATTAAATTCTCCCATTCATAACCACAAATTAGATTTTCCCATACAAGACCACAAGTTAGATTCTCCCACATAAAATCACAAATTAGAATCTCCCAAGCAAAACCATAAATTGGATTCCCCCAAACAAATCATAAAATTAGATTCTCCCAATCAAATCATAAATTAAACTCTCCCAAATAACATTATAAATTAAATTCTCCCAAACAAACCATAAATTCGATTTTCCTATATAACATCATAATTAGATTCTCCCAATTAACATCATAAATTACATTCTCCCAAATAAAACCATATATTATATTCTCCCCATAAAACCATAAATTATATTCTTCCACCTAAAACCATACATTAGATTATTCCTTATAAAACCATAAAATTAGGTCAACTCACTTCCCTTAGTCAACTTCTTTCCCCATCCTCCTTTTGCATCCTTTCTCCCACACAAACCACACTGACATCCGCTCATGCATGTCTTACAAGGTCACAACACATATCGTCACCTGCATATAGCACACATGCCATACAAAAACATACTTCAACTCCAAGTCATACCACATATAAAATAATTAATAATAATAAACACAGGGTACATAACATGCGAAGCACATAATGCACATAAGCACATAAACGGCCTTAGCACCCCTTACCTAAAATGACACCGGTCTTGGAGCACGCTCCTACGCCTCCTTAGGGCTTTGACTGCTTTTACCTATTATGAGAGACAAGCTAAAATTAGACTCTCTCCTATCAAAATAATATTAAACACTAATTTAATATAAGACTAGTTTTTTGATAAAATAATAATAATAAAAATACCCAAAAATAATATCAATATTAATATTAACAAGAATAATAAAAATAGTAGCAATAATAAAAAGGCATTACTCAAAAATAAAGTGAAATAAGGGCTTCGGACCCTTTACCAAAATAATACTAAAAATATTATTTGTAAATTATATAACCAAATTTAGAAATAATAATAATAATAATATTAATAATAATAATAATAATAATAAATTATAATATTATTAGTGATACTTTTATTAGTATAAAATTAATATTAATAATATCAAAATTCTTAAAAAATACAAGGTGGTTTTCGAACCACCCCAACTTAATAATAATACCATTCAAAATTGTAATAATGATATTAAAGTTATATATACTTACAATATAAAGTTAATAAAGATGATAATAATAATATTATAATTAGAAAAATGTTAAAAATGTTAATAATATTAAATAAAAGTAAAAGTGCGAGGCTTAATTAAAATTTTTGATCTCTGCCCCTCCTGAAATAATTACAACATTAATTAAATAGTTACACTAATGATAATAATATTAATAATATTAATAATATTATTATTAAACATGTAATAATTCCATTAAATAAGAAAAATTCGAGAATAATAATTTATCTTACTCAATAATACTCCCAGACCTGTCAACAAAATTTAGAATTTAAGATAAAGTTGATAACAATAATAGTAATAATTATAATAATAATAATTAAAATCGAATTAACATTAAAAATTAGGATAAAAGCATAATAATTATTAATAAATCGAAAGTAAGTATTTAAAAGGTCTAGGGTTTCACCTTGAGTTGGAGGGTATGGGTGGCACCAGCGGTTGTTCCCGGAGGTAGCCGGAAAATGGATCTAAGAGAGGTAAAAATGAAGAAAAAGAGGGAAGGGGAAAGGAGAAAAATAAAATAGGCTTATGGTTTGGTGGAGGAGACTTAGCAGAAGATTTTGGGTGGTTTATAGGGTGGCAGAAGGGGCGTATGTGGCGGCGGACGGTGGTTTAAAGTTTCGGGGTAAAAATTCTGGCGAGATGAGCAGCAAACTTTGCATGGTTATGGCAGCTCATTCAAGAAGAATCGAAGGATTTTAAGGGATTAGTTAGCTAAAGGGAATTTGAAGGAAGAAATTGGGATGCGCAAGTGGTGTTGAAATTGGCTATCGGCGGTGGAATACGCTTCTGAAGTGACGGTGGCGGGCGGTTCTTACTTAGGGTTTCGAGAGTTAAGAAGTTTCAAAATCATCCATGACTAGGCTATTTATAGAGTTTAGATAGGTTATTAGGGTTTTGGAGGTCGGCAAGATGGGTTTGGGTGATAGGGTTTGGGTGGCCGGCGTCAGAAATCGGCCGGCGATTGCTTGGGTTGGGTCGAAGGTTCGCGAAGCCAGAGAGAGAGAATGAGCGAGAGTTAAGGATAATTGATTATTCCAAGCTAATGTGCGAGTCGAGAGAAAGAAAAATAGGGGTGACTCCGCCGGTCAGAGTCCTCGTAGCCGACACCGCCATTTTTGGGGGTGGGAGTTGCAGCAGCGTCAACGGAGGAGAGGGGAGGAAGAAGGAAGGAGGACGGGGCTAGTCCGGTTCACGGGGAAGAAAGAAAGTAAAAGGGAGACTGGGCGGTCGGCTGGGCGAAGAGGGTGTGCTTTAAATGAAGTGCGACATTTTCATGGAGAAACAATTGAAGCGTGGCGTTTCAAAGTCGAGCGAACAAAAGAAAGAAAAGACAGAGACGGGCCGCACGAAGGAGGCAGGCCTAAACGTCGAAGAAGAAAAAGAAAGAAGGAAGGAAGAATTGGGCCGCAGACTGGCCCAATCGGGAAGAAGAAGGAAAAAGAAAAGAGGAAGAAATTAATTAGGTTTGGTATTTAAATTAATTAAAATATTTGGGACATTTAAAAATAATAATATTTAAATAAAATATTATTTAAATCCATTTTTAGGCTAAAGTAGGACTTTTAAAAGATTTTCCATAATTTCCATTTTAATTAGTAAAACACACTAAATTTCTCCAATTAATTTATTTATAAAATTATTATTAATTTAAAACTATTTTCTCATTCTTATTTTAAATAAAATAATTTATTTAATTAATTTCCAAAATAAAATCTTTAATTATCCAAAATACCAAAATTTCTTACAAATTTCTTGTTAATTTTTCCTAATACATTCATTTTTATTTTAATAAAAGTAATTTATTTAAATAATAATTTTTTTCTAATAAAATATAATTTATAAAATTAGTAACTTTCGGGGCATTTCAAAACTGGCTGAAGTGCTTGATCATCTAATCAGCCCTGAGCAAGGGGCATTTGTCAAGGGAAGATTGATGATCGAGAACATTCTCCTGGTACAGGAGCTTTTGAAAGAATACCACAGGAAAAGAACTTCCCCAAAATGCATGATTAAAGTTGACCTTAGGAAAGCATATGATACCTCTTTTGGGGATTCTTATATCAACTACTGAAGGCTTTCAACTTTCCCATGGAATTCATACATATGCTGATGGAATGTGTCTCAACAACAACATTCTCACTGAAGCTAAATGGTAATATGTTTGGCTTTTTCAAGGGAGCCAGTGGCCTCAGACAAGGGGATCCCATTTCCCCCTATCTGTTTGTTCTGTGTATGGAATATTTCAGTAGGCTCATGAAAAACCTAGCAGATACTTAGGGATTTTCTTACCACTCAAAATGCAGGCAAATGGGCCTCACCCACTTGGCTTTTGCTGATGATCTCATCCTTTTTTGTAAAGGGGATGTTCCTTCTGTCAAAACTCTAATGCAAGGGCTATAACATTTTAGTAAGTGATCTGGGATGACTGTTAACCCCCATAAATCCTCTATGTTCACGACAGGTCTTAATGCTCAGTCCTAAGCTGCATTGAGCAGTATCACCAATATGCCTGCAGGTAGATTCCCCTTCAGATACTTGGGGGTTCCTTTAAATCCATGCAAATTGAGGGATTTGTGACCAGCTAAGCATGTGGAAGGCTAACTCCCTATCATATGCAGAAAGATTGGAAATTATTAACTCTATGGTGCAGGGTCTGCTTGGATTCTGGTTCTCCATTTTTGCCATCCCTAAAGTGGTAATCAGTCGTATTACTTCCCTTTGTAGAAACTTTATTTGGCAAGGTAAATGCTCCCCTGTGGGTTGGACAACACTTTACATGCCTAAGAACGAGGGAGGCCTTGGTGTTAGACATCTACATGCTTGGAATTCAACTTTTCTCAACAAATATATCCGGGCACTACAAAATGAAAAAGAAACTCTCGGGACCAAGTGAATCCACTCACATTACTTGCACTCCTCAGGTCTGGAAGTATTAACCCCCAAACAAAATACTTCCCATTTCATGAGATCACTAAGCCATCTTGTTTCAGACCTGGTGCAGCAGACAGGTTCTCCTCAACAAGCCAAAGTCCTGCTCAATTCTTAGAAGATGGAAAGGGGATTTTCCACAAATCTTGCTTAAAACCACTTTTGAGATAAGGCAGTCAAATGGAAACATCACAGGGTAGTGTGGCAACAAAACAAGACCAAAAGATACTCCTTCATCCTTTGGTTAGCTCTCAAGCACAAACTCTACACTAAAGATAGACTGCACTACTTGACAGGACCTAGACAATGTGTGTTCTATCAGGACAAGCGTGAGACCCATGAGCACTTATTTTTTGATTGTGTCAAAACCAAGCATATCAGAAAATGGCTTGGGCTTTCCAGGGGATCTACCACCCTTTATAGTGCCATGAGAAACATACACATAAATGGGCACAAACAGCACAAACTGTGGAAAGCTAGAGCTGTGGCTTTGGCAGCTCTTGTGTACCTCATTTGGAAGAACAAAAATACAGCTCTATTCGAAGACAGCATTCTTGAACCTAATAGCATCATTGCCCAAGTCCAGAAGTATGTATTTGGTGCATTGTATTTTGAAGAGGATAACAGAATTTCCATATAGGAAGTGAGCTTGTGGTCTTATTATGCTGTAACCTTTTGACTTCTGTATTTTTGCTCCCCGTAATGCTTGTATTGCAGGGAATGTGTCATTGGCCATGTTTGGCCTGGGGTTAACCCACATTTTTTTGTTGTATCCGAGGTTTTCCTAGCACATTTGTAAATTCCTGTTAATATATTTACCATTTCCCAGGCTTAGGCTGGGTCTTCCAGTATGAAACCCTAGTTCCCTTCAGGCCCTATAAGATCACGTGCTCCTGAGCTCAGTCAATTACGGTCTTATATCTCCCCAGCATGTCCATACCTAGAATCACATTGAAATCCTTCAATTCCATCCCGACCAAGTCCACTAGGAAATCTACCCCGCCTATGACTAAGGCCACATCAGAATACAACTGGTAACATTTCACTTTATCACTGGAGGGAAGCATCACAGACAATTCTACTTTAGCGGCAGGTGATAGGCTAGCCTTAGCAAAAAAATCAGATGAAATAAAGGACAAGGTGGCTCCCGAGTCAAGTAAAACATGCACCGGTAGAGAATGAATGGTGAACGTACCAGTAATAACGTCCAGCTGACGGTCTGCCTCTGCCTAACTAATCACATTCAGGTGCCCACCTGACTGGCCTCCCTTTTGGGGAAGTGGGCTGGGTCCCTGAGGCCTTCCCTGGGCTTCCCTGGCTGGGACACTGGCTAGGGCTCACTGGTAGTGCTGCAGGGGTGCAGTCTGGAGGTGCTGCTGGTAGGCCTGTTGCTGAGGTATCAAGGCTCCCCCCTGTGGTGTCTAACGAGACTGGTACTTCTGCGTGCGTGGCGGCCTCCAACATTCAACTACTCTATGGCCTATCTTTCCACAGTTCAGGCAGGTCACCAACCTGCCTCCACAATTCCTCCCCAGGTGGTTCCGCCCACACTGTCTGCATGAGTTTCCTCGCTGGGGTCCCGAGCCTCTGGTGTGATCTCTCGGTGGGGGTCTCATTAGTCCTCCTAACCCTTGCTAGGCCCTACCCCCAGAACTCTGGCCCTCGGGTTTCATATTCCCAAGGATGTTGGCCTGCTCTTGGACTAAGGTGACGGTGAGGCAGGCAGCTCATAGAATGTAGCGAGATCAGTGAACGGTACTACGCCCATCATTCTACAGATACTAAAGTTCAGCCCCTGCTCAAAATGAAACACTACTATTGACTCGTTAGCAGCGATCCCGGGGGAAAAGTGTAGCAGCTCGGTGAAGTGAGTGTAATATTGTCGCACCATCATCGTCCCTTGGGTGAGCTGCATAAAATCTCGAAGCTTGTCCCTCTTTAGGCTCTTTGGGTAGAATATGGAACGAAGCGCAGTCTTGAACGCCTCCCAACGTGCCGGGGGCCCAACCCGGGCTCGGTGCTCTACCCACCAGACGTCCGCTACGCCTCTCAAGAAGAAGGCAGCTATGCTGGGCTGCCTAGCTGCGGGGCAATCCACCGCCTCAAAGGTGCAATCTAGATCTCTGATCCATCCCTCGAGGACAATAGGGTCCTTCTCGTCGGAGTACGTAGGAGGGTGGTGCCCGGTAACCCTCCGAAGCCAGTCTTAACTGGAACCCTCTTTATGGTGGGTGCACTAAACAAATTCCGTGAAGGCCTCAAAGGCCTCCTCCAAACGTGCTACAAGGCCATTCACCGTCATTGGAAGCTGCATCAAATAAAAGGAAAGACTAGAAGTGAACCCACCAGTTCGCAAAAATCATGACACACTGCTCCCTCCCTTCTTGGGAAGACCCCTAATCTACCTTTACATTCCTCACTGTGGCCCGGACTCGAAATCATTAAAACAGAAGGGTTTCGCTAAGGTATGAAAACACTCCAAATTAGGAAAGCTTGTAAAATAAATTCTATTTTGAAAAGAAACAAGTGTGGTTTCGAGGACCAACGCTCTAATACCAACTTGTAACACCCCCAAATTTACTACTGAAAAATTTCATTTAATTTAAAAGAGTTTAACCAAAATGAATAGATAAAATGGTAAAATCAGGGGCATTACCGCTATACTTAGTACCAGATCGGTTCACTCCTACCATCCTGGTACTAAGTGCTAAGGCTAGACAAGGTTAATCCTCAAATACGAAACGTTAATAAAACACCAATCATTAGTCAAATACAAGACATACAGAATCAAAATGCAGAAGTTAAAAGTTACAAACCCAAAGTACAGTTTCAAAGTTCCAAATGTCTGAAACATCATACACTAGAAATAAATTTTGATATAAAGACATAGGAAAGATAAGGCGGGCGATAGACTCTGGCTACGTCACTCTCGACCCCAAGCTAGGTCTGGGCTCAACACTCAATCCCACCCGATGCCTAGTAAGTGTCGAAGGCATCAAAGATAGAATCACCAACCTGCACTAAATCAGAGGGGCCTTCTGCTAGTGGGAATGAGCAGCAACCATGAAACGGGTGGTTAGTACGCTACGAACTGAGCAAGGTAACCGTATAACTAAGGCCAATCACATAGGGACATATAACATAATCACAATCACATGATAGTACGCAATTACTCAGGTAAAAAAGGCCCACATTGTTTATTTATCTTCTACATAATACTTGTTTCAAACTATAATTCTTATCAATCCATGCGAGTACGGGAAACCCACGATTATAGCCGGTGGATCAGTCACTTACAGGGCAAAATGCACCTGACCACTATTATACACTAGTGGATCGGTCTCCAGGGCAAAACGCTCCTGGCCACTATTATGCCGGTGGATCGATCTGGCCCCGACTCTCATGGTGTTCCACTGTAAGTACTTAGTATATTTTATGCAAATTATCACATTAGGGTTTGGTTTATTTAGCTCAAGATCCCCCACTATTATAGCCAGTGGGCCGGTCACTTGCGGGACGAAGTCTAAACCACTATTATTTGTCGGTGGAACGGTCACTTATAGGGTAAAAACCCTAACTACTATTACTAATCGGTGGATCAGCTAGACTCAGGTCAATACTCTTCCACTTTACATGATTAGTATTTTATCGTATCTTATTCAACAGATTCTTCCCTAGACATGCATGGCTAACTCCAACTATACTTATCCTCCTAAGAAGGCCCATCTCATATCTTGAGACCTCGACGCCTCCTAACTCGCCCGACATCCTTCCCTTAATCCGCTTGCTCACGCCTTCCCTTAAGGTTTTCTCCAGAAATCCTAACTTGGGCCTATGTGGCCCATCCCTCTTCAGCCTCGTATCACCCAGACTTATTCTAGCACCCTTACACATTATGACCCTCCGGTTCAACCCTCACTTCATGTCCCACTCATTCTCACTTATTTTATTATTCTCTTTTTCTTCTTTCCCCTACTCAAATTAGGGTTCCCTCTAAACTCTAGCCTTGTTTCCTACACACCCTTGTTCTGGTCCACATACTATTTTTCGCCCAAAGCCCCCAAATGCCCAAATGATACTTCTCTCACCTTCCACACACCCCAAGGCATCTTTCGGTACATAAGCTTCTCCCCTATGCGAACCTTACCCACCCCATGCAAACCCTAGTTCCTTCTATTTCCCCCACTAGCCATCTTACTTCCCCTTGGTTATCTTTCTTTTCCAATTTTCTTTTTCATGCTCCCAAACCACATCACCACATCAATACCCTAACATGCATGCCCTAAGGCCTCATCATATCACAACTTGTAGCACATCCATATTAATACATAACAAAAGCGATCACATGGACGTACCCGGATTCCAACCTGCGCTACTCATAAAACAGGTAAGATGATATCATGTAAAACACAACGTATAATCATGCGAGGCAAACAAGGCTAGTAGATCACATATCACACAAGCAGCCTTAGCTGTACCCTTACCTAAATCGTCGCCGGGCTTAGAGCACGCTCCTATGCCTATTGGGGGTTTTGACTCGATTTACCTATAAGAGGGAAATACTATAGGTTAATCTCCCCCTATCAAAATTTCCAGAATTCCTACCTTACCCCTATCATGGCCTAACACTAAGGCTACTATTAATAATAGTAGTTTATAATCAAAAGGTAGGGTTGTTATTATTCTCAAGATAATTAATCGAATCACTAGTATTCAAGAAAGTTTTAGTAATACTCATAGTATTAAGTAAGGGTTTCAATTTTACTAATAACAACAATATTATTAATAATACTAATAATGTTAATAAGAATATTAATAAAAATAAGGATACTAATAATAATAATAATAATGGTGATAATACTAATAATTATTAGAATACTAAAAAAAATTAATAATAATAATAATAATAGAGATAATAAGAATGATAATAAGAGTTAGAGTAGTAAACATAGTAATGATAATACTAATAATTATAATAATAATAACAATAGTTCTAATAATAATGGTAATGATAATAATAATAATAATAGTGATAATAATAATAATAATAATAATAATAATAATAACAACAACAACAATAGAGACAATGTTAGTAGTAATAATAATAATAGTAGCAATAACAATAATAATAGGAATAATAATAATGATAATAATAATAATAATAATAATAATATTAATATTAATAACAATAATAACAATGATAATAATGATGGTGATAATATTAGTGGAAATGATAATAATGTAATAATAATAACGATAAGGATAATAATAATAATAATAATATTATTATTATTAATAATAATAATAATAATAATAGTAATAATAGTAATAATACTAAGATTAATACCATAATAATAATAATGATAACAACCATGCCCATGATAGTAATAATAATAATAATGATAATGATAATAACGATAGTAATAACACCCTTAGTAATAAGAATACAAAATTAATAATAGTAGTAGAGGTAATGACAATGATAATGATGGTTAGAATAATAAACATAATAATAATAATAATAATAATAGTAGTAGTAGTAGTAGTAGTAGTAGTAGTAGTAGTAGTAGTAGTATTAGTAATAATATTGATAATGATGATAACAATAAGGATGATGATAATGATGATAATAATAATAATAATAATAATAATAATAATAGAAATAATCATAATAATGATAATAATAATCATAATAATAATAATAATATTTAATAATATTAAAATCATTAAACTTTTATTATTCAGGTTTTAGGGTTCAAGGAGGTGGGAGGTAACCTGTCAGGGTGGTGGTGCCGGCGGCGGCGGTGGAGGGAGGAAGAAGTGGAGAGGTGGATGTGGTGGCTAAGGAAGAGGGAAGTAGGGGAAAATGAAGGTGTGGGATGGTAGGGCAGGCTTCCCTGGTTGTTTTGGGGGGTAGAGGTTGTGCTGCAAGCGGCGGTATGGGTGGCGTTGGCGGCGCGAAGATGGCGTAGGGGGGTCGAATAGGCTGTTTGGGGAGGCAATTTCACACGGCCAGGGTGGCTCGTGCAGGGCAAGGTAGAGGAGGCCGGTGGTTGGGTTGTGTAGAGGGTGGTGCAGGGAGAATTTTGGTAGCTGGGTCGGGCGGCAAAGGCAGCCAATGGCGGTGGAATAGGTGGCTAAACAAGTGGTGGTCGCTAGATTAGTTTTCTGGGCTACCAAAATCTAAACTCAAATATGGCAGCCCTCAGGGCTATTTATAAGCCGATCAAGGGGTAAAACAAAAAAGGAAGGTGGGAGAGTAGGGGGCAAGGGGTATGGTGCTCCGGCCGGCGCAGGTTTACGGGGGTAGGCCATGTTTGTCAGGAAATGGGGATGGTGCGAGCAGGGGAGGGAATGGCTGACCGAGATGAAATGACAGGGAGAACGATGGGAAAGAGAGGAGGAGAACGGCGGGTCAAACAGCGTGATCGGAGGCAGAAAATCCGGCGCCAATTTGGGAGTTGCAGGCCTGTTGGGGGGAAGAA